>CAMAOC010000057.1:0-216168 GCA_945859555.1 Megachile ligniseca
GGATAGAGACAGGAGTAATAGGGATAGTAATAGTAGAATAAGGATAATAATAACAGTCATAGCGATAATAATAGTAATAAGAATAATAATAATAGTTATAGCGATAATAATAATAGTAATAACGGAAATAATAATTGAATAAGGATAATGATAACAGTCATAGCGATAATAATAATAGTTATAGCGATAATAATAATAGTAATAAGGATAATAATAATAGTTATAAGGATAGAGACAAGAGTAATAGGGATAGTAATAGTAGAGTAAGGATAATAATAACAGTCATAGCGATAATAATAGTAGTAAGGATAATAATAATAGCTATAGTGCTAATAATAATAGTAATAAGGATAATAATAACAGTTATAGCAATAATAGTAATAGTAATAAGGATAATACATAATAGTTATAGTGCTAGTAATAATAGTGATAAGGATAATAATAATAGTTATAGAGATAATAATAATAGTAATGAGGATAACAATAATAGTTATAGAGATAATAATACTAGTAATAAGGATAATAATAACAGTTATAATGATAATTATAATAGTAATACGGGAAATAATAATAGTTATAAGGATAAATAAGAGTAATAGGGATAGTAATAATAGAATAAGTATAATAATAACAGTCATAGCGATAATAATAATAGTAATAAGGATAATAATAATAGTAATGAGGATAACAATAATAGTTATAGAGATATAATACTAGTAATAAGGTAATAGTAAACAGTTATAATGATAATAATAATAGTTTTAGTGCTAATAATAATAGTAATAAGCATAACAATAATAGTTATAAGGATAAAGACAAGAGTAATAGGGATAGTAATAATAGAATAAGTATAATAGTAACAGTCATAGCGATAATAATAACAATAGTAAGGATAATAATAATAGTTTTAGTGCTAATAATATAGTAATAAGCATAACAATAATAGTTATAAGGATAAAGACAAGAGTAATAGGGATAGTAATAATAGAATAAGTATAATAATAACAGTCATAGCGATAATAATAATAGTAATAAGGATAATAATAATAGTTTTAGTGCTAATAATAATAGTAATAAGCATAACAATAATAGTTATAGCGATAATAATAATTGTAATAAGGATAATAATAATAGTTATAAGGATAATAATAATAGTTATAAGGATAAAGAGAAGAGTAATAGGGATAGTAATAATAAAATAAGGATAATAATAACAGTTATAGCAATAATAATAATAGTAATAAGGATAAACATAATTGTTATAGTGCTAGTAATAATAGTGATAAGGATAATAATAATAGTTATAGCGATAATAATAATAGTAATGAGGATAACAATAATAGTTATAGAGATAATAATACTAGTAATAAGGATAATAGTAACAGTTATAATGATAATAATAATAGTTTTAGTGCTAATAATAATAGTAATAAGCATAACAATAATTGTTATAAGGATAAAGACAAGAGTAATAGGGATAGTAATAATAGAATAAGTATAATAGTAACAGTCATAGCGATAATAATAACAGTAGTAAGGATAATAATAATAGTTTTAGTGCTAATAATAATAGTTTTAGTACTAATAATAATAGTAATAAGCATAACAATAATAGTTATAAGGATAAAGACAAGAGTAATAGGGATATTAATAATAGAATAAGTATAATAATAACAGTCATAGCGATAATAATAATAGTAATAAGGATAATAATAATAGTTATAAGGATAGTAATAACAGTTATAAGGATAAAGAGAAGAGTAATAGGGATAGTAATAATAGAATAAGGATAATAATAACAGTCATAGCGATGATAATAATAGTAGTAAGGATAATAATAATAGTAATAGCGATAATAATAATAGCAATAAGGATAATAATAATAGTTAAAGTGCTAATAATAATAGTAATAAGCATAATAATAATAGTTTATAAGGATAGAGACAGGAGTAATAGGGATAGCAATAATAGAATAAGGATAATAATAACAGTCATAGCGATGATAATAATAGTAGTAAGGATAATAATAATAGATATAGCGATAATAATAATAGCAATAAGGATAATAATAATAGTTAAAGTGCTAATAATAATAGTAATAAGCATAATAATAATAGTTATAGGGATAGAGGACAGGAGTAATAGGGATAGTAATAGTAGAATAAGGATAATAATAACAGTCATAGCGATAATAATAGTAATAAGAATAATAATAATAGTTATAGCGATAATAATAATAGTAATAACGGAAATAATAATGGAATAAGGATAATGATAACAGTCATAGCGATAATAATAATAGTTATAGCGATAATAATAATAGTAATAAGGATAATAATAATAGTTATAAGGATAGAGACAAGAGTAATAGGGATAGTAATAGTAGAGTAAGGATAATATAACAGTCATAGCGATAATAATAGTAGTAAGGATAATAATAATAGCTATAGTGCTAATAATAATAGTAATAAGGATAATAATAACAGTTATAGCAATAATAGTAATAGTAATAAGGATAAACATAATAGTTATAGTGCTAGTAATAATAGTGATAAGGATAATAATAATAGTTATAGAGATAATAATAATAGTAATGAGGATAACAATAATAGTTATAGAGATAATAATACTAGTAATAAGGATAATAATAACAGTTATAATGATAATAATAATAGTAATACGGGAAATAATAATAGTTATAAGGATAAAGATAAGAGTAATAGGGATAGTAATAATAGAAATAAGTATAATAATAACAGTCATAGCGATAATAATAATAGTAATAAGGATAATAATAATAGTAATGAGGATAACAATAATAGTTATAGAGATAATAATACTAGTAATAAGGATAATAGTAACAGTTATAATGATAATAATAATAGTTTTAGTGCTAATAATAATAGTAATAAGCATAACAATAATAGTTATAAGGATAAAGACAAGAGTAATAGGGATAGTAATAATAGAATAAGTATAATAGTAACAGTCATAGCGATAATAATAACAATAGTAAGGATAATAATAATAGTTTTAGTGCTAATAATAATAGTAATAAGCATAACAATAATAGTTATAAGGATAAAGACAAGAGTAATAGGGATAGTAATAATAGAATAAGTATAATAATAACAGTCATAGCGATAATAATAATAGTAATAAGGATAATAATAATAGTTTTAGTGCTAATAATAATAGTAATAAGCATAACAATAATAGTTATAGCGATAATAATAATTGTAATAAGGATAATAATAATAGTTATAAGGATAATAATAATAGTTATAAGGATAAAGAGAAGAGTAATAGGGATAGTAATAATAAAATAAGGATAATAATAACAGTTATAGCAATAATAATAATAGTAATAAGGATAAACATAATAGTTATAGTGCTAGTAATAATAGTGATAAGGATAATAATAATAGTTATAGCGATAATAATAATAGTAATGAGGATAACAATAATAGTTATAGAGATAATAATACTAGTAATAAGGATAATAGTAACAGTTATAATGATAATAATAATAGTTTTAGTGCTAATAATAATAGTAATAAGCATAACAATAATTGTTATAAGGATAAAGACAAGAGTAATAGGGATAGTAATAATAGAATAAGTATAATAGTAACAGTCATAGCGATAATAATAACAGTAGTAAGGATAATAATAATAGTTTTAGTGCTAATAATAATAGTTTTAGTACTAATAATAATAGTAATAAGCATAACAATAATAGTTATAAGGATAAAGACAAGAGTAATAGGGATATTAATAATAGAATAAGTATAATAATAACAGTCATAGCGATAATAATAATAGTAATAAGGATAATAATAATAGTTATAAGGATAGTAATAACAGTTATAAGGATAAAGAGAAGAGTAATAGGGATAGTAATAATAGAATAAGGATAATAATAACAGTCATAGCGATGATAATAATAGTAGTAAGGATAATAATAATAGTAATAGCGATAATAATAATAGCAATAAGGATAATAATAATAGTTAAAGTGCTAATAATAATAGTAATAAGCATAATAATAATAGTTATAAGGATAGAGACAGGAGTAATAGGGATAGCAATAATAGAATAAGGATAATAATAACAGTCATAGCGATGATAATAATAGTAGTAAGGATAATAATAATAGATATAGCGATAATAATAATAGCAATAAGGATAATAATAATAGTCAAAGTGCTAATAATAATAGTAATAAGCATAATAATAATAGTTATAGGGATAGAGACAGGAGTAATAGGGATAGTAATAGTAGAATAAGGATAATAATAACAGTCATAGCGATAATAATAGTAATAAGAATAATAATAATAGTTATAGCGATAATAATAATAGTAATAACGGAAATAATAATGGAATAAGGATAATGATAACAGTCATAGCGATAATAATAATAGTTATAGCGATAATAATAATAGTAATAAGGATAATAATAATAGTTATAAGGATAGAGACAAGAGTAATAGGGATAGTAATAGTAGAGTAAGGATAATAATAACAGTCATAGCGATAATAATAGTAGTAAGGATAATAATAATAGCTATAGTGCTAATAATAATAGTAATAAGGATTAATAATAAACAGTTATAGCAATAATAGTAATAGTAATAAGGATAAACATAATAGTTATAGTGCTAGTAATAATAGTGATAAGGATAATAATAATAGTTTATAGAGATAATAATAATAGTAATGAGGATAACAATAATAGTTATAGAGATAATAATACTAGTAATAAGGATAATAATAACAGTTATAATGATAATAATAATAGTAATACGGGAAATAATAATAGTTATAAGGATAAAGATAAGAGTAATAGGGATAGTAATAATAGAATAAGTATAATAATAACAGTCATAGCGATAATAATAATAGTAATAAGGATAATAATAATAGTTATAAGGATAATAATAATAGTTATAAGGATAAAGAGAAGAGTAATAGGGATAGTAATAATAGAATAAGGATAATAATAACAGTCATAGCGATAATAATAATAGTAATAAGGATAATAATAATCGTTTTAGTGCTAATAATAATAGTTTTAGTGCTAATAATAATAGTAATAAGCATAACAATAATAGTTATAGCGATAATAATAATTGTAATAAGGGCAATAATAATAATTATCAGGATAAAGACAAGAGTAATAGGGATAGGTAATAATAGAATAAGTATAATAATAACAGTCATAGCGATAATAATAATAGTAATAAGGATAATAATAATAGTTATAAGGATAATAATAATAGTTATAAGGATAAAGAGAAGAGTAATAGGGATAGTAATAATAGAATAAGTATAATAGTAACAGTCATAGCGATAATAATAACAGTAGTAAGGATAATAATAATAGTTTTAGTGCTAATAATAATAGTTTTAGTGCTAATAATAATAAGTAATAAGCATAACAATAATAGTTATAAGGATAAAGACAAGAGTAATAGGGATAGTAATAATAGAATAAGTATAATAATAACAGTCATAGCGATAATAATAATAGTAATAAGGATAATAATAATAGTTTTAGTGCTAATAATAATAGTTTTAGTGCTAATAATAATAGTTTTAGTGCTAATAATAATAGTAATAAGCATAACAATAATAGTTATAGCGGATAATAATAATTGTAATAAGGATAATAATAATAGTTATAAGGATAATAATAATAGTTATAAGGATAAAGAGAAGAGTAATAGGGATAGTAATAATAGAATAAGGATAATAATACCAGTCATAGCGATAATAATAATAGTTATAGCGATAATAATAATAGTTATAAGGGTAAAGACAAGACTAATAGGGATAGTAATAATAGAATAAGTATAATAATAACAGTCATAGCGATAATAATAATAGTAATAAGGATAATAATAACAGTTATAGTGGTAATAATAATAGTAATAAGCATAATAATAATAGTTATAAGGATAGAGACAAGAGTTATATGGATATTAATAATAGAATAAGTATAATAATAACAGTCATAGCGATAATAATAATAGTAATAAGGATAATAATAATAGTTTTAGTGCTAATAATAATAGTTTTAGTGCTAATAATAATAGTAATAAGCATAACAATAATAGTTATAAGGATAAAGACAAGAGTAATAGGGATAGTAATAATAGAATAAGTATAATAATAACAGTCATAGCGATAATAATAATAGTAATAAGGATAATAATAATAGTTATAAGGATAATAATAATAGTTATAAGGATAAACAGAAGAGTAATAGGGATAGTAATAATAGAATAAGGATAATAATAACAGTTATAGCAATAATAATAATAGTAATAAGGATAAACATAATAGTTATAGTGCTAGTAATAATAGTGATAAGGATAATAATAATAGTTATAGCGATAATAATAATAGTAATGATGATAACAATAATAGTTATAGAGATAATAATACTAGTAATAAGGATAATAATAACAGTTATAATGATAATAATAATAGTTTTAGTGCTAATAATAATAGTAATAAGCATAACAATAATAGTTATAAGGATAAAGACAAGAGTAATAGGGATAGTAATAATAGAATAAGTATAATAGTAACAGTCATAGCGATAATAATAACAGTAGTAAGGATAATAATAATACTTTTAGTGCTAATAATAATACTTTTAGTGCTAATAATAATAGTAATAAGCATAACAATAATAGTTATAGCGATAATAATAATTGTAATAAGGGAAATAATAATAATTATCAGGATAAAGACAAGAGTAATAGCGATAGTAATAATAGAATAAGAATAATAATAACAGTCATAGCGATAATAATAATAGTAATAAGGATAATAATAACAGTTATAGTGGTAATAATAATAGTTATAAGGATAGAGACAAGAGTTATATGGATAGTAATAATAGAATAACTATAATAATAACAGTCATAGCGATAATAATAATAGTAAAAAGGATAATAATAATAGTTTAAGTGCTAATAATAATAGTTTTAGTGCTAATAATAATACTTTTAGTGCTAATAATAATAGTAATAAGCATAACAATAATAGTTATAGCGATAATAATAATTGTAATAAGGGAAATAATAATAATTATCAGGATAAAGACAAGAGTAATAGGGATAGTAATAATAGAATAAGGATAATAATAACAGTCATAGCGATAATAATAATAGTCGTAAGGATAATAATAACAGTCATAGCGATGATAATAATAGTAGTAAGGATAATAATAATAGTAATAGCGATAATAATAATAGCAATAAGGATAATAATAATAGTTAAAGTGCTAATAATAATAGTAATAAGCATAATAATAGTAGTTATAAGGATAGAGACAGGAGTAATAGGGATAGCAATAATAGAATAAGGATAATAATAACAGTCATAGCGATGATAATAATAGTAGTAAGGATAATATTAATAGATATAGCGATAATAATAATAGCAATAAGGATAATAATAATAGTTAAAGTGCTAATAATAATAGTAATAAGCATAATAATAATAGTTATAGGGATAGAGACGGGAGTAATAGGGATAGTAATAGTAGAATAAGGATAATAATAACAGTCATAGCGATAATAATAGTAATAAGAATAATAATAATAGTTATAGCGATAATAATAATAGTAATAACGGAAATAATAATGGAATAAGGATAATGATAACAGTCATAGCGATAATAATAATAGTTATAGCGATAATAATAATAGTAATAAGGATAATAATAATAGTTATAAGGATAGAGACAAGAGTAATAGGGATAGTAATAGTAGAGTAAGGATAATAATAACAGTCATAGCGATAATAATAGTAGTAAGGATAATAATAATAGCTATAGTGCTAATAATAATAGTAATAAGGATAATAATAACAGTTATAGCAATAATAGTAATAGTAATAAGGATAAACATAATAGTTATAGTGCTAGTAATAATAGTGATAAGGATAATAATAATAGTTATAGAGATAATAATAATAGTAATGAGGATAACAATAATAGTTATAGAGATAATAATACTAGTAATAAGGATAATAATAACAGTTATAATGATAATAATAATAATAGTAATACGGGAAATAATAATAGTTATAAGGATAAAGATAAGAGTAATAGGGATAGTAATAATAGAATAAGTATAATAATAACAGTCATAGCGATAATAATAATAGGAATAAGGATAATAATAATAGTAATGAGGATAACAATAATAGTTATAGAGATAATAATACTAGTAATAAGGATAATAGTAACAGTTATAATGATAATAATAATAGTTTTAGTGCTAATAATAATAGTAATAAGCATAACAATAATAGTTATAAGGATAAAGACAAGAGTAATAGGGATAGTAATAATAGAATAAGTATAATAGTAACAGTCATAGCGATAATAATAACAATAGTAAGGATAATAATAATAGTTTTAGTGCTAATAATAATAGTAATAAGCATAACAATAATAGTTATAAGGATAAAGACAAGAGTAATAGGGATAGTAATAATAGAATAAGTATAATAATAACAGTCATAGCGATAATAATAATAGTAATAAGGATAATAATAATAGTTTTAGTGCTAATAATAATAGTTTTAGTGCTAATAATAATAGTAATAAGCATAACAATAATAGTTATAGCGATAATAATAATTGTAATAAGGATAATAATAATAGTTATAAGGATAATAATAATAGTTATAAGGATAAAGAGAAGAGTAATAGGGATAGTAATAATAAAATAAGGATAATAATAACAGTTATAGCAATAATAATAATAGTAATAAGGATAAACATAATAGTTATAGTGCTAGTAATAATAGTGATAAGGATAATAATAATAGTTATAGCGATAATAATAATAGTAATGAGGATAACAATAATAGTTATAGAGATAATAATACTAGTAATAAGGATAATAGTAACAGTTATAATGATAATAATAATAGTTTTAGTGCTAATAATAATAGTAATAAGCATAACAATAATTGTTATAAGGATAAAGACAAGAGTAATAGGGATAGTAATAATAGAATAAGTATAATAGTAACAGTCATAGCGATAATAACAACAGTAGTAAGGATAATAATAATAGTTTTAGTGCTAATAATAATAGTTTTAGTACTAATAATAATAGTAATAAGCATAACAATAATAGTTATAAGGATAAAGACAAGAGTAATAGGGATATTAATAATAGAATAAGTATAATAATAACAGTCATAGCGATAATAATAATAGTAATAAGGATAATAATAATAGTTATAAGGATAGTAATAACAGTTATAAGGATAAAGAGAAGAGTAATAGGGATAGTAATAATAGAATAAGGATAATAATAACAGTCATAGCGATGATAATAATAGTAGTAAGGATAATAATAATAGTAATAGCGATAATAATAATAGCAATAAGGATAATAATAATAGTTAAAGTGCTAATAATAATAGTAATAAGCATAATAATAATAGTTATAAGGATAGAGACAGGAGTAATAGGGATAGCAATAATAGAATAAGGATAATAATAACAGTCATAGCGATGATAATAATAGTAGTAAGGATAATAATAATAGATATAGCGATAATAATAATAGCAATAAGGATAATAATAATAGTTAAAGTGCTAATAATAATAGTAATAAGCATAATAATAATAGTTATAGGGATAGAGACAGGAGTAATAGGGATAGTAATAGTAGAATAAGGATAATAATAACAGTCATAGCGATAATAATAGTAATAAGAATAATAATAATAGTTATAGCGATAATAATAATAGTAATAACGGAAATAATAATGGAATAAGGATAATGATAACAGTCATAGCGATAATAATAATAGTTTTAGTGCTAATAATAATAGTAATAAGCATAACAATAATTGTTATAAGGATAAAGACAAGAGTAATAGGGATAGTAATAATAGAATAAGTATAATAGTAACAGTCATAGCGATAATAATAACAGTAGTAAGGATAATAATAATAGTTTTAGTGCTAATAATA
This sequence comes from Megachile ligniseca, assembly GCA_945859555.1. Classification (NCBI taxonomy): domain Eukaryota; kingdom Metazoa; phylum Arthropoda; class Insecta; order Hymenoptera; family Megachilidae; genus Megachile; species Megachile ligniseca. The sequence goes on from CAMAOC010000057.1 coordinate 10,019, forward strand.
ATAGTTTTAGTACTAATAATAATAGTAATAAGCATAACAATAATAGTTATAAGGATAAAGACAAGAGTAATAGGGATATTAATAATAGAATAAGTATAATAATAACAGTCATAGCGATAATAATAATAGTAATAAGGATAATAATAATAGTTATAAGGATAGTAATAACAGTTATAAGGATAAAGAGAAGAGTAATAGGGATAGTAATAATAGAATAAGGATAATAATAACAGTCATAGCGATGATAATAATAGTAGTAAGGATAATAATAATAGTAATAGCGATAATAATAATAGCAATAAGGATAATAATAATAGTTAAAGTGCTAATAATAATAGTAATAAGCATAATAATAATAGTTATAAGGATAGAGACAGGAGTAATAGGGATAGCAATAATAGAATAAGGATAATAATAACAGTCATAGCGATGATAATAATAGTAGTAAGGATAATAATAATAGATATAGCGATAATAATAATAGCAATAAGGATAATAATAATAGTTAAAGTGCTAATAATAATAGTAATAAGCATAATAATAATAGTTATAGGGATAGAGACAGGAGTAATAGGGATAGTAATAGTAGAATAAGGATAATAATAACAGTCATAGCGATAATAATAGTAATAAGAATAATAATAATAGTTATAGCGATAATAATAATAGTAATAACGGAAATAATAATGGAATAAGGATAATGATAACAGTCATAGCGATAATAATAATAGTTATAGCGATAATAATAATAGTAATAAGGATAATAATAATAGTTATAAGGATAGAGACAAGAGTAATAGGGATAGTAATAGTAGAGTAAGGATAATAATAACAGTCATAGCGATAATAATAGTAGTAAGGATAATAATAATAGCTATAGTGCTAATAATAATAGTAATAAGGATAATAATAACAGTTATAGCAATAATAGTAATAGTAATAAGGATAAACATAATAGTTATAGTGCTAGTAATAATAGTGGTAAGGATAATAATAATAGTTATAGAGATAATAATAATAGTAATGAGGATAACAATAATAGTTATAGAGATAATAATACTAGTAATAAGGATAATAATAACAGTTATAATGATAATAATAATAGTAATACGGGAAATAATAATAGTTATAAGGATAAAGATAAGAGTAATAGGGATAGTAATAATAGAATAAGTATAATAATAACAGTCATAGCGATAATAATAATAGTAATAAGGATAATAATAATAGTTATAAGGATAATAATAATAGTTATAAGGATAAAGAGAAGAGTAATAGGGATAGTAATAATAGAATAAGGATAATAATAACAGTCATAGCGATAATAATAATAGTAATAAGGATAATAATAATCGTTTTAGTGCTAATAATAATAGTTTTAGTGCTAATAATAATAGTAATAAGCATAACAATAATAGTTATAGCGATAATAATAATTGTAATAAGGGCAATAATAATAATTATCAGGATAAAGACAAGAGTAATAGGGATAGTAATAATAGAATAAGTATAATAATAACAGTCATAGCGATAATAATAATAGTAATAAGGATAATAATAATAGTTATAAGGATAATAATAATAGTTATAAGGATAAAGGGAAGAGTAATAGGGATAGTAATAATAGAATAAGTATAATAGTAACAGTCATAGCGATAATAATAACAGTAGTAAGGATAATAATAATAGTTTTAGTGCTAATAATAATAGTTTTAGTGCTAATAATAATAAGTAATAAGCATAACAATAATAGTTATAAGGATAAAGACAAGAGTAATAGGGATAGTAATAATAGAATAAGTATAATAATAACAGTCATAGCGATAATAATAATAGTAATAAGGATAATAATAATAGTTTTAGTGCTAATAATAATAGTTTTAGTGCTAATAATAATAGTAATAAGCATAACAATAATAGTTATAGCGATAATAATAATTGTAATAAGGATAATAATAATAGTTATAAGGATAATAATAATAGTTATAAGGATAAAGAGAAGAGTAATAGGGATAGTAATAATAGAATAAGGATAATAATAACAGTCATAGCGATAATAATAACAGTCATAGCGTTAATAATAATAGTAATAAGGATAATAATAATAGTTATAAGGATAATAATAATAGTTATAAGGATAAACAGAAGAGTAATAGGGATAGTAATAATAGAATAAGGATAATAATAACAGTTATAGCAATAATAATAATAGTAATAAGGATAAACATAATAGTTATAGTGCTAGTAATAATAGTGATAAGGATAATAATAATAGTTATAGCGATAATAATAATAGTAATGATGATAACAATAATAGTTATAGAGATAATAATACTAGTAATAAGGATAATAATAACAGTTATAATGATAATAATAATAGTTTTAGTGCTAATAATAATAGTAATAAGCATAACAATAATAGTTATAAGGATAAAGACAAGAGTAATAGGGATAGTAATAATAGAATAAGTATAATAGTAACAGTCATAGCGATAATAATAACAGTAGTAAGGATAATAATAATACTTTTAGTGCTAATAATAATACTTTTAGTGCTAATAATAATAGTAATAAGCATAACAATAATAGTTATAGCGATAATAATAATTGTAATAAGGGAAATAATAATAATTATCAGGATAAAGACAAGAGTAATAGCGATAGTAATAATAGAATAAGAATAATAATAACAGTCATAGCGATAATAATAATAGTAATAAGGATAATAATAACAGTTATAGTGGTAATAATAATAGTAATAAGCATAATAATAATAGTTATAAGGATAGAGACAAGAGTTATATGGATAGTAATAATAGAATAAGTATAATAATAACAGTCATAGCGATAATAATAATAGTAATAAGGATAATAATAATAGTTCTAGTGCTAATAATAATAGTAATAAGCATAACAATAATAGTTATAAGGATAAAGACACGAGTAATAGGGATAGTAATAATAGAATAAGTATAATAATAACAGTCATAGCGATAATAATAATAGTAATAAGGATAATAATAATAGTTATAAGGATAATAATAATAGTTATAAGGATAAAGAGAAGAGTAATAGGGATAGTAATAATAGAATAAGGATAATAATAACAGTTATAGCAATAATAATAATAGTAATAAGGATAAACATAATAGTTATAGTGCTAGTAATAATAGTGATAAGGATAATAATAATAGTTATAGCGATAATAATAATAGTAATGAGGATAACAATAATAGTTATAGAGATAATAATACTAGTAATAAGGATAATAATAACAGTTATAATGATAATAATAATAGTTTTAGTGCTAATAATAATAGTAATAAGCATAACAATAATAGTTATAAGGATAAAGACAAGAGTAATAGGGATAGTAATAATAGAATAAGTATAATAGTAACAGTCATAGCGATAATAATAACAGTAGTAAGGATAATAATAATAGTTTAAGTGCTAATAATAATAGTAATAAGCATAACAATAATAGTTATAAGGATAAAGACAAGAGTAATAGGGATAGTAATAATAGAATAACGATAATAATAACAGTCATAGCGATAATAATAATCGTAGTAAGGATAATAATAATAGTTATAGCGATAATAATAATAGTAATAAGCATAATAATAAAAGTTATAAGGATAGAGACAAGAGTAATAGGGATAGTAATAGTAGAATAAGGATAATAATAACAGTCATAACGATAATAATAATAGTTATAGCGATAATAATAATAGTTATAGGGATTAAGACAAGAGTAATAGGGATAGTAATAATAGAATAAGGATAATAATAACAGTCATAGCGATAATAATAATAGTAGTAAGGATAATAATAATAGTTATAGCGATAATAATAATAGTTATAGCGATAATAATAATAGTTATAAGGATTAAGACAAGAGTAATAGGGATAGTAATAATAGAATAAGGATAATAATAACAGTCATAGCGATAATAATAATAGTAGTAAGGATAATAATAATAGCTATAGTGCTAATAATAATAGTAATAAGGATAATAATAACAGTTATAGCAATAATAATAATAGTAATAAGGATAAACATAATAGTTACAGTGCTAGTAATAATAGTGATAAGGACAATAATAATAGTTATAGCGATAATAATAATAGTAATGAGGATAACAATAATAGTTATAGAGATAATAATACTAGTAATAAGGATAATAATAACAGTTATAATGATAATAATAATAGTAATAAGGGAAATAATAATAGTTATAAGGATAAAGACAAGAGTAATAGGGATAGTAATAATAGAATAACGATAATAATAACAGTCATAGCGATAATAATAATCGTAGTAAGGATAATAATAATAGTAATAGCGATAATAATAATAGCAATAAGGATAATAATAATAGGTTTAGCGATAATAATAATAGTAATAAGGGAAATAATAATAGAATAAGGATAATGATAACAGTCATAGCGATAATAATAATAGTTATAGCGATAATAATAATAGTAATAAGGATAATAATAATAGTTATAAGGATAGAGACAAGAGTAATAGGGATAGTAATAGTAGAGTAAGGATAATAATAACAGTCATAGCGATAATAATAGTAATAAGGATAATAATAACAGTTATAGCAATAATAGTAATAGTGATAAGGATAAACATAATAGTAATAGTGCTAGTAATAATAGTGATAAGGATAATAATAATAGTTATAGCGATAATAATAATAGTAATGAGGATTACAATAATAGTTATAGAGATAATAATACTAGTAATAAGGATAATAATAACAGTTATAATGATAATAATAATAGTAATAAGGGAAATAATAATATTTATAAGGATAAAGACAAGAGTAATAGGGATAGTAATAATAGAATAAGTATAATAATAACAGTCATAGCGATAATAATAATAGTAATAAGGATAATAATAATAGTTATAAGGATAAAGAGAAGAGTAATAGGGATAGTAATAATAGAATAAGGATAATAATAACAGTCATAGCGATAATAATAATAGTAGTAAGGATAATAATAACAGTTATAGCGATAATAATAATAGTAATAAGCATAATAATAATAGTTGTAAGGATAAAGACAAGAGTAATAGGGATATTAATAATACAATAAGGATAATAATAACAGTCATAGCGATAATAATAATAGTAATAAGGATAATAATAATCGTTTTAGTGCTAATAATAATAGTTTTAGTGCTAATAATAATAGTAATAAGCATAACAATAATAGTTATAGCGATAATAATAATTGTAATAAGGGCAATAATAATAATTATCAGGATAAAGACAAGAGTAATAGGGATAGTAATAATAGAATAAGTATAATAATAACAGTCATAGCGATAATAATAATAGTAATAAGGATAATAATACTAGTAATAAGGATAATTATAACAGTTATAATGATAATAATAATAGTTTTAGTGCTAATAATAATAGTAATAAGCATAACAATAATAGTTATAAGGATAAAGACAAGAGTAATAGGGATAGTAATAATAGAATAAGTATAATAGTAACAGTCATAGCGATAATAATAACAGTAGTAAGGATAATAATAATAGTTTTAGTGCTAATAATAATAGTAATAAGCATAACAATAATAGTTATAAGGATAAAGACAAGAGTAATAGGGATAGTAATAATAGGATAACGATAATAATAACAGTCATAGCGATAATAATAATCGTAGTAAGGATAATAATAATAGTTATAGCGATAATAATAATAGTTATAAGGATTAAGACAAGAGTAATAGGGATAGTAATAATAGAATAAGGATAATAATAACAGTCATAGCGATAATAATAATAGTAGTAAGGATAATAATAATAGCTATAGTGCTAATAATAATAGTAATAAGGATAATAATAACAGTTATAGCAATAATAATAATAGTAATAAGGATAAACATAATAGTAATAGTGCTAGTAATAATAGTGATAAGGATAATAATAATAGTTATAGCGATAATAATAATAGTAATGAGGATTACAATAATAGTTATAGAGATAATAATACTAGTAATAAGGATAATAATAACAGTTATAATGATAATAATAATAGTAATAAGGGAAATAATAATATTTATAAGGATAAAGACAAGAGTAATAGGGATAGTAATAATAGAATAAGTATAATAATAACAGTCATAGCGATAATAATAATAGTAATAAGGATAATAATAATAGTTATAAGGATAAAGAGAAGAGTAATAGGGATAGTAATAATAGAATAAGGATAATAATAACAGTCATAGCGATAATAATAATAGTAATAAGGATAATAATAATAGTTATAAGGATAATAATAATAGTTATAAGGATAAAGAGAAGAGTAATAGGGATAGTAATAATAGAATAAGGATAATAATAACAGTCATAGCGATAATAATAATAGTAGTAAGGATAATAATAATAGTTTTAGTGCTAATAACAATAATAATAAGCATAACAATAATAGTTATAAGGATAAAGACAACAGTAATAGGGATAGTAATAATAGAATAAGTATAATAATAACAGTCATAGCGATAATAATAATAGTAATAAGGATAATAATAACAGTTATAGTGCTAATAATACTAGTAATAAGGATAATAATAACAGTTATAGCGATAATAATAATAGTAATAAGGACAATGATAATAGTTATAAGGATAGTAATAACAGTTATAAGGATAAAGAGAAGAGTAATAGGGATAGTAATAATAGAATAAGGATAATAATAACAGTCATAGCGCTGATAATAATAGTAGTAAGGATAATAATAATAGTAATAGCGATAATAATAATAGCAATAAGGATAATAATAATAGTTAAAGTGCTAATAATAATAGTAATAAGCATAATAATAATAGTTATAAGGATGGAGACAGGAGTAATAGGGATAGCAATAATAGAATAAGGATAATAATAACAGTCATAGCGATGATAATAATAGTAGTAAGGATAATAATAATAGATATAGCGATAATAATAATAGCAATAAGGATAATAATAATAGTTAAAGTGCTAATAATAATAGTAATAAGCATAATAATAATAGTTATAGGGATAGAGACAGGAGTAATAGGGATAGTAATAGTAGAATAAGGATAATAATAACAGTCATAGCGATAATAATAGTAATATGAATAATAATAATAGTTATAGCGATAATAATAATAGTAATGACGGAAATAATAATGGAATAAGGATAATGATAACAGTCATAGCGATAATAATAATAGTTATAGCGATAATAATAATAGTAATAAGGATAATAATAATAGTTATAAGGATAGAGACAAGAGTAATAGGGATAGTAATAGTAGAGTAAGGATAATAATAACAGTCATAGCGATAATAATAGTAGTAAGGATAATAATAATAGCTATAGTGCTAATAATAATAGTAATAAGGATAATAATAACAGTTATAGCAATAATAGTAATAGTAATAAGGATAAACATAATAGTTATAGTGCTAGTAATAATAGTGATAAGGATAATAATAATAGTTATAGAGATAATAATAATAGTAATGAGGATAACAATAATAGTTATAGAGATAATAATACTAGTAATAAGGATAATAATAACAGTTATAATGATAATAATAATAGTAATACGGGAAATAATAATAGTTATAAGGATAATAATAATAGTTATAAGGATAAAGAGAAGAGTAATAGGGATAGTAATAATAGAATAAGGATAATAATAACAGTCATAGCGATAATAATAATAGTAGTAAGGATAATAATAACAGTTATAGCGATAATAATAATAGTAATAAGCATAATAATAATAGTTGTAAGGATAAAGACAAGAGTAATAGGGATATTAATAATACAATAAGGATAATAATAACAGTCATAGCGATAATAATAATAGTAATAAGGATAATAATAATCGTTTTAGTGCTAATAATAATAGTTTTAGTGCTAATAATAATAGTAATAAGCATAACAATAATAGTTATAGCGATAATAATAATTGTAATAAGGGCAATAATAATAATTATCAGGATAAAGACAAGAGTAATAGGGATAGTAATAATAGAATAAGTATAATAATAACAGTCATAGCGATAATAATAATAGTAATAAGGATAATAATACTAGTAATAAGGATAATAATAACAGTTATAATGATAATAATAATAGTTTTAGTGCTAATAATAATAGTAATAAGCATAACAATAATAGTTATAAGGATAAAGACAAGAGTAATAGGGATAGTAATAATAGAATAAGTATAATAGTAACAGTCATAGCGATAATAATAACAGTAGTAAGGATAATAATAATAGTTTTAGTGCTAATAATAATAGTAATAAGCATAACAATAATAGTTATAAGGATAAAGACAAGAGTAATAGGGATAGTAATAATAGAATAACGATAATAATAACAGTCATAGCGATAATAATAATCGTAGTAAGGATAATAATAATAGTTATAGCGATAATAATAATAGTAATAAGCATAATAATAAAAGTTATAACGATAGAGACAAGAGTAATAGGGATAGTAATAGTAGAATAAGGATAATAATAACAGTCATAACGATAATAATAATAGTTATAGCGATAATAATAATAGTTATAGGGATTAAGACAAGAGTAATAGGGATAGTAATAATAGAATACGGATAATAATAACAGTCATAGCGATAATAATAATAGTAGTAAGGATAATAATAATAGTTATAGCGATAATAATAATAGTTATAGCGATAATAATAATAGTTATAAGGATTAAGACAAGAGTAATAGGGATAGTAATAATAGAATAAGGATAATAATAACAGTCATAGCGATAATAATAATAGTAGTAAGGATAATAATAATAGCTATAGTGCTAATAATAATAGTAATAAGGATAATAATAACAGTTATAGCAATAATAGTAATAGTAATAAGGATAAACATAATAGTAATAGTGCTAGTAATAATAGTGATAAGGATAATAATAATAGTTATAGCGATAATAATAATAGTAATGAGGATTACAATAATAGTTAGAGAGATAATAATACTAGTAATAAGGATAATAATAACAGTTATAATGATAATAATAATAGTAATAAGGGAAATAATAATATTTATAAGGATAAAGACAAGAGTAATAGGGATAGTAATAATAGAATAAGTATAATAATAACAGTCATAGCTATAATAATAATAGTAATAAGGATAATAATAATAGTTATAAGGATAAAGAGAAGAGTAATAGGGATAGTAATAATAGAATAAGGATAATAATAACAGTCATAGCGATAATAATAATAGTAATAAGGATAATAATAATAGTTATAAGGATAAAGAGAAGAGTAATAGGGATAGTAATAATAGAATAAGGATAATAATAACAGTCATAGCGATAATAATAATAGTAGTAAGGATAATAATAATAGTTTTAGTGCTAATAACAATAATAATAAGCATAACAATAATAGTTATAAGGATAAAGACAACAGTAATAGGGATAGTAATAATAGAATAAGTATAATAATAACAGTCATAGCGATAATAATAATAGTAATAAGGATAATAATAACAGTTATAGTGCTAATAATACTAGTAATAAGGATAATAATAACAGTTATAGCGATAATAATAATAGTAATAAGGACAATGATAATAGTTATAAGGATAGTAATAACAGTTATAAGGATAAAGAGAAGAGTAATAGGGATAGTAATAATAGAATAAGGATAATAATAACAGTCATAGCGATGATAATAATAGTAGTAAGGATAATAATAATAATAATAGCGATAATAATAATAGCAATAAGGATAATAATAATAGTTAAAGTGCTAATAATAATAGTAATAAGCATAATAATAATAGTTATAAGGATAGAGACAGGAGTAATAGGGATAGCAATAATAGAATAAGGATAATAATAACAGTCATAGCGATGATAATAATAGTAGTAAGGATAATAATAATAGATATAGCGATAATAATAATAGCAATAAGGATAATAATAATAGTTAAAGTGCTAATAATAATAGTAATAAGCATAATAATAATAGTTATAGGGATAGAGACAGGAGTAATAGGGATAGTAATAGTAGAATAAGGATAATAATAACAGTCATAGCGATAATAATAGTAATATGAATAATAATAATAGTTATAGCGATAATAATAATAGTAATGACGGAAATAATAATGGAATAAGGATAATGATAACAGTCATAGCGATAATAATAATAGTTATAGCGATAATAATAATAGTAATAAGGATAATAATAATAGTTATAAGGATAGAGACAAGAGTAATAGGGATAGTAATAGTAGAGTAAGGATAATAATAACAGTCATAGCGATAATAATAGTAGTAAGGATAATAATAATAGCTATAGTGCTAATAATAATAGTAATAAGGATAATAATAACAGTTATAGCAATAATAGTAATAGTAATAAGGATAAACATAATAGTTATAGTGCTAGTAATAATAGTGATAAGGATAATAATAATAGTTATAGAGATAATAATAATAGTAATGAGGATAACAATAATAGTTATAGAGATAATAATACTAGTAATAAGGATAATAATAACAGTTATAATGATAATAATAATAGTAATACGGGAAATAATAATAGTTATAAGGATAATAATAATAGTTATAAGGATAAAGAGAAGAGTAATAGGGATAGTAATAGTAGAATAAGGATAATAATAACAGTCATAACGATAATAATAATAGTTATAGCGATAATAATAATAGTTATAGGGATTAAGACAAGAGTAATAGGGATAGTAATAATAGAATAAGGATAATAATAACAGTCATAGCGATAATAATAATAGTAGTAAGGATAATAATAATAGTTATAGCGATAATAATAATAGTTATAGCGATAATAATAATAGTTATAAGGATTAAGACAAGAGTAATAGGGATAGTAATAATAGAATAAGGATAATAATAACAGTCATAGCGATAATAATAATAGTAGTAAGGATAATAATAATAGCTATAGTGCTAATAATAATAGTAATAAGGATAATAATAACAGTTATAGCAATAATAGTAATAGTAATAAGGATAAACATAATAGTAATAGTGCTAGTAATAATAGTGATAAGGATAATAATAATAGTTATAGCGATAATAATAATAGTAATGAGGATTACAATAATAGTTAGAGAGATAATAATACTAGTAATAAGGATAATAATAACAGTTATAATGATAATAATAATAGTAATAAGGGAAATAATAATATTTATAAGGATAAAGACAAGAGTAATAGGGATAGTAATAATAGAATAAGTATAATAATAACAGTCATAGCTATAATAATAATAGTAATAAGGATAATAATAATAGTTATAAGGATAAAGAGAAGAGTAATAGGGATAGTAATAATAGAATAAGGATAATAATAACAGTCATAGCGATAATAATAATAGTAATAAGGATAATAATAATAGTTATAAGGATAAAGAGAAGAGTAATAGGGATAGTAATAATAGAATAAGGATAATAATAACAGTCATAGCGATAATAATAATAGTAGTAAGGATAATAATAATAGTTTTAGTGCTAATAACAATAATAATAAGCATAACAATAATAGTTATAAGGATAAAGACAACAGTAATAGGGATAGTAATAATAGAATAAGTATAATAATAACAGTCATAGCGATAATAATAATAGTAATAAGGATAATAATAACAGTTATAGTGCTAATAATACTAGTAATAAGGATAATAATAACAGTTATAGCGATAATAATAATAGTAATAAGGACAATGATAATAGTTATAAGGATAGTAATAACAGTTATAAGGATAAAGAGAAGAGTAATAGGGATAGTAATAATAGAATAAGGATAATAATAACAGTCATAGCGATGATAATAATAGTAGTAAGGATAATAATAATAATAATAGCGATAATAATAATAGCAATAAGGATAATAATAATAGTTAAAGTGCTAATAATAATAGTAATAAGCATAATAATAATAGTTATAAGGATAGAGACAGGAGTAATAGGGATAGCAATAATAGAATAAGGATAATAATAACAGTCATAGCGATGATAATAATAGTAGTAAGGATAATAATAATAGATATAGCGATAATAATAATAGCAATAAGGACAATAATAATAGTTAAAGTGAAAATAATAATAGTAACAAGCATAATAATAATAGTTATAGGGATAGAGACAGGAGTAATAGGGATAGTAATAGTAGAATAAGGATAATAATAACAGTCATAGCGATAGTAATAGTAATAAGAATAATAATAATAGTTATAGCGATAATAATAATAGTAATAACGGAAATAATAATGGAATAAGGATAATGATAACAGTCATAGCGATAATAATAATAGTAATAAGGATAATAATAATCGTTTTAGTGCTAATAATAATAGTTTTAGTGCTAATAATAATAGTAATAAGCATAACAATAATAGTTATAGCGATAATAATAATTGTAATAAGGGCAATAATAATAATTATCAGGATAAAGACAAGAGTAATAGGGATAGTAATAATAGAATAAGTATAATAATAACAGTCATAGCGATAATAATAATAGTAATAAGGATAATAATAATAGTTATAAGGATAATAATAATAGTTATAAGGATAAAGAGAAGAGTAATAGGGATAGTAATAATAGAATAAGTATAATAGTAACAGTCATAGCGATAATAATAACAGTAGTAAGGATAATAATAATAGTTTTAGTGCTAATAATAATAGTTTTAGTGCTAATAATAATAAGTAATAAGCATAACAATAATAGTTATAAGGATAAAGACAAGAGTAATAGGGATAGTAATAATAGAATAAGTATAATAATAACAGTCATAGCGATAATAATAATAGTAATAAGGATAATAATAATAGTTTTAGTGCTAATAATAATAGTTTTAGTGCTAATAATAATAGTAATAAGCATAACAATAATAGTTATAGCGATAATAATAATTGTAATAAGGATAATAATAATAGTTATAAGGATAATAATAATAGTTATAAGGATAAAGAGAAGAGTAATAGGGATAGTAATAATAGAATAAGGATAATAATAACAGTCATAGCGATAATAATAATAGTTATAGCGATAATAATAATAGTTATAAGGGTAAAGACAAGACTAATAGGGATAGTAATAATAGAATAAGTATAATAATAACAGTCATAGCGATAATAATAATAGTAATAAGGATAATAATAACAGTTATAGTGGTAATAATAATAGTAATAAGCATAATAATAATAGTTATAAGGATAGAGACAAGAGTTATATGGATAGTAATAATAGAATAAGTATAATAATAACAGTCATAGCGATAATAATAATAGTAATAAGGATAATAATAATAGTTTTAGTGCTAATAATAATAGTTTTAGTGCTAATAATAATAGTAATAAGCATAACAATAATAGTTATAAGGATAAAGACAAGAGTAATAGGGATAGTAATAATAGAATAAGTATAATAATAACAGTCATAGCGATAATAATAATAGTAATAAGGATAATAATAATAGTTATAAGGATAATAATAATAGTTATAAGGATAAAGAGAAGAGTAATAGGGATAGTAATAATAGAATAAGGATAATAATAACAGTTATAGCAATAATAATAATAGTAATAAGGATAAACATAATAGTTATAGTGCTAGTAATAATAGTGATAAGGATAATAATAATAGTTATAGCGATAATAATAATAGTAATGATGATAACAATAATAGTTATAGAGATAATAATACTAGTAATAAGGATAATAATAACAGTTATAATGATAATAATAATAGTTTTAGTGCTAATAATAATAGTAATAAGCATAACAATAATAGTTATAAGGATAAAGACAAGAGTAATAGGGATAGTAATAATAGAATAAGTATAATAGTAACAGTCATAGCGATAATAATAACAGTAGTAAGGATAATAATAATAGTTTTAGTGCTAATAATAATACTTTTAGTGCTAATAATAATAGTAATAAGCATAATAATAATAGTTATAAGGATAGAGACAAGAGTTATATGGATAGTAATAATAGAATAAGTATAATAATAACAGTCATAGCGATAATAATAATAGTAATAAGGATAATAATAATAGTTTAAGTGCTAATAATAATAGTTTTAGTGCTAATAATAATACTTTTAGTGCTAATAATAATAGTAATAAGCATAACAATAATAGTTATAGCGATAATAATAATTGTAATAAGGGAAATAATAATAATTATCAGGATAAAGACAAGAGTAATAGCGATAGTAATAATAGAATAAGAATAATAATAACAGTCATAGCGATAATAATAATAGTAATAAGGATAATAATAACAGTTATAGTGGTAATAATAATAGTAATAAGCATAATAATAATAGTTATAAGGATAGAGACAAGAGTTACATGGATAGTAATAATAGAATAAGTATAATAATAACAGTCATAGCGATAATAATAATAGTAATAAGGATAATAATAATAGTTCTAGTGCTAATAATAATAGTTTTAGTGCTAATAATAATAGTAATAAGCATAACAATAATAGTAATAAGGATAAAGACACGAGTAATAGGGATAGTAATAATAGAATAAGTATAATAATAACAGTCATAGCGATAATAATAATAGTAATAAGGATAATAATAATAGTTATAAGGATAATAATAATAGTTATAAGGATAAAGAGAAGAGTAATAGGGATAGTAATAATAGAATAAGTATAATAATAACAGTCATAGCGATAATAATAATAGTAATAAGGATAATAATAATAGTTATAAGGATAAAGAGAAGAGTAATAGGGATAGTAATAATAGAATAAGGATAATAATAACAGTCATAGCGATAATAATAATAGTAGTAAGGATAATAATAACAGTTATAGCGATAATAATAATAGTAATAAGCATAATAATAATAGTTGTAAGGATAAAGACAAGAGTAATAGGGATATTAATAATACAATAAGGATAATAATAACAGTCATAGCGATAATAATAATAGTAATAAGGATAATAATAATCGTTTTAGTGCTAATAATAATAGTTTTAGTGCTAATAATAATAGTAATAAGCATAACAATAATAGTTATAGCGATAATAATAATTGTAATAAGGGCAATAATAATAATTATCAGGATAAAGACAAGAGTAATAGGGATAGTAATAATAGAATAAGTATAATAATAACAGTCATAGCGATAATAATAATAGTAATAAGGATAATAATAATAGTTATAAGGATAATAATAATAGTTATAAGGATAAAGAGAAGAGTAATAGGGATAGTAATAATAGAATAAGTATAATAGTAACAGTCATAGCGATAATAATAACAGTAGTAAGGATAATAATAATAGTTTTAGTGCTAATAATAATAGTAATAAGCATAACAATAATAGTTATAAGGATAAAGACAAGAGTAATAGGGATAGTAATAATAGAATAACGATAATAATAACAGTCATAGCGATAATAATAATCGTAGTAAGGATAATAATAATAGTTATAGCGATAATAATAATAGTAATAAGCATAATAATAAAAGTTATAACGATAGAGACAAGAGTAATAGGGATAGTAATAGTAGAATAAGGATAATAATAACAGTCATAACGATAATAATAATAGTTATAGCGATAATAATAATAGTTATAGGGATTAAGACAAGAGTAATAGGGATAGTAATAATAGAATAAGGATAATAATAACAGTCATAGCGATAATAATAATAGTAGTAAGGATAATAATAATAGTTATAGCGATAATAATAATAGTTATAGCGATAATAATAATAGTTATAAGGATTAAGACAAGAGTAATAGGGATAGTAATAATAGAATAAGGATAATAATAACAGTCATAGCGATAATAATAATAGTAGTAAGGATAATAATAATAGCTATAGTGCTAATAATAATAGTAATAAGGATAATAATAACAGTTATAGCAATAATAGTAATAGTAATAAGGATAAACATAATAGTAATAGTGCTAGTAATAATAGTGATAAGGATAATAATAATAGTTATAGCGATAATAATAATAGTAATGAGGATTACAATAATAGTTAGAGAGATAATAATACTAGTAATAAGGATAATAATAACAGTTATAATGATAATAATAATAGTAATAAGGGAAATAATAATATTTATAAGGATAAAGACAAGAGTAATAGGGATAGTAATAATAGAATAAGTATAATAATAACAGTCATAGCTATAATAATAATAGTAATAAGGATAATAATAATAGTTATAAGGATAAAGAGAAGAGTAATAGGGATAGTAATAATAGAATAAGGATAATAATAACAGTCATAGCGATAATAATAATAGTAATAAGGATAATAATAATAGTTATAAGGATAAAGAGAAGAGTAATAGGGATAGTAATAATAGAATAAGGATAATAATAACAGTCATAGCGATAATAATAATAGTAGTAAGGATAATAATAATAGTTTTAGTGCTAATAACAATAATAATAAGCATAACAATAATAGTTATAAGGATAAAGACAACAGTAATAGGGATAGTAATAATAGAATAAGTATAATAATAACAGTCATAGCGATAATAATAATAGTAATAAGGATAATAATAACAGTTATAGTGCTAATAATACTAGTAATAAGGATAATAATAACAGTTATAGCGATAATAATAATAGTAATAAGGACAATGATAATAGTTATAAGGATAGTAATAACAGTTATAAGGATAAAGAGAAGAGTAATAGGGATAGTAATAATAGAATAAGGATAATAATAACAGTCATAGCGATGATAATAATAGTAGTAAGGATAATAATAATAATAATAGCGATAATAATAATAGCAATAAGGATAATAATAATAGTTAAAGTGCTAATAATAATAGTAATAAGCATAATAATAATAGTTATAAGGATAGAGACAGGAGTAATAGGGATAGCAATAATAGAATCAGGATAATAATAACAGTCATAGCGATGATAATAATAGTAGTAAGGATAATAATAATAGATATAGCGATAATAATAATAGCAATAAGGACAATAATAATAGTTAAAGTGAAAATAATAATAGTAACAAGCATAATAATAATAGTTATAGGGATAGAGACAGGAGTAATAGGGATAGTAATAGTAGAATAAGGATAATAATAACAGTCATAGCGATAATAATAGTAATAAGAATAATAATAATAGTTATAGCGATAATAATAATAGTAATAACGGAAATAATAATGGAATAAGGATAATGATAACAGTCATAGCGATAATAATAATAGTTATAGCGATAATAATAATAGTAATAAGGATAATAATAATAGTTATAAGGATAGAGACAAGAGTAATAGGGATAGTAATAGTAGAGTAAGGATAATAATAACAGTCATAGCGATAATAATAGTAGTAAGGATAATAATAATAGCTATAGTGCTAATAATAATAGTAATAAGGATAATAATAACAGTTATAGCAATAATAGTAATAGTAATAAGGATAAACATAATAGTTATAGTGCTAGTAATAATAGTGATAAGGATAATAATAATAGTTATAGAGATAATAATAATAGTAATGAGGATAACAATAATAGTTATAGAGATAATAATACTAGTAATAAGGATAATAATAACAGTTATAATGATAATAATAATAGTAATACGGGAAATAATAATAGTTATAAGGATAAAGATAAGAGTAATAGGGATAGTAATAATAGAATAAGTATAATAATAACAGTCATAGCGATAATAATAATAGTAATAAGGATAATAATAATAGTTATAAGGATAATAATAATAGTTATAAGGATAAAGAGAAGAGTAATAGGGATAGTAATAATAGAATAAGGATAATAATAACAGTCATAGCGATAATAATAATAGTAATAAGGATAATAATAATCGTTTTAGTGCTAATAATAATAGTTTTAGTGCTAATAATAATAGTAATAAGCATAACAATAATAGTTATAGCGATAATAATAATTGTAATAAGGGCAATAATAATAATTATCAGGATAAAGACAAGAGTAATAGGGATAGTAATAATAGAATAAGTATAATAATAACAGTCATAGCGATAATAATAATAGTAATAAGGATAATAATAATAGTTATAAGGATAATAATAATAGTTATAAGGATAAAGAGAAGAGTAATAGGGATAGTAATAATAGAATAAGTATAATAGTAACAGTCATAGCGATAATAATAACAGTAGTAAGGATAATAATAATAGTTTTAGTGCTAATAATAATAGTTTTAGTGCTAATAATAATAAGTAATAAGCATAACAATAATAGTTATAAGGATAAAGACAAGAGTAATAGGGATAGTAATAATAGAATAAGTATAATAATAACAGTCATAGCGATAATAATAATAGTAATAAGGATAATAATAATAGTTTTAGTGCTAATAATAATAGTTTTAGTGCTAATAATAATAGTAATAAGCATAACAATAATAGTTATAGCGATAATAATAATTGTAATAAGGATAATAATAATAGTTATAAGGATAATAATAATAGTTATAAGGATAAAGAGAAGAGTAATAGGGATAGTAATAATAGAATAAGGATAATAATAACAGTCATAGCGATAATAATAATAGTTATAGCGATAATAATAATAGTTATAAGGGTAAAGACAAGACTAATAGGGATAATAATAATAGAATAAGTATAATAATAACAGTCATAGCGATAATAATAATAGTAATAAGGATAATAATAACAGTTATAGTGGTAATAATAATAGTAATAAGCATAATAATAATAGTTATAAGGATAGAGACAAGAGTTATATGGATAGTAATAATAGAATAAGTATAATAATAACAGTCATAGCGATAATAATAATAGTAATAAGGATAATAATAATAGTTTTAGTGCTAATAATAATAGTTTTAGTGCTAATAATAATAGTAATAAGCATAACAATAATAGTTATAAGGATAAAGACAAGAGTAATAGGGATAGTAATAATAGAATAAGTATAATAATAACAGTCATAGCGATAATAATAATAGTAATAAGGATAATAATAATAGTTATAAGGATAATAATAATAGTTATAAGGATAAAGAGAAGAGTAATAGGGATAGTAATAATAGAATAAGGATAATAATAACAGTTATAGCAATAATAATAATAGTAATAAGGATAAACATAATAGTTATAGTGCTAGTAATAATAGTGATAAGGATAATAATAATAGTTATAGCGATAATAATAATAGTAATGATGATAACAATAATAGTTATAGAGATAATAATACTAGTAATAAGGATAATAATAACAGTTATAATGATAATAATAATAGTTTTAGTGCTAATAATAATAGTAATAAGCATAACAATAATAGTTATAAGGATAAAGACAAGAGTAATAGGGATAGTAATAATAGAATAAGTATAATAGTAACAGTCATAGCGATAATAATAACAGTAGTAAGGATAATAATAATAGTTTTAGTGCTAATAATAATACTTTTAGTGCTAATAATAATAGTAATAAGCATAATAATAATAGTTATAAGGATAGAGACAAGAGTTATATGGATAGTAATAATAGAATAAGTATAATAATAACAGTCATAGCGATAATAATAATAGTAATAAGGATAATAATAATAGTTATAAGGATAGAGACAAGAGTAATAGGGATAGTAATAGTAGAGTAAGGATAATAATAACAGTCATAGCGATAATAATAGTAGTAAGGATAATAATAATAGCTATAGTGCTAATAATAATAGTAATAAGGATAATAATAACAGTTATAGCAATAATAGTAATAGTAATAAGGATAAACATAATAGTTATAGTGCTAGTAATAAAAGTGATAAGGATAATAATAATAGTTATAGAGATAATAATAATAGTAATGAGGATAACAATAATAGTTATAGAGATAATAATACTAGTAATAAGGATAATAATAACAGTTATAATGATAATAATAATAGTAATACGGGAAATAATAATAGTTATAAGGATAAAGATAAGAGTAATAGGGATAGTAATAATAGAATAAGTATAATAATAACAGTCATAGCGATAATAATAATAGTAATAAGGATAATAATAATAGTTATAAGGATAATAATAATAGTTATAAGGATAAAGAGAAGAGTAATAGGGATAGTAATAATAGAATAAGTATAATAGTAACAGTCATAGCGATAATAATAACAGTAGTAAGGATAATAATAATAGTTTTAGTGCTAATAATAATAGTTTTAGTGCTAATAATAATAAGTAATAAGCATAACAATAATAGTTATAAGGATAAAGACAAGAGTAATAGGGATAGTAATAATAGAATAAGTATAATAATAACAGTCATAGCGATAATAATAATAGTAATAAGGATAATAATAATAGTTTTAGTGCTAATAATAATAGTTTTAGTGCTAATAATAATAGTAATAAGCATAACAATAATAGTTATAGCGATAATAATAATTGTAATAAGGATAATAATAATAGTTATAAGGATAATAATAATAGTTATAAGGATAAAGAGAAGAGTAATAGGGATAGTAATAATAGAATAAGGATAATAATAACAGTCATAGCGATAATAATAATAGTTATAGCGATAATAATAATAGTTATAAGGGTAAAGACAAGACTAATAGGGATAATAATAATAGAATAAGTATAATAATAACAGTCATAGCGATAATAATAATAGTAATAAGGATAATAATAACAGTTATAGTGGTAATAATAATAGTAATAAGCATAATAATAATAGTTATAAGGATAGAGACAAGAGTTATATGGATAGTAATAATAGAATAAGTATAATAATAACAGTCATAGCGATAATAATAATAGTAATAAGGATAATAATAATAGTTTTAGTGCTAATAATAATAGTTTTAGTGCTAATAATAATAGTAATAAGCATAACAATAATAGTTATAAGGATAAAGACAAGAGTAATAGGGATAGTAATAATAGAATAAGTATAATAATAACAGTCATAGCGATAATAATAATAGTAATAAGGATAATAATAATAGTTATAAGGATAATAATAATAGTTATAAGGATAAAGAGAAGAGTAATAGGGATAGTAATAATAGAATAAGGATAATAATAACAGTTATAGCAATAATAATAATAGTAATAAGGATAAACATAATAGTTATAGTGCTAGTAATAATAGTGATAAGGATAATAATAATAGTTATAGCGATAATAATAATAGTAATGATGATAACAATAATAGTTATAGAGATAATAATACTAGTAATAAGGATAATAATAACAGTTATAATGATAATAATAATAGTTTTAGTGCTAATAATAATAGTAATAAGCATAACAATAATAGTTATAAGGATAAAGACAAGAGTAATAGGGATAGTAATAATAGAATAAGTATAATAGTAACAGTCATAGCGATAATAATAACAGTAGTAAGGATAATAATAATAGTTTTAGTGCTAATAATAATACTTTTAGTGCTAATAATAATAGTAATAAGCATAATAATAATAGTTATAAGGATAGAGACAAGAGTTATATGGATAGTAATAATAGAATAAGTATAATAATAACAGTCATAGCGATAATAATAATAGTAATAAGGATAATAATAATAGTTTAAGTGCTAATAATAATAGTTTTAGTGCTAATGATAATACTTTTAGTGCTAATAATAATAGTAATAAGCATAACAATAATAGTTATAGCGATAATAATAATTGTAATAAGGGAAATAATAATAATTATCAGGATAAAGACAAGAGTAATAGCGATAGTAATAATAGAATAAGAATAATAATAACAGTCATAGCGATAATAATAATAGTAATAAGGATAATAATAACAGTTATAGTGGTAATAATAATAGTAATAAGCATAATAATAATAGTTATAAGGATAGAGACAAGAGTTACATGGATAGTAATAATAGAATAAGTATAATAATAACAGTCATAGCGATAATAATAATAGTAATAAGGATAATAATAATAGTTCTAGTGCTAATAATAATAGTTTTAGTGCTAATAATAATAGTAATAAGCATAACAATAATAGTAATAAGGATAAAGACACGAGTAATAGGGATAGTAATAATAGAATAAGTATAATAATAACAGTCATAGCGATAATAATAATAGTAATAAGGATAATAATAATAGTTATAAGGATAATAATAATAGTTATAAGGATAAAGAGAAGAGTAATAGGGATAGTAATAATAGAATAAGTATAATAATAACAGTCATAGCGATAATAATAATAGTAATAAGGATAATAATAATAGTTATAAGGATAAAGAGAAGAGTAATAGGGATAGTAATAATAGAATAAGGATAATAATAACAGTCATAGCGATAATAATAATAGTAGTAAGGATAATAATAACAGTTATAGCGATAATAATAATAGTAATAAGCATAATAATAATAGTTGTAAGGATAAAGACAAGAGTAATAGGGATATTAATAATACAATAAGGATAATAATAACAGTCATAGCGATAATAATAATAGTAATAAGGATAATAATAATCGTTTTAGTGCTAATAATAATAGTTTTAGTGCTAATAATAATAGTAATAAGCATAACAATAATAGTTATAGCGATAATAATAATTGTAATAAGGGCAATAATAATAATTATCAGGATAAAGACAAGAGTAATAGGGATAGTAATAATAGAATAAGTATAATAATAACAGTCATAGCGATAATAATAATAGTAATAAGGATAATAATAATAGTTATAAGGATAATAATAATAGTTATAAGGATAAAGAGAAGAGTAATAGGGATAGTAATAATAGAATAAGTATAATAGTAACAGTCATAGCGATAATAATAACAGTAGTAAGGATAATAATAATAGTTTTAGTGCTAATAATAATAGTAATAAGCATAACAATAATAGTTATAAGGATAAAGACAAGAGTAATAGGGATAGTAATAATAGAATAACGATAATAATAACAGTCATAGCGATAATAATAATCGTAGTAAGGATAATAATAATAGTTATAGCGATAATAATAATAGTAATAAGCATAATAATAAAAGTTATAACGATAGAGACAAGAGTAATAGGGATAGTAATAGTAGAATAAGGATAATAATAACAGTCATAACGATAATAATAATAGTTATAGCGATAATAATAATAGTTATAGGGATTAAGACAAGAGTAATAGGGATAGTAATAATAGAATAAGGATAATAATAACAGTCATAGCGATAATAATAATAGTAGTAAGGATAATAATAATAGTTATAGCGATAATAATAATAGTTATAGCGATAATAATAATAGTTATAAGGATTAAGACAAGAGTAATAGGGATAGTAATAATAGAATAAGGATAATAATAACAGTCATAGCGATAATAATAATAGTAGTAAGGATAATAATAATAGCTATAGTGCTAATAATAATAGTAATAAGGATAATAATAACAGTTATAGCAATAATAGTAATAGTAATAAGGATAAACATAATAGTAATAGTGCTAGTAATAATAGTGATAAGGATAATAATAATAGTTATAGCGATAATAATAATAGTAATGAGGATTACAATAATAGTTAGAGAGATAATAATACTAGTAATAAGGATAATAATAACAGTTATAATGATAATAATAATAGTAATAAGGGAAATAATAATATTTATAAGGATAAAGACAAGAGTAATAGGGATAGTAATAATAGAATAAGTATAATAATAACAGTCATAGCTATAATAATAATAGTAATAAGGATAATAATAATAGTTATAAGGATAAAGAGAAGAGTAATAGGGATAGTAATAATAGAATAAGGATAATAATAACAGTCATAGCGATAATAATAATAGTAATAAGGATAATAATAATAGTTATAAGGATAAAGAGAAGAGTAATAGGGATAGTAATAATAGAATAAGGATAATAATAACAGTCATAGCGATGATAATAATAGTAGTAAGGATAATAATAATAATAATAGCGATAATAATAATAGCAATAAGGATAATAATAATAGTTAAAGTGCTAATAATAATAGTAATAAGCATAATAATAATAGTTATAAGGATAGAGACAGGAGTAATAGGGATAGCAATAATAGAATAAGGATAATAATAACAGTCATAGCGATGATAATAATAGTAGTAAGGATAATAATAATAGATATAGCGATAATAATAATAGCAATAAGGACAATAATAATAGTTAAAGTGAAAATAATAATAGTAACAAGCATAATAATAATAGTTATAGGGATAGAGACAGGAGTAATAGGGATAGTAATAGTAGAATAAGGATAATAATAACAGTCATAGCGATAATAATAGTAATAAGAATAATAATAATAGTTATAGCGATAATAATAATAGTAATAACGGAAATAATAATGGAATAAGGATAATGATAACAGTCATAGCGATAATAATAATAGTTATAGCGATAATAATAATAGTAATAAGGATAATAATAATAGTTATAAGGATAGAGACAAGAGTAATAGGGATAGTAATAGTAGAGTAAGGATAATAATAACAGTCATAGCGATAATAATAGTAGTAAGGATAATAATAATAGCTATAGTGCTAATAATAATAGTAATAAGGATAATAATAACAGTTATAGCAATAATAGTAATAGTAATAAGGATAAACATAATAGTTATAGTGCTAGTAATAATAGTGATAAGGATAATAATAATAGTTATAGAGATAATAATAATAGTAATGAGGATAACAATAATAGTTATAGAGATAATAATACTAGTAATAAGGATAATAATAACAGTTATAATGATAATAATAATAGTAATACGGGAAATAATAATAGTTATAAGGATAAAGATAAGAGTAATAGGGATAGTAATAATAGAATAAGTATAATAATAACAGTCATAGCGATAATAATAATAGTAATAAGGATAATAATAATAGTTATAAGGATAATAATAATAGTTATAAGGATAAAGAGAAGAGTAATAGGGATAGTAATAATAGAATAAGGATAATAATAACAGTCATAGCGATAATAATAATAGTAATAAGGATAATAATAATCGTTTTAGTGCTAATAATAATAGTTTTAGTGCTAATAATAATAGTAATAAGCATAACAATAATAGTTATAGCGATAATAATAATTGTAATAAGGGCAATAATAATAATTATCAGGATAAAGACAAGAGTAATAGGGATAGTAATAATAGAATAAGTATAATAATAACAGTCATAGCGATAATAATAATAGTAATAAGGATAATAATAATAGTTATAAGGATAATAATAATAGTTATAAGGATAAAGAGAAGAGTAATAGGGATAGTAATAATAGAATAAGTATAATAGTAACAGTCATAGCGATAATAATAACAGTAGTAAGGATAATAATAATAGTTTTAGTGCTAATAATAATAGTTTTAGTGCTAATAATAATAAGTAATAAGCATAACAATAATAGTTATAAGGATAAAGACAAGAGTAATAGGGATAGTAATAATAGAATAAGTATAATAATAACAGTCATAGCGATAATAATAATAGTAATAAGGATAATAATAATAGTTTTAGTGCTAATAATAATAGTTTTAGTGCTAATAATAATAGTAATAAGCATAACAATAATAGTTATAGCGATAATAATAATTGTAATAAGGATAATAATAATAGTTATAAGGATAATAATAATAGTTATAAGGATAAAGAGAAGAGTAATAGGGATAGTAATAATAGAATAAGGATAATAATAACAGTCATAGCGATAATAATAATAGTTATAGCGATAATAATAATAGTTATAAGGGTAAAGACAAGACTAATAGGGATAGTAATAATAGAATAAGTATAATAATAACAGTCATAGCGATAATAATAATAGTAATAAGGATAATAATAACAGTTATAGTGGTAATAATAATAGTAATAAGCATAATAATAATAGTTATAAGGATAGAGACAAGAGTTATATGGATAGTAATAATAGAATAAGTATAATAATAACAGTCATAGCGATAATAATAATAGTAATAAGGATAATAATAATAGTTTTAGTGCTAATAATAATAGTTTTAGTGCTAATAATAATAGTAATAAGCATAACAATAATAGTTATAAGGATAAAGACAAGAGTAATAGGGATAGTAATAATAGAATAAGTATAATAATAACAGTCATAGCGATAATAATAATAGTAATAAGGATAATAATAATAGTTATAAGGATAATAATAATAGTTATAAGGATAAAGAGAAGAGTAATAGGGATAGTAATAATAGAATAAGGATAATAATAACAGTTATAGCAGTAATAATAATAGTAATAAGGATAAACATAATAGTTATAGTGCTAGTAATAATAGTGATAAGGATAATAATAATAGTTATAGCGATAATAATAATAGTAATGATGATAACAATAATAGTTATAGAGATAATAATACTAGTAATAAGGATAATAATAACAGTTATAATGATAATAATAATAGTTTTAGTGCTAATAATAATAGTAATAAGCATAACAATAATAGTTATAAGGATAAAGACAAGAGTAATAGGGATAGTAATAATAGAATAAGTATAATAGTAACAGTCATAGCGATAATAATAACAGTAGTAAGGATAATAATAATAGTTTTAGTGCTAATAATAATACTTTTAGTGCTAATAATAATAGTAATAAGCATAACAATAATAGTTATAGCGATAATAATAATTGTAATAAGGGAAATAATAATAATTATCAGGATAAAGACAAGAGTAATAGCGATAGTAATAATAGAATAAGAATAATAATAACAGTCATAGCGATAATAATAATAGTAATAAGGATAATAATAACAGTTATAGTGGTAATAATAATAGTAATAAGCATAATAATAATAGTTATAAGGATAGAGACAAGAGTTACATGGATAGTAATAATAGAATAAGTATAATAATAACAGTCATAGCGATAATAATAATAGTAATAAGGATAATAATAATAGTTCTAGTGCTAATAATAATAGTTTTAGTGCTAATAATAATAGTAATAAGCATAACAATAATAGTAATAAGGATAAAGACACGAGTAATAGGGATAGTAATAATAGAATAAGTATAATAATAACAGTCATAGCGATAATAATAATAGTAATAAGGATAATAATAATAGTTATAAGGATAATAATAATAGTTATAAGGATAAAGAGAAGAGTAATAGGGATAGTAATAATAGAATAAGTATAATAATAACAGTCATAGCGATAATAATAATAGTAATAAGGATAATAATAATAGTTATAAGGATAAAGAGAAGAGTAATAGGGATAGTAATAATAGAATAAGGATAATAATAACAGTCATAGCGATAATAATAATAGTAGTAAGGATAATAATAACAGTTATAGCGATAATAATAATAGTAATAAGCATAATAATAATAGTTGTAAGGATAAAGACAAGAGTAATAGGGATATTAATAATACAATAAGGATAATAATAACAGTCATAGCGATAATAATAATAGTAATAAGGATAATAATAATCGTTTTTAGTGCTAATAATAATAGTTTTAGTGCTAATAATAATAGTAATAAGCATAACAATAATAGTTATAGCGATAATAATAATTGTAATAAGGGCAATAATAATAATTATCAGGATAAAGACAAGAGTAATAGGGATAGTAATAATAGAATAAGTATAATAATAACAGTCATAGCGATAATAATAATAGTAATAAGGATAATAATAATAGTTATAAGGATAATAATAATAGTTATAAGGATAAAGAGAAGAGTAATAGGGATAGTAATAATAGAATAAGTATAATAGTAACAGTCATAGCGATAATAATAACAGTAGTAAGGATAATAATAATAGTTTTAGTGCTAATAATAATAGTTTTAGTGCTAATAATGATAAGTAATAAGCATAACAATAATAGTTATAAGGATAAAGACAAGAGTAATAGGGATAGTAATAATAGAATAAGTATAATAATAACAGTCATAGCGATAATAATAATAGTAATAAGGATAATAATAATAGTTTTAGTGCTAATAATAATAGTTTTAGTGCTAATAATAATAGTAATAAGCATAACAATAATAGTTATAGCGATAATAATAATTGTAATAAGGATAATAATAATAGTTATAAGGATAATAATAATAGTTATAAGGATAAAGAGAAGAGTAATAGGGATAGTAATAATAGAATAAGGATAATAATAACAGTCATAGCGATAATAATAATAGTTATAGCGATAATAATAATAGTTATAAGGGTAAAGACAAGACTAATAGGGATAGTAATAATAGAATAAGTATAATAATAACAGTCATAGCGATAATAATAATAGTAATAAGGATAATAATAACAGTTATAGTGGTAATAATAATAGTAATAAGCATAATAATAATAGTTATAAGGATAGAGACAAGAGTTATATGGATAGTAATAATAGAATAAGTATAATAATAACAGTCATAGCGATAATAATAATAGTAATAAGGATAATAATAATAGTTATAAGGATAAGAATAATAGTTATAAGGATAAAGAGAAGAGTAATAGGGATAGTAATAATAGAATAAGGATAATAATAACAGTTATAGCAATAATAATAATAGTAATAAGGATAAACATAATAGTTATAGTGCTAGTAATAATAGTGATAAGGATAATAATAATAGTTATAGCGATAATAATAATAGTAATGAGGATAACAATAATAGTTATAGAGATAATAATACTAGTAATAAGGATAATAATAACAGTCATAGCGATAATAATAATAGTTATAGCGATAATAATAATAGTTATAAGGGTAAAGACAAGACTAATAGGGATAGTAATAATAGAATAAGTATAATAATAACAGTCATAGCGATAATAATAATAGTAGTAAGGATAATAATAATAGTTTTAGTGCTAATAACAATAATAATAAGCATAACAATAATAGTTATAAGGATAAAGACAACAGTAATAGGGATAGTAATAATAGAATAAGTATAATAATAACAGTCATAGCGATAATAATAATAGTAATAAGGATAATAATAACAGTTATAGTGCTAATAATACTAGTAATAAGGATAATAATAACAGTTATAGCGATAATAATAATAGTAATAAGGACAATGATAATAGTTATAAGGATAGTAATAACAGTTATAAGGATAAAGAGAAGAGTAATAGGGATAGTAATAATAGAATAAGGATAATAATAACAGTCATAGCGATGATAATAATAGTAGTAAGGATAATAATAATAATAATAGCGATAATAATAATAGCAATAAGGATAATAATAATAGTTAAAGTGCTAATAATAATAGTAATAAGCATAATAATAATAGTTATAAGGATAGAGACAGGAGTAATAGGGATAGCAATAATAGAATAAGGATAATAATAACAGTCATAGCGATGATAATAATAGTAGTAAGGATAATAATAATAGATATAGCGATAATAATAATAGCAGTAAGGACAATAATAATAGTTAAAGTGAAAATAATAATAGTAACAAGCATAATAATAATAGTTATAGGGATAGAGACAGGAGTAATAGGGATAGTAATAGTAGAATAAGGATAATAATAACAGTCATAGCGATAATAATAGTAATAAGAATAATAATAATAGTTATAGCGATAATAATAATAGTAATAACGGAAATAATAATGGAATAAGGATAATGATAACAGTCATAGCGATAATAATAATAGTTATAGCGATAATAATAATAGTAATAAGGATAATAATAATAGTTATAAGGATAGAGACAAGAGTAATAGGGATAGTAATAGTAGAGTAAGGATAATAATAACAGTCATAGCGATAATAATAGTAGTAAGGATAATAATAATAGCTATAGTGCTAATAATAATAGTAATAAGGATAATAATAACAGTTATAGCAATAATAGTAATAGTAATAAGGATAAACATAATAGTTATAGTGCTAGTAATAATAGTGATAAGGATAATAATAATAGTTATAGAGATAATAATAATAGTAATGAGGATAACAATAATAGTTATAGAGATAATAATACTAGTAATAAGGATAATAATAACAGTTATAATGATAATAATAATAGTAATACGGGAAATAATAATAGTTATAAGGATAAAGATAAGAGTAATAGGGATAGTAATAATAGAATAAGTATAATAATAACAGTCATAGCGATAATAATAATAGTAATAAGGATAATAATAATAGTTATAAGGATAATAATAATAGTTATAAGGATAAAGAGAAGAGTAATAGGGATAGTAATAATAGAATAAGGATAATAATAACAGTCATAGCGATAATAATAATAGTAATAAGGATAATAATAATCGTTTTAGTGCTAATAATAATAGTTTTAGTGCTAATAATAATAGTAATAAGCATAACAATAATAGTTATAGTGATAATAATAATTGTAATAAGGGCAATAATAATAATTATCAGGATAAAGACAAGAGTAATAGGGATAGTAATAATAGAATAAGTATAATAATAACAGTCATAGCGATAATAATAATAGTAATAAGGATAATAATAATAGTTATAAGGATAATAATAATAGTTATAAGGATAAAGAGAAGAGTAATAGGGATAGTAATAATAGAATAAGTATAATAGTAACAGTCATAGCGATAATAATAACAGTAGTAAGGATAATAATAATAGTTTTAGTGCTAATAATAATAGTTTTAGTGCTAATAATAATAAGTAATAAGCATAACAATAATAGTTATAAGGATAAAGCCAAGAGTAATAGGGATAGTAATAATAGAATAAGTATAATAATAACAGTCATAGCGATAATAATAATAGTAATAAGGATAATAATAATAGTTTTAGTGCTAATAATAATAGTTTTAGTGCTAATAATAATAGTAATAAGCATAACAATAATAGTTATAGCGATAATAATAATTGTAATAAGGATAATAATAATAGTTATAAGGATAATAATAATAGTTATAAGGATAAAGAGAAGAGTAATAGGGATAGTAATAATAGAATAAGGATAATAATAACAGTCATAGCGATAATAATAATAGTTATAGCGATAATAATAATAGTTATAAGGGTAAAGACAAGACTAATAGGGATAGTAATAATAGAATAAGTATAATAATAACAGTCATAGCGATAATAATAATAGTAATAAGGATAATAATAACAGTTATAGTGGTAATAATAATAGTAATAAGCATAATAATAATAGTTATAAGGATAGAGACAAGAGTTATATGGATAGTAATAATAGAATAAGTATAATAATAACAGTCATAGCGATAATAATAATAGTAATAAGGATAATAATAATAGTTTTAGTGCTAATAATAATAGTTTTAGTGCTAATAATAATAGTAATAAGCATAACAATAATAGTTATAAGGATAAAGACAAGAGTAATAGGGATAGTAATAATAGAATAAGTATAATAATAACAGTCATAGCGATAATAATAATAGTAATAAGGATAATAATAATAGTTATAAGGATAATAATAATAGTTATAAGGATAAAGAGAAGAGTAATAGGGATAGTAATAATAGAATAAGGATAATAATAACAGTTATAGCAATAATAATAATAGTAATAAGGATAAACATAATAGTTATAGTGCTAGTAATAATAGTGATAAGGATAATAATAATAGTTATAGCGATAATAATAATAGTAATGATGATAACAATAATAGTTATAGAGATAATAATACTAGTAATAAGGATAATAATAACAGTTATAATGATAATAATAATAGTTTTAGTGCTAATAATAATAGTAATAAGCATAACAATAATAGTTATAAGGATAAAGACAAGAGTAATAGGGATAGTAATAATAGAATAAGTATAATAGTAACAGTCATAGCGATAATAATAACAGTAGTAAGGATAATAATAATAGTTTTAGTGCTAATAATAATACTTTTAGTGCTAATAATAATAGTAATAAGCATAATAATAATAGTTATAAGGATAGAGACAAGAGTTATATGGATAGTAATAATAGAATAAGTATAATAATAACAGTCATAGCGATAATAATAATAGTAATAAGGATAATAATAACAGTTATAGTGGTAATAATAATAGTAATAAGCATAATAATAATAGTTATAAGGATAGAGACAAGAGTTATATGGATAGTAATAATAGAATAAGTATAATAATAACAGTCATAGCGATAATAATAATAGTAATAAGGATAATAATAATAGTTTTAGTGCTAATAATAATAGTTTTAGTGCTAATAATAATAGTAATAAGCATAACAATAATAGTTATAAGGATAAAGACAAGAGTAATAGGGATAGTAATAATAGAATAAGTATAATAATAACAGTCATAGCGATAATAATAATAGTAATAAGGATAATAATAATAGTTATAAGGATAATAATAATAGTTATAAGGATAAAGAGAAGAGTAATAGGGATAGTAATAATAGAATAAGGATAATAATAACAGTTATAGCAATAATAATAATAGTAATAAGGATAAACATAATAGTTATAGTGCTAGTAATAATAGTGATAAGGATAATAATAATAGTTATAGCGATAATAATAATAGTAATGATGATAACAATAATAGTTATAGAGATAATAATACTAGTAATAAGGATAATAATAACAGTTATAATGATAATAATAATAGTTTTAGTGCTAATAATAATAGTAATAAGCATAACAATAATAGTTATAAGGATAAAGACAAGAGTAATAGGGATAGTAATAATAGAATAAGTATAATAGTAACAGTCATAGCGATAATAATAACAGTAGTAAGGATAATAATAATAGTTTTAGTGCTAATAATAATACTTTTAGTGCTAATAATAATAGTAATAAGCATAATAATAATAGTTATAAGGATAGAGACAAGAGTTATATGGATAGTAATAATAGAATAAGTATAATAATAACAGTCATAGCGATAATAATAATAGTAATAAGGATAATAATAATAGTTTAAGTGCTAATAATAATAGTTTTAGTGCTAATAATAATACTTTTAGTGCTAATAATAATAGTAATAAGCATAACAATAATAGTTATAGCGATAATAATAATTGTAATAAGGGAAATAATAATAATTATCAGGATAAAGACAAGAGTAATAGCGATAGTAATAATAGAATAAGAATAATAATAACAGTCATAGCGATAATAATAATAGTAATAAGGATAATAATAACAGTTATAGTGGTAATAATAATAGTAATAAGCATAATAATAATAGTTATAAGGATAGAGACAAGAGTTACATGGATAGTAATAATAGAATAAGTATAATAATAACAGTCATAGCGATAATAATAATAGTAATAAGGATAATAATAATAGTTCTAGTGCTAATAATAATAGTTTTAGTGCTAATAATAATAGTAATAAGCATAACAATAATAGTAATAAGGATAAAGACACGAGTAATAGGGATAGTAATAATAGAATAAGTATAATAATAACAGTCATAGCGATAATAATAATAGTAATAAGGATAATAATAATAGTTATAAGGATAATAATAATAGTTATAAGGATAAAGAGAAGAGTAATAGGGATAGTAATAATAGAATAAGTATAATAATAACAGTCATAGCGATAATAATAATAGTAATAAGGATAATAATAATAGTTATAAGGATAAAGAGAAGAGTAATAGGGATAGTAATAATAGAATAAGGATAATAATAACAGTCATAGCGATAATAATAATAGTAGTAAGGATAATAATAACAGTTATAGCGATAATAATAATAGTAATAAGCATAATAATAATAGTTGTAAGGATAAAGACAAGAGTAATAGGGATATTAATAATACAATAAGGATAATAATAACAGTCATAGCGATAATAATAATAGTAATAAGGATAATAATAATCGTTTTAGTGCTAATAATAATAGTTTTAGTGCTAATAATAATAGTAATAAGCATAACAATAATAGTTATAGCGATAATAATAATTGTAATAAGGGCAATAATAATAATTATCAGGATAAAGACAAGAGTAATAGGGATAGTAATAATAGAATAAGTATAATAATAACAGTCATAGCGATAATAATAATAGTAATAAGGATAATAATAATAGTTATAAGGATAATAATAATAGTTATAAGGATAAAGAGAAGAGTAATAGGGATAGTAATAATAGAATAAGTATAATAGTAACAGTCATAGCGATAATAATAACAGTAGTAAGGATAATAATAATAGTTTTAGTGCTAATAATAATAGTTTTAGTGCTAATAATGATAAGTAATAAGCATAACAATAATAGTTATAAGGATAAAGACAAGAGTAATAGGGATAGTAATAATAGAATAAGTATAATAATAACAGTCATAGCGATAATAATAATAGTAATAAGGATAATAATAATAGTTTTAGTGCTAATAATAATAGTTTTAGTGCTAATAATAATAGTAATAAGCATAACAATAATAGTTATAGCGATAATAATAATTGTAATAAGGATAATAATAATAGTTATAAGGATAATAATAATAGTTATAAGGATAAAGAGAAGAGTAATAGGGATAGTAATAATAGAATAAGGATAATAATAACAGTCATAGCGATAATAATAATAGTTATAGCGATAATAATAATAGTTATAAGGGTAAAGACAAGACTAATAGGGATAGTAATAATAGAATAAGTATAATAATAACAGTCATAGCGATAATAATAATAGTAATAAGGATAATAATAACAGTTATAGTGGTAATAATAATAGTAATAAGCATAATAATAATAGTTATAAGGATAGAGACAAGAGTTATATGGATAGTAATAATAGAATAAGTATAATAATAACAGTCATAGCGATAATAATAATAGTAATAAGGATAATAATAATAGTTATAAGGATAAGAATAATAGTTATAAGGATAAAGAGAAGAGTAATAGGGATAGTAATAATAGAATAAGGATAATAATAACAGTTATAGCAATAATAATAATAGTAATAAGGATAAACATAATAGTTATAGTGCTAGTAATAATAGTGATAAGGATAATAATAATAGTTATAGCGATAATAATAATAGTAATGAGGATAACAATAATAGTTATAGAGATAATAATACTAGTAATAAGGATAATAATAACAGTTATAATGATAATAATAATAGTTTTAGTGCTAATAATAATAGTAATAAGCATAACAATAATAGTTATAAGGATAAAGACAAGAGTAATAGGGATAGTAATAATAGAATAAGTATAATAGTAACAGTCATAGCGATAATAATAACAGTAGTAAGGATAATAATAATAGTTTTAGTGCTAATAATAATAAGTAATAAGCATAACAATAATAGTTATAAGGATAAAGACAAGAGTAATAGGGATAGTAATAATAGAATAAGTATAATAATAACAGTCATAGCGATAATAATAATAGTAATAAGGATAATAATAATAGTTTTAGTGCTAATAATAATAGTTTTAGTGCTAATAATAATAGTAATAAGCATAACAATAATAGTTATAGCGATAATAATAATTGTAATAAGGATAATAATAATAGTTATAAGGATAATAATAATAGTTATAAGGATAAAGAGAAGAGTAATAGGGATAGTAATAATAGAATAAGGATAATAATAACAGTCATAGCGATAATAATAATAGTTATAGCGATAATAATAATAGTTATAAGGGTAAAGACAAGACTAATAGGGATAGTAATAATAGAATAAGTATAATAATAACAGTCATAGCGATAATAATAATAGTAATAAGGATAATAATAATAGTTTTAGTGCTAATAATAATAGTTTTAGTGCTAATAATAATAGTAATAAGCATAACAATAATAGTTATAAGGATAAAGACAAGAGTAATAGGGATAGTAATAATAGAATAAGTATAATAATAACAGTCATAGCGATAATAATAATAGTAATAAGGATAATAATAATAGTTATAAGGATAATAATAATAGTTATAAGGATAAAGAGAAGAGTAATAGGGATAGTAATAATAGAATAAGGATAATAATAACAGTTATAGCAATAATAATAATAGTAATAAGGATAAACATAATAGTTATAGTGCTAGTAATAATAGTGATAAGGATAATAATAATAGTTATAGCGATAATAATAATAGTAATGAGGATAACAATAATAGTTATAGAGATAATAATACTAGTAATAAGGATAATAATAACAGTTATAATGATAATAAAAATAGTTTTAGTGCTAATAATAATAGTAATAAGCATAACAATAATAGTTATAAGGATAAAGACAAGAGTAATAGGGATAGTAATAATAGAATAAGTATAATAGTAACAGTCATAGCCATAATAATAACAGTAGTAAGGATAATAATAATAGTTTTAGTGCTAATAATAATAGTAATAAGCATAACAATAATAGTTATAAGGATAAAGACAAGAGTAATAGGGATAGTAATAATAGAATAACGATAATAATAACAGTCATAGCGATAATAATAATCGTAGTAAGGATAATAATAATAGTTATAGCGATAATAATAATAGTAATAAGCATAATAATAAAAGTTATAAGGATAGAGACAAGAGTAAAAGGGATAGTAATAGTAGAATAAGGATTATAATAACAGTCATAGCGATAATAATAGTAATACGGATAATAATAATAGTTATAGCGATAATAATAATAGTTATAGCGATAATAATAATAGTTATAAGGATAAAGACAAGAGTAATAGGGATAGTAATAATAGAATAAGGATAATAATAACAGTCATAGCGATAATAATAATAGTAGTAAGGATAATAATAATAGTTTTAGTGCTAATAATAATAGTTTTAGTGCTAATAATAATAGTTTTAGTGCTAATAATAATAGTAATAAGCATAACAATAATAGTTATAGCGATAATAATAATTGTAATAAGGATAATAATAATAGTTATAAGGATAATAATAATAGTTATAAGGATAAAGAGAAGAGTAATAGGGATAGTAATAATAGAATAAGGATAATAATAACAGTCATAGCGATAATAATAATAGTTATAGCGATAATAATAATAGTTATAAGGGTAAAGACAAGACTAATAGGGATAGTAATAATAGAATAAGTATAATAATAACAGTCATAGCGATAATAATAATAGTAATAAGGATAATAATAACAGTTATAGTGGTAATAATAATAGTAATAAGCATAATAATAATAGTTATAAGGATAGAGACAAGAGTTATATGGATAGTAATAATAGAATAATTATAATAATAACAGTCATAGCGATAATAATAATAGTAATAAGGATAATAATAATAGTTTTAGTGCTAATAATAATAGTTTTAGTGCTAATAATAATAGTAATAAGCATAACAATAATAGTTATAAGGATAAAGACAAGAGTAATAGGGATAGTAATAATAGAATAAGTATAATAATAACAGTCATAGCGATAATAATAATAGTAATAAGGATAATAATAATAGTTATAAGGATAATAATAATAGTTATAAGAATAAAGAGAAGAGTAATAGGGATAGTAATAATAGAATAAGGATAATAATAACAGTTATAGCAATAATAATAATAGTAATAAGGATAAACATAATAGTTATAGTGCTAGTAATAATAGTGATAAGGATAATAATAATAGTTATAGCGATAATAATAATAGTAATGAGGATAACAATAATAGTTATAGAGATAATAATACTAGTAATAAGGATAATAATAACAGTTATAATGATAATAAAAATAGTTTTAGTGCTAATAATAATAGTAATAAGCATAACAATAATAGTTATAAGGATAAAGACAAGAGTAATAGGGATAGTAATAATAGAATAAGTATAATAGTAACAGTCATAGCCATAATA
Source organism: Megachile ligniseca (assembly GCA_945859555.1). Taxonomy (NCBI): domain Eukaryota; kingdom Metazoa; phylum Arthropoda; class Insecta; order Hymenoptera; family Megachilidae; genus Megachile; species Megachile ligniseca. The sequence goes on from CAMAOC010000057.1 coordinate 47,873, forward strand.
ATAACAGTAGTAAGGATAATAATAATAGTTTTAGTGCTAATAATAATAGTAATAAGCATAACAATAATAGTTATAAGGATAAAGACAAGAGTAATAGGGATAGTAATAATAGAATAACGATAATAATAACAGTCATAGCGATAATAATAATCGTAGTAAGGATAATAATAATAGTTATAGCGATAATAATAATAGTAATAAGCATAATAATAAAAGTTATAAGGATAGAGACAAGAGTAAAAGGGATAGTAATAGTAGAATAAGGATAATAATAACAGTCATAGCGATAATAATAGTAATACGGATAATAATAATAGTTATAGCGATAATAATAATAGTTATAGCGATAATAATAATAGTTATAAGGATAAAGACAAGAGTAATAGGGATAGTAATAATAGAATAAGGATAATAATAACAGTCATAGCGATAATAATAATAGTAGTAAGGATAATAATAATAGTTATAGCGATAATAATAATAGTAATAAGCATATTAATAATAGTTATAAGGATAGAGACAAGAGTAGTAGGGATAGTAATAGTAGAATAAGGATAATAATAACAGTCATAGCGATAATATTAATAGTTATAGCGATAATAATAATAGTAATAAGGATAATAATAATAGTTATAAGGATAAAGAGAAGAGTAATAGGGATAGTAATAATAGAATAAGTATAATAATAACAGTCATAGCGATAATAATAATAGTAGTAAGGATAATAATAACAGTTATAGCGATAATAATAATAGTAATAAGCATAATAATAATAGTTGTAAGGATAAAGACAAGAGTAATAGGGATATTAATAATACAATAAGGATAATAATAATAGTTATAGCGATAATAATAATAGTAATGAGGATAACAATAATAGTTATAGAGATAATAATACTAGTAATAAGGATAATAATAACAGTTATAATGATAATAATAATAGTTTTAGTGCTAATAATAATAGTAATAAGCATAACAATAATAGTTATAAGGATAAAGACAAGCGTAATAGGGATAGTAATAATAGAATAAGTATAATAGTAACAGTCCTAGCGATAATAATAACAGTAGTAAGGATAATAATAATAGTTTTAGTGCTAATAATAATACTTTTAGTGCTAATAATAATAGTAATAAGCATAACAATAATAGTTATAAGGATAAAGACAAGAGTAATAGGGATAGTAATAATAGAATAAGTATAATAATAACAGTCATAGCGATAATAATAACAGTCATAGCGATAATAATAATAGTAATAAGGATAATAATAATAGTTTTAGTGCTAATAATGATAGTAATAAGCATAACAATAATAGTTATAGCGATAATAATAATTGTAATAAGGGAAATAATAATAATTATCAGGATAAAGACAAGAGTAATAGGGATAGTAATAATAGAATAAGAATAATAATAACAGTCATAGCGATAATAATAATAGTAATAAGGATAATAATAACAGTTATAGTGGTAATAATAATAGTAATAAGCATAATAATAATAGTTATAAGGATAGAGACAAGAGTTATATGGATAGTAATAATAGAATAAGTATAATAATAACAGTCATAGCGATAATAATAATAGTAATAAGGATAATAATAATAGTTTTAGTGCTAATAATAATAGTAATAAGCATAACAATAATAGTTATAAGGATAAAGACAAGAGTAATAGGGATAGTAATAATAGAATAAGTATAATAATAACAGTCATAGCGATAATAATAATAGTAATGAGGATAACAATAATAGTTATAGAGATAATAATACTAGTAATAAGGATAATAATAACAGTTATAATGATAATAATAATAGTTTTAGTGCTAATAATAATAGTAATAAGCATAACAATAATAGTTATAAGGATAAAGACAAGAGTAATAGGGATAGTAATAATAGAATAAGGATAATAATAACAGTTATAGCAATAATAATAATAGTAATAAGGATAAACATAATAGTTATAGTGCTAGTAATAATAGTGATAAGGATAATAATAGTAGTTATAGCGATAATAATAATAGTAATGAGGATAACAATAATAGTTATAGAGATAATAATACTAGTAATAAGGATAATAATAACAGTTATAATGATAGTAATAATAGTTTTAGTGCTAATAATAATAGTAATAAGCATAACAATAATAGTTATAAGGATAAAGACAAGAGTAATAGGGATAGTAATAATAGAATAAGTATAATAGTAACAGTCATAGCGATAATAATAACAGTAGTAAGGATAATAATAATAGTTTTAGTGCTAATAATAATAGTAATAAGCATAACAATAATAGTTATAAGGATAAAGACAAGAGTAATAGGGATAGTAATAATAGAATAACGATAATAATAACAGTCATAGCGATAATAATAATCGTAGTAAGGATAATAATAATAGTTATAGCGATAATAATAATAGTAATAAGCATAATAATAAAAGTTATAAGGATAGAGACAAGAGTAAAAGGGATAGTAATAGTAGAATAAGGATAATAATAACAGTCATAGCGATAATAATAGTAATAAGGATAATAATAATAGTTATAGCGATAATAATAATAGTAATAAGGACAATGATAATAGTTATAAGGATAGTAATAACAGTTATAAGGATAAAGAGAAGAGTAATGGGGATAGTAATAATAGAATAAGGATAATAATAACAGTCATAGCGATAATAATAATAGTTATAAGGGTAAAGACAAGACTAATAGGGATAGTAATAATAGAATAAGTATAATAATAACAGTCATAGCGATAATAATAATAGTAATAAGGATAATAATAACAGTTATAGTGGTAATAATAATAGTAATAAGCATAATAATAATAGTAGTAAGGATAATAATAATAGTTATAGCGATAATAGTAATAGCAATAAGCATAATAATAAAAGTTATAAGGATAGAGACAATAGTAATAGGGATAGTAATAATAGAATAACGATAATAATAACAGTCATAGCGATAATAATAATCGTAGTAAGGATAATAATAATAGTTATAGCGATAATAATAGTAATAAGGATAATAATAATAGTTATAGCCTTAATAATAATAGTTATAGCGATAATAATAATAGTAATAAGGATAAAGACAAGAGTAATAGGGATAGTAATAATAGAATAAGGATAATAATAACAGTCATAGCGATAATAATAATAGTAGTAAGGATAATAATAACAGTTATAGCGATAATAATAATAGTAATAAGCATAATAATAATAGTTGTAAGGATAAAGACAAGAGTAATAGGGATATTAATAATACAATAAGGATAATAATAATAGTTATAGCGATAATAATAATAGTAATAAGCATATTAATAATAGTTATAAGGATAGAGACAAGAGTAGTAGGGATAGTAATAGTAGAATAAGGATAATAATAACAGTCATATCGATAATATTAATAGTTATAGCGATAATAATAATAGTAATAAGGATAATAATAATAGTTATAGCGATAATAATAATAGTAATGAGGATAACAATAATAGTTATAGAGATAATAATACTAGTAATAAGGATAATAATAACAGTTATAATGATAATAATAATAGTTTTAGTGCTAATAATAATAGTAATAAGCATAACAATAATAGTTATAAGGATAAAGACAAGAGTAATAGGGATAGTAATAATAGAATAAGTATAATAGTAACAGTCATAGCGATAATAATAACAGTAGTAAGGATAATAATAATAGTTTTAGTGCTAATAATAATACTTTTAGTGCTAATAATAATAGTAATAAGCATAACAATAATAGTTATAAGGATAAAGACAAGAGTAATAGGGATAGTAATAATAGAATAAGTATAATAATAACAGTCATAGCGATAATAATAACAGTCATAGCGATAATAATAATAGTAATAAGGATAATAATAATAGTTTTAGTGCTAATAATAATAGTAATAAGCATAACAATAATAGTTATAGCGATAATAATAATTGTAATAAGGGAAATAATAATAATTATCAGGATAAAGACAAGAGTAATAGGGATAGTAATAATAGAATAAGAATAATAATAATAGTAATAAGCATAATAATAATAGTTATAAGGATAGAGACAAGAGTTATATGGATAGTAATAATAGAATAAGTATAATAATAACAGTCATAGCGATAATAATAATAGTAATAAGGATAATAATAATAGTTTTAGTGCTAATAATAATAGTAATAAGCATAACAATAATAGTTATAAGGATAAAGACAAGAGTAATAGGGATAGTAATAATAGAATAAGTATAATAATAACAGTCATAGCGATAATAATAATAGTAATAAGGATAATAATAATAGTTATAAGGATAAAGACAAGAGTAATAGGGATAGTAATAATAGAATAACGATAATAATAACAGTCATAGCGATAATAATAATCGTAGTAAGGATAATAATAATAGTTATAGCGATAATAATAATAGTAATAAGCATAATAATAAAAGTTATAAGGATAGAGACAAGAGTAAAAGGGATAGTAATAGTAGAATAAGGATAATAATAACAGTCATAGCGATAATAATAGTAATAAGGATAATAATAATAGTTATAGCGATAATAATAATAGTTATAGCGATAATAATAATAGTTATAAGGATAATAATAATAGTTATAGTGCGAATAATAATAGTAATAAGGATAAACATAACAGTTATAGTGCTAATAATACTAGTAATAAGGATAATAATAACAGTTATAGCGATAATAATAATAGTAATAAGGACAATGATAATAGTTATAAGGATAGTAATAACAGTTATAAGGATAAAGAGAAGAGTAATGGGGATAGTAATAATAGAATAAGGATAATAATAACAGTCATAGCGATAATAATAATAGTTATAAGGGTAAAGACAAGACTAATAGGGATAGTAATAATAGAATAAGTATAATAATAACAGTCATAGCGATAATAATAATAGTAATAAGGATAATAATAACAGTTATAGTGGTAATAATAATAGTAATAAGCATAATAATAATAGTAGTAAGGATAATAATAATAGTTATAGCGATAATAGTAATAGTAATAAGCATAATAATAAAAGTTATAAGGATAGAGACAATAGTAATAGGGATAGTAATAATAGAATAACGATAATAATAACAGTCATAGCGATAATAATAATCGTAGTAAGGATAATAATAATAGTTATAGCGATAATAATAGTAATAAGGATAATAATAATAGTTATAGCCTTAATAATATTAGTTATAGCGATAATAATAATAGTAATAAGGATAAAGACAAGAGTAATAGGGATAGTAATAATAGAATAAGGATAATAATAACAGTCATAGCGATAATAATAATAGTAGTAAGGATAATAATAACAGTTATAGCGATAATAATAATAGTAATAAGCATAATAATAATAGTTGTAAGGATAAAGACAAGAGTAATAGGGATATTAATAATACAATAAGGATAATAATAATAGTTATAGCGATAATAATAATAGTAATAAGCATATTAATAATAGTTATAAGGATAGAGACAAGAGTAAAAGGGATAGTAATAGTAGAATAAGGATAATAATAACAGTCATAGCGATAATAATAGTAATAAGGATAATAATAATAGTTATAGCGATAATAATAATAGTTATAGCGATAATAATAATAGTTATAAGGATAATAATAATAGTTATAGTGCGAATAATAATAGTAATAAGGATAAACATAACAGTTATAGTGCTAATAATACTAGTAATAAGGATAATAATAACAGTTATAGCGATAATAATAATAGTAATAAGGACAATGATAATAGTTATAAGGATAGTAATAACAGTTATAAGGATAAAGAGAAGAGTAATGGGGATAGTAATAATAGAATAAGGATAATAATAACAGTCATAGCGATAATAATAATCGTTATAAGGGTAAAGACAAGACTAATAGGGATAGTAATAATAGAATAAGTATAATAATAACAGTCATAGCGATAATAATAATAGTAATAAGGATAATAATAACAGTTATAGTGGTAATAATAATAGTAATAAGCATAATAATAATAGTAGTAAGGATAATAATAATAGTTATAGCGATAATAGTAATAGTAATAAGCATAATAATAAAAGTTATAAGGATAGAGACAATAGTAATAGGGATAGTAATAGTAGAATAAGGATAATAATAACAGTCATAGCGATAATAATAGTAATAAGGATAATAATAATAGTTATAGCCTTAATAATAATAGTTATAGCGATAATAATAATAGTAATAAGGATAAAGACAAGAGTAATAGGGATAGTAATAATAGAATAAGGATAATAATAACAGTCATAGCGATAATAATAATAGTAGTAAGGATAATAATAACAGTTATAGCGATAATAATAATAGTAATAAGCATAATAATAATAGTTGTAAGGATAAAGACAGAAGTAATAGGGATATTAATAATACAATAAGGATAATAATAATAGTTATAGCGATAATAATAATAGTAATAAGCATATTAATAATAGTTATAAGGATAGAGACAAGAGTAGTAGGGATAGTAATAGTAGAATAAGGATAATAATAACAGTCATATCGATAATATTAATAGTTATAGCGATAATAATAATAGTAATAAGGATAATAATAATAGTTATAGCGATAATAATAATAGTAATGAGGATAACAATAATAGTTATAGAGATAATAATACTAGTAATAAGGATAATAATAACAGTTTTAATGATAATAATAATAGTTTTAGTGCTAATAATAATAGTAATAAGCATAACAATAATAGTTATAAGGATAAAGACAAGAGTAATAGGGATAGTAATAATAGAATAAGTATAATAGTAACAGTCATAGCGATAATAATAACAGTAGTAAGGATAATAATAATAGTTTTAGTGCTAATAATAATACTTTTAGTGCTAATAATAATAGTAATAAGCATAACAATAATAGTTATAAGGATAAAGACAAGAGTAATAGGGATAGTAATAATAGAATAAGTATAATAATAACAGTCATAGCGATAATAATAACAGTCATAGCGATAATAATAATAGTAATAAGGATAATAATAATAGTTTTAGTGCTAATAATAATAGTAATAAGCATAACAATAATAGTTATAAGGATAAAGACAAGAGTAATAGGGATAGTAATAATAGAATAAGTATAATAATAACAGTCATAGCGATAATAATAATAGTAATAAGGATAATAATAATAGTTATAAGGATAATAATAATAGTTAGAAGGATAAAGAGAAGAGTAATAGGGATAGTAATAATAGAATAAGGATAATAATAACAGTTATAGCAATAATGATAATAGTAATAAGGATAAACATAATAGTTATAGTGCTAGTAATAATAGTGATAAGGATAATAATAATAGTTATAGCGATAATAATAATAGTAATGAGGATAACAATAATAGTTATAGAGATAATAATACTAGTAATAAGGATAATAATAACAGTTATAATGATAGTAATAATAGTTTTAGTGCTAATAATAATAGTAATAAGCATAACAATAATAGTTATAAGGATAAAGACAAGAGTAATAGGGATAGTAATAATAGAATAAGTATAATAGTAACAGTCATAGCGATAATAATAACAGTAGTAAGGATAATAATAATAGTTTTAGTGCTAATAATAATAGTAATAAGCATAACAATAATAGTTATAAGGATAAAGACAAGAGTAATAGGGATAGTAATAATAGAATAACGATAATAATAACAGTCATAGCGATAATAATAATAGTTATAGCGATAATAAAAATAGTTATAAGGATAATAATAACAGTTATAGTGCGAATAATAATAGTAATAAGGATAAACATAACAGTTATAGTGCTAATAATACTAGTAATAAGGATAATAATAACAGTTATAGCGATAATAATAATAGTAATAAGGACAATGATAATAGTTATAAGGATAGTAATAACAGTTATAAGGATAAAGACAAGCGTAATAGGGATAGTAATAATAGAATAAGTATAATAGTAACAGTCCTAGCGATAATAATAACAGTAGTAAGGATAATAATAATAGTTTTAGTGCTAATAATAATACTTTTAGTGCTAATAATAATAGTAATAAGCATAACAATAATAGTTATAAGGATAAAGACAAGAGTAATAGGGATAGTAATAATAGAATAAGTATAATAATAACAGTCATAGCGATAATAATAATAGTAATAAGGATAATAATAATAGTTATAAGCATAATAATAATAGTTGTAAGGATAAAGACAAGAGTTATATGGATAGTAATAATAGAATAAGTATAATAATAACAGTCATAGCGATAATAATAATAGTAATAAGGATAATAATAATAGTTTTAGTGCTAATAATAATAGTAATAAGCATAATAATAAAAGTTATAAGGATAGAGACAAGAGTAATAGGGATAGTAATAGTAGAATAAGGATAATAATAACAGTCATAGCGATAATAATAATAGTAGTAAGGATAATAATAATAGTTATAGCGATAATAATAATAGTAATAAGGATAATAATAATAGTTATAAGGATAGAGACAAGAGTAATAGGGATAGTAATAGTAGAGTAAGGATAATAATAACAGTCATAGCGATAATAATAGTAATAAGGATAATAATAATAGCTATAGTGCTAATAATAATAGTAATAAGGATAATAATAACAGTTATAGCAATAATAGTAATAGTAATAAGGATAAACATAATAGTTATAGTGCTAGTAATAATAGTGATAAGGATAATAATAATAGTTATAGCGATAATAATAATAGTAATGAGGATAACAATAATAGTTATAGAGATAATAATACTAGTAATAAGGATAATAATAACAGTTATAATGATAATAATAATAGTAATAAGGGAAATAATAATAAATAAGGATAAGATAAGAGTAATAGGGATAGTAATAATAGAATAAGTATAATAATAACAGTCATAGCGATAATAATAATAGTAATAAGGATAATAATAATAGTTTTAGTGCTAATAATAATAGTAATAAGCATAACAATAATAGTTATAAGGAAGATAAAGACAAGAGTAATAGGGATAGTAAGAATAGAATAAGTATAATAATAACAGTCATAGCGATAATAATAATAGTAATAAGGATAATAATAATAGTTATAAGGATAATAATAATAGTTATAAGGATAAAGAGAAGAGTAATAGGGATAGTAATAATAGAAAAGGATAATAATAACAGTTATAGCAATAATAATAATAGTAATAAGGATAAACATAATAGTTATAGTGCTAGTAATAATAGTGATAAGGATAATAATAATAGTTATAGCGATAATAATAATAGTAATGAGGATAACAATAATAGTTATAGAGATAATAATAATAGTAATAAGGATAATAATAACAGTTATAATGATAATAATAATAGTAATAAGGGAAATAATAATAATTATCAGGATAAAGACAAGAGTAATGGGGATAGCAATAATAGAATAAGTATAATAATAACAGTCATAGCGATAATAATAATAGTAATAAGATAATAATAATAGTTATAAGGATAGTAATAACAGTTATAAGGATAAAGAGAAGAGTAGTAGGGATAGTAATAATAGAATAAGGATAATAATAACAGTCATAGCGATAATAATAATATTAGTAAGGATAATAATAACAGTTATAGCGATAATAATAATAGTAATAAGCATAATAATAATAGTTGTAAGGATAAAGACAAGAGTAATAGGGATATTAATAATACAATAAGGATAATAATAACAGTCATAGCGATAATAATAACAGTTTATAGCGATAATAATAATAGTTATAAGGGTAAAGACAAGAGTAATAGGGATAGTAATAATAGAATAAAGGATAATAATAACAAGTCATAGCGATAATAATAATAGTAGTAAGGATAATAATAATAGTTATAGCGATAATAATAATAGTAATAAGCATATTAATAATAGTTATAAGGATAGAGATAAGAGTAATAGGGATAGTAATAGTAGAATAAGGATAATAATAACAGTCATAGCGATAATAATAATAGTAGTAAGGATAATAATAACAGTTATAGCGATAATAATAATAGTAATAAGCATAATAATAATAGTTGTAAGGATAAAGACAAGAGTAATAGGAATATTAATAATACAATAAGGATAATAATAACAGTCATAGCGATAATAATAATAGTTATAGTGATAATCATAGTTATAAGGATACAGACAAGACTAATATTGATAGTAATAATAGTGATAAGGATAATAATAATAGTTATAGCGATAATAATAATAGTAATGAGGATAACAATAATAGTTATAGAGATAATAATACTAGTAATAAGGATAATAATACAGTTATAATGATAATAATAATAGTAATAAGGGAAATAATAATAATTATCAGGATAAAGACAAGAGTAATGGGGATAGCAATAATAGAATAAGTATAATAATAACAGTCATAGCGATAATAATAATAGTAATAAGGATAATAATAATAGTTATAAGGATAGTAATAACAGTTATAAGGATAAAGAGAAGAGTAATAGGGATAGTAATAATAGAATAAGGATAATAATAACAGTCATAGCGATAATAATAATATTAGTAAGGATAATAATAACAGTTATAGCGATAATAATAATAGTAATAAGCATAATAATAATAGTTGTAAGGATAAAGACAAGAGTAATAGGGATATTAATAATACAATAAGGATAATAATAACAGTCATAGCGATAATAATAATAGTTATAGCGATAATAATAATAGTTATAAGGGTAAAGACAAGAGTAATAGGGATAGTAATAATAGAATAAGGATAATAATAACAGTCATAGCGATAATAATAATAGTAGTAAGGATAATAATAAAAGTTATAGCGATAATAATAATAGTAATAAGCATATTAATAATAGTTATAAGCATAGAGACAAGAGTAATAGGGATAGTAATAGTAGAATAAGGATAATAATAACAGTCATAGCGATAATAATAATAGTTATAAGGATAGTAATAACAGTTATAAGGATAAAGAGAAGAGTAGTAGGGATAGTAATAATAGAATAAGGATAATAATAACAGTCATAGCGATAATAATAATATTAGTAAGGATAATAATAACAGTTATAGCGATAATAATAATAGTAATAAGCATAATAATAATAGTTGTAAGGATAAAGACAAGAGTAATAGGGATATTAATAATACAATAAGGATAATAATAACAGTCAAAGCGATAATAATAATAGTTATAGCGATAATAATAATAGTTATAAGCATAGAGACAGGAGTAATAGGGATAGTAATAGTAGAATAAGGATAATAATAACAGTCATAGCGATAATAATAATAGTAGTAAGGATAATAATAACAGTTATAGCGATAATAATAATAGTAATAAGCATAATAATAATAGTTGTAAGGATAAAGACAAGAGTAATAGGAATATTAATAATACAATAAGGATAATAATAACAGTCATAGCGATAATAATAATAGTTATAGTGATAATCATAGTTATAAGGATAAAGACAAGACTAATATTGATAGTAATAATAGAATAAGGATTATAATAACAGTCATAGCGATAATAATAATAGTAATGATGATAACAATAATAGTTATAGAGATAATAATACTAGTAATAAGGATAATAATAACAGTTATAATGATAATAATAATAGTAATAAGGGAAATAGTAATAGTTATAAGGATAAAGACAAGAGTAATAGGGATAGTAATAATAGAATAACGATAATAATAACAGTCATAGCGATAATAATAATCGTAGTAAGGATAATATTAATAGTTATAGCGATAATAATAATAGTAATAAGCATAATAATAAAAGTTATAAGGATAGAGACAAGAGTAATAGGGATAGTAATAGTAGAATAAGGATAATAATAACAGTCATAGCGATAATAATAATAGTAGTAAGGATAATAATAACAGTTATAGCGATAATAATAATAGTAATAAGCATAATAATAATAGTAGTAAGGATAATAATAATAGTTATAGCGATAATAGTAATAGTAATAAGCATAATAATAAAAGTTATAAGGATAGAGACAAGAGTAATAGGGATAGTAATAGTAGAATAAGGATAATAATAACAGTCATAGCGATAATAATAGTAATAAGGATAATAATAATAGTTATAGCCTTAATAATAATAGTTATAGCGATAATAATAATAGTAATAAGGATAAAGACAAGAGTAATAGGGATAGTAATAGTACAATAAGGATAATAATAACAGTCATAACGATAATAATAATATTAGTAAGGATAATAATAACAGTTATAGCGTTAATAATAATAGTAATAAGCATAATAATAATAGTTGTAAGGATAAAGACAAGAGTAATAGGGATATTAATAATACAATAAGGATAATAATAACAGTCATAGCGATAATAATAATAGTTATAGCGATAATAATAATAGTAATAAGCATATTAATAATACAATAGTTATAAGGATAGAGACAAGAGTAATAGGGATAGTAATAGTAGAATAAGGATAATAATAACAGTCATAGCGATAATAATAGTAATAAGGATAATAATAATAGTTATAAGGATAGTAATAACAGTTATAAGGATAAAGAGAAGAGTAGTAGGGATAGTAATAATAGAATAAGGATAATAATAACAGTCATAGCGATAATAATAATATTAGTAAGGATAATAATAACAGTTATAGCGATAATAATAATAGTAATAAGCATAATAATAATAGTTGTAAGGATAAAGACAAGAGTAATAGGGATATTAATAATACAATAAGGATAATAATAACAGTCATAGCGATAATAATAATAGTTATAGCGATAATAATAATAGTTATAAGCATAGAGACAGGAGTAATAGGGATAGTAATAGTAGAATAAGGATAATAATAACAGTCATAGCGATAATAATAATAGTAGTAAGGATAATAATAACAGTTATAGCGATAATAATAATAGTAATAAGCATAATAATAATAGTTGTAAGGATAAAGACAAGAGTAATAGGAATATTAATAATACAATAAGGATAATAATAACAGTCATAGCGATAATAATAATAGTTATAGTGATAATCATAGTTATAAGGATAAAGACAAGACTAATATTGATAGTAATAATAGAATAAGGATAATAATAACAGTCATAGCGATAATAATAATAGTAATGATGATAACAATAATAGTTATAGAGATAATAATACTAGTAATAAGGATAATAATAACAGTTATAATGATAATAATAATAGTAATAAGGGAAATAGTAATAGTTATAAGGATAAAGACAAGAGTAATAGGGATAGTAATAATAGAATAACGATAATAATAACAGTCATAGCGATAATAATAATCGTAGTAAGGATAATATTAATAGTTATAGCGATAATAATAATAGTAATAAGCATAATAATAAAAGTTATAAGGATAGAGACAAGAGTAATAGGGATAGTAATAGTAGAATAAGGATAATAATAACAGTCATAGCGATAATAATAATAGTAGTAAGGATAATAATAACAGTTATAGCGATAATAATAATAGTAATAAGCATAATAATAATAGTAGTAAGGATAATAATAATAGTTATAGCGATAATAGTAATAGTAATAAGCATAATAATAAAAGTTATAAGGATAGAGACAAGAGTAATAGGGATAGTAATAGTAGAATAAGGATAATAATAACAGTCATAGCGATAATAATAGTAATAAGGATAATAATAATAGTTATAGCCTTAATAATAATAGTTATAGCGATAATAATAATAGTAATAAGGATAAAGACAAGAGTAATAGGGATAGTAATAGTACAATAAGGATAATAATAACAGTCATAACGATAATAATAATATTAGTAAGGATAATAATAACAGTTATAGCGTTAATAATAATAGTAATAAGCATAATAATAATAGTTGTAAGGATAAAGACAAGAGTAATAGGGATATTAATAATACAATAAGGATAATAATAACAGTCATAGCGATAATAATAATAGTTATAGCGATAATAATAATAGTTATAAGGGTAAAGACAAGAGTAATAGGGATAGTAATAATAGAATAAGGATAATAATAACAGTCATAGCCATAATAATAATAGTAGTAAGGATAATAATAATAGTTATAGCGATAATAATAATAGTAATAAGCATATTAATAATACAATAGTTATAAGGATAGAGACAAGAGTAATAGGGATAGTAATAGTAGAATAAGGATAATAATAACAGTCATAGCGATAATAATAGTAATAAGGATAATAATAATAGTTATAAGGATAGTAATAACAGTTATAAGGATAAAGAGAAGAGTAGTAGGGATAGTAATAATAGAATAAGGATAATAATAACAGTCATAGCGATAATAATAATATTAGTAAGGATAATAATAACAGTTATAGCGATAATAATAATAGTAATAAGCATAATAATAATAGTTGTAAGGATAAAGACAAGAGTAATAGGGATATTAATAATACAATAAGGATAATAATAACAGTCATAGCGATAATAATAATAGTTATAGCGATAATAATAATAGTTATAAGCATAGAGACAAGAGTAATAGGGATAGTAATAGTAGAATAAGGATAATAAGAACAGTCATAGCGATAATAATAATAGTAGTAAGGATAATAATAACAGTTATAGCGATAATAATAATAGTAATAAGCATAATAATAATAGTTGTAAGGATAAAGACAAGAGTAATAGGAATATTAATAATACAATAAGGATAATAATAACAGTCATAGCGATAATAATAATAGTAGTAAGGATAATAATAATAGTTATAGCGATAATAATAATAGTAATAAGCATAATAATAATAGTAGTAAGGATAATAATAATAGTTATAGCGATAATAGTAATAGTAATAAGCATAATAATAATAGTTGTAAGGATAAAGACAAGAGTAATAGGGATATTAATAATACAATAAGGATAATAATAACAGTCATAGCGATAATAATAATAGTTATAGCGATGATAATAATAGTTATAAGGGTAAAGACAAGAGTAATAGGGATAGTAATAATAGAATAAGGATAATAATAACAGTCATAGCGATAATAATAATAGTAGTAAGGATAATAATAAAAGTTATAGCGATAATAATAATAGTAATAAGCATATTAATAATAGTTATAAGCATAGAGACAAGAGTAATAGGGATAGTAATAGTAGAATAAGGATAATAATAACAGTCATAGCGATAATAATAATAGTTATAAGGATAGTAATAACAGTTATAAGGATAAAGAGAAGAGTAGTAGGGATAGTAATAATAGAATAAGGATAATAATAACAGTCATAGCGATAATAATAATATTAGTAAGGATAATAATAACAGTTATAGCGATAATAATAATAGTAATAAGCATAATAATAATAGTTGTAAGGATAAAGACAAGAGTAATAGGGATATTAATAATACAATAAGGATAATAATAACAGTCAAAGCGATAATAATAATAGTTATAGCGATAATAATAATAGTTATAAGCATAGAGACAGGAGTAATAGGGATAGTAATAGTAGAATAAGGATAATAATAACAGTCATAGCGATAATAATAATAGTAGTAAGGATAATAATAACAGTTATAGCGATAATAATAATAGTAATAAGCATAATAATAATAGTTGTAAGGATAAAGACAAGAGTAATAGGAATATTAATAATACAATAAGGATAATAATAACAGTCATAGCGATAATAATAATAGTTATAGTGATAATCATAGTTATAAGGATAAAGACAAGACTAATATTGATAGTAATAATAGAATAAGGATAATAATAACAGTCATAGCGATAATAATAATAGTAATGATGATAACAATAATAGTTATAGAGATAATAATACTAGTAATAAGGATAATAATAACAGTTATAATGATAATAATAATAGTAATAAGGGAAATAGTAATAGTTATAAGGATAAAGACAAGAGTAATAGGGATAGTAATAATAGAATAACGATAATAATAACAGTCATAGCGATAATAATAATCGTAGTAAGGATAATATTAATAGTTATAGCGATAATAATAATAGTAATAAGCATAATAATAAAAGTTATAAGGATAGAGACAAGAGTAATAGGGATAGTAATAGTAGAATAAGGATAATAATAACAGTCATAGCGATAATAATAATAGTAGTAAGGATAATAATAACAGTTATAGCGATAATAATAATAGTAATAAGCATAATAATAATAGTAGTAAGGATAATAATAATAGTTATAGCGATAATAGTAATAGTAATAAGCATAATAATAAAAGTTATAAGGATAGAGACAAGAGTAATAGGGATAGTAATAGTAGAATAAGGATAATAATAACAGTCATAGCGATAATAATAGTAATAAGGATAATAATAATAGTTATAGCCTTAATAATAATAGTTATAGCGATAATAATAATAGTAATAAGGATAAAGACAAGAGTAATAGGGATAGTAATAGTACAATAAGGATAATAATAAC
Source organism: Megachile ligniseca (assembly GCA_945859555.1). Lineage (NCBI taxonomy): Eukaryota > Metazoa > Arthropoda > Insecta > Hymenoptera > Megachilidae > Megachile > Megachile ligniseca. Next base: position 64,365 of record CAMAOC010000057.1, read on the forward strand.
AGTCATAACGATAATAATAATATTAGTAAGGATAATAATAACAGTTATAGCGTTAATAATAATAGTAATAAGCATAATAATAATAGTTGTAAGGATAAAGACAAGAGTAATAGGGATATTAATAATACAATAAGGATAATAATAACAGTCATAGCGATAATAATAATAGTTATAGCGATAATAATAATAGTTATAAGGGTAAAGACAAGAGTAATAGGTATAGTAATAATAGAATAAGGATAATAATAACAGTCATAGCCATAATAATAATAGTAGTAAGGATAATAATAATAGTTATAGCGATAATAATAATAGTAATAAGCATATTAATAATACAATAGTTATAAGGATAGAGACAAGAGTAATAGGGATAGTAATAGTAGAATAAGGATAATAATAACAGTCATAGCGATAATAATAGTAATAAGGATAATAATAATAGTTATAAGGATAGTAATAACAGTTATAAGGATAAAGAGAAGAGTAGTAGGGATAGTAATAATAGAATAAGGATAATAATAACAGTCATAGCGATAATAATAATATTAGTAAGGATAATAATAACAGTTATAGCGATAATAATAATAGTAATAAGCATAATAATAATAGTTGTAAGGATAAAGACAAGAGTAATAGGGATATTAATAATACAATAAGGATAATAATAACAGTCATAGCGATAATAATAATAGTTATAGCGATAATAATAATAGTTATAAGCATAGAGACAGGAGTAATAGGGATAGTAATAGTAGAATAAGGATAATAATAACAGTCATAGCGATAATAATAATAGTAGTAAGGATAATAATAACAGTTATAGCGTTAATAATAATAGTAATAAGCATAATAATAATAGTTGTAAGGATAAAGACAAGAGTAATAGGAATATTAATAATACAATAAGGATAATAATAACAGTCATAGCGATAATAATAATAGTTATAGTGATAATCATAGTTATAAGGATAAAGACAAGACTAATATTGATAGTAATAATAGAATAAGGATAATAATAACAGTCATAGCGATAATAATAATAGTAATGATGATAACAATAATAGTTATAGAGATAATAATACTAGTAATAAGGATAATAATAACAGTTATAATGGTAATAATAATAGTAATAAGGGAAATAGTAATAGTTATAAGGATAAAGACAAGAGTAATAGGGATAGTAATAATAGAATAACGATAATAATAACAGTCATAGCGATAATAATAATCGTAGTAAGGATAATAATAATAGTTATAGCGATAATAATAATAGTAATAAGCATAATAATAAAAGTTATAAGGATAGAGACAAGAGTAATAGGGATAGTAATAGTAGAATAAGGATAATAATAACAGTCATAGCGATAATAATAATAGTAGTAAGGATAATAATAACAGTTATAGCGATAATAATAATAGTAATAAGCATAATAATAATAGTAGTAAGGATAATAATAATAGTTATAGCGATAATAGTAATAGTAATAAGCATAATAATAAAAGTTATAAGGATAGAGACAAGAGTAATAGGGATAGTAATAGTAGAATAAGGATAATGATAACAGTCATAGCGATAATAATAATAGTAATAAGGATAATAATAACAGTCATAGCGATAATAATAATAGTAATGATGATAACAATAATAGTTATAGAGATAATAATACTAGTAATAAGGATAATAATAACAGTTATAATGATAATAATAATAGTAATAAGGGAAATAGTAATAGTTATAAGGATAAAGACAAGAGTAATAGGGATAGTAATAATAGAATAACGATAATAATAACAGTCATAGCGATAATAATAATCGTAGTAAGGATAATATTAATAGTTATAGCGATAATAATAATAGTAATAAGCATAATAATAAAAGTTATAAGGATAGAGACAAGAGTAATAGGGATAGTAATAGTAGAATAAGGATAATAATAACAGTCATAGCGATAATAATAATAGTAGTAAGGATAATAATAACAGTTATAGCGATAATAATAATAGTAATAAGGATAAAGACAAGAGTAATAGGGATAGTAATAGTACAATAAGGATAATAATAACAGTCATAACGATAATAATAATATTAGTAAGGATAATAATAACAGTTATAGCGTTAATAATAATAGTAATAAGCATAATAATAATAGTTGTAAGGATAAAGACAAGAGTAATAGGGATATTAATAATACAATAAGGATAATAATAACAGTCATAGCGATAATAATAATAGTTATAGCGATAATAATAATAGTTATAAGGGTAAAGACAAGAGTAATAGGGATAGTAATAATAGAATAAGGATAATAATAACAGTCATAGCCATAATAATAATAGTAGTAAGGATAATAATAATAGTTATAGCGATAATAATAATAGTAATAAGCATATTAATAATACAATAGTTATAAGGATAGAGACAAGAGTAATAGGGATAGTAATAGTAGAATAAGGATAATAATAACAGTCATAGCGATAATAATAGTAATAAGGATAATAATAATAGTTATAAGGATAGTAATAACAGTTATAAGGATAAAGAGAAGAGTAGTAGGGATAGTAATAATAGAATAAGGATAATAATAACAGTCATAGCGATAATAATAATATTAGTAAGGATAATAATAACAGTTATAGCGATAATAATAATAGTAATAAGCATAATAATAATAGTTGTAAGGATAAAGACAAGAGTAATAGGGATATTAATAATACAATAAGGATAATAATAACAGTCATAGCGATAATAATAATAGTTATAGCGATAATAATAATAGTTATAGTGATAATCATAGTTATAAGGATAAAGACAAGACTAATATTGATAGTAATAATAGTGATAAGGATAATAATAATAGTTATAGCGATAATAATAATAGTAATGAGGATAACAATAATAGTTATAGAGATAATAATACTAGTAATAAGGATAATAATAACAGTTATAATGATAATAATAATAGTAATAAGGGAAATAATAATAATTATCAGGATAAAGACAAGAGTAATGGGGATAGCAATAATAGAATAAGTATAATAATAACAGTCATAGCGATAATAATAATAGTAATAAGGATAATAATAATAGTTATAAGGATAGTAATAACAGTTATAAGGATAAAGAGAAGAGTAATAGGGATAGTAATAATAGAATAAGGATAATAATAACAGTCATAGCGATAATAATAATATTAGTAAGGATAATAATAACAGTTATAGCGATAATAATAATAGTAATAAGCATAATAATAATAGTTGTAAGGATAAAGACAAGAGTAATAGGGATATTAATAATACAATAAGGATAATAATAACAGTCATAGCGATAATAATAATAGTTATAGCGATAATAATAATAGTTATAAGGGTAAAGACAAGAGTAATAGGGATAGTAATAATAGAATAAGGATAATAATAACAGTCATAGCGATAATAATAATAGTAGTAAGGATAATAATAATAGTTATAGCGATAATAATAATAGTAATAAGCATATTAATAATAGTTATAAGCATAGAGACAAGAGTAATAGGGATAGTAATAGTAGAATAAGGATAATAATAACAGTCATAGCGATAATAATAATAGTAGTAAGGATAATAATAACAGTTATAGCGATAATAATAATAGTAATAAGCATAATAATAATAGTTGTAAGGATAAAGACAAGAGTAATAGGAATATTAATAATACAATAAGGATAATAATAACAGTCATAGCGATAATAATAATAGTAGTAAGGATAATAATAATAGTTATAGCGATAATAATAATAGTAATAAGCATAATAATAATAGTAGTAAGGATAATAATAATAGTTATAGCGATAATAGTAATAGTAATAAGCATAATAATAATAGTTGTAAGGATAAAGACAAGAGTAATAGGGATATTAATAATACAATAAGGATAATAATAACAGTCATAGCGATAATAATAATAGTTATAGCGATGATAATAATAGTTATAAGGGTAAAGACAAGAGTAATAGGGATAGTAATAATAGAATAAGGATAATAATAACAGTCATAGCGATAATAATAATAGTAGTAAGGATAATAATAAAAGTTATAGCGATAATAATAATAGTAATACGCATATTAATAATAGTTATAAGCATAGAGACAAGAGTAATAGGGATAGTAATAGTAGAATAAGGATAATAATAACAGTCATAGCGATAATAATAATAGTAGTAAGGATAATAATAACAGTTATAGCGATAATAATAATAGTAATAAGCATAATAATAATAGTTGTAAGGATAAAGACAAGAGTAATAGGAATATTAATAATACAATAAGGATAATAATAACAGTCATAGCGATAATAATAATAGTTATAGTGATAATCATAGTTATAAGGATAAAGACAAGACTAATATTGATAGTAATAATAGAATAAGGATAATAATAACAGTCATAGCGATAATAATAATAGTAATGATGATAACAATAATAGTTATAGAGATAATAATACTAGTAATAAGGATAATAATAACAGTTATAATGATAATAATAATAGTAATAAGGGAAATAGTAATAGTTATAAGGATAAAGACAAGAGTAATAGGGATAGTAATAATAGAATAACGATAATAATAACAGTCATAGCGATAATAATAATCGTAGTAAGGATAATATTAATAGTTATAGCGATAATAATAATAGTAATAAGCATAATAATAAAAGTTATAAGGATAGAGACAAGAGTAATAGGGATAGTAATAGTAGAATAAGGATAATAATAACAGTCATAGCGATAATAATAATAGTAGTAAGGATAATAATAACAGTTATAGCGATAATAATAATAGTAATAAGCATAATAATAATAGTAGTAAGGATAATAATAATAGTTATAGCGATAATAGTAATAGTAATAAGCATAATAATAAAAGTTATAAGGATAGAGACAAGAGTAATAGGGATAGTAATAGTAGAATAAGGATAATAATAACAGTCATAGCGATAATAATAGTAATAAGGATAATAATAATAGTTATAGCCTTAATAATAATAGTTATAGCGATAATAATAATAGTAATAAGGATAAAGACAAGAGTAATAGGGATAGTAATAGTACAATAAGGATAATAATAACAGTCATAACGATAATAATAATATTAGTAAGGATAATAATAACAGTTATAGCGTTAATAATAATAGTAATAAGCATAATAATAATAGTTGTAAGGATAAAGACAAGAGTAATAGGGATATTAATAATACAATAAGGATAATAATAACAGTCATAGCGATAATAATAATAGTTATAGCGATAATAATAATAGTTATAAGGGTAAAGACAAGAGTAATAGGGATAGTAATAATAGAATAAGGATAATAATAACAGTCATAGCCATAATAATAATAGTAGTAAGGATAATAATAATAGTTATAGCGATAATAATAATAGTAATAAGCATATTAATAATACAATAGTTATAAGGATAGAGACAAGAGTAATAGGGATAGTAATAGTAGAATAAGGATAATAATAACAGTCATAGCGATAATAATAGTAATAAGGATAATAATAATAGTTATAAGGATAGTAATAACAGTTATAAGGATAAAGAGAAGAGTAGTAGGGATAGTAATAATAGAATAAGGATAATAATAACAGTCATAGCGATAATAATAATATTAGTAAGGATAATAATAACAGTTATAGCGATAATAATAATAGTAATAAGCATAATAATAATAGTTGTAAGGATAAAGACAAGAGTAATAGGGATATTAATAATACAATAAGGATAATAATAACAGTCAAAGCGATAATAATAATAGTTATAGCGATAATAATAATAGTTATAAGCATAGAGACAGGAGTAATAGGGATAGTAATAGTAGAATAAGGATAATAATAACAGTCATAGCGATAATAATAATAGTAGTAAGGATAATAATAACAGTTATAGCGATAATAATAATAGTAATAAGCATAATAATAATAGTTGTAAGGATAAAGACAAGAGTAATAGGAATATTAATAATACAATAAGGATAATAATAACAGTCATAGCGATAATAATAATAGTTATAGTGATAATCATAGTTATAAGGATAAAGACAAGACTAATATTGATAGTAATAATAGAATAAGGATAATAATAACAGTCATAGCGATAATAATAATAGTAATGATGATAACAATAATAGTTATAGAGATAATAATACTAGTAATAAGGATAATAATAACAGTTATAATGATAATAATAATAGTAATAAGGGAAATAGTAATAGTTATAAGGATAAAGACAAGAGTAATAGGGATAGTAATAATAGAATAACGATAATAATAACAGTCATAGCGATAATAATAATCGTAGTAAGGATAATATTAATAGTTATAGCGATAATAATAATAGTAATAAGCATAATAATAAAAGTTATAAGGATAGAGACAAGAGTAATAGGGATAGTAATAGTAGAATAAGGATAATAATAACAGTCATAGCGATAATAATAATAGTAGTAAGGATAATAATAACAGTTATAGCGATAATAATAATAGTAATAAGCATAATAATAATAGTAGTAAGGATAATAATAATAGTTATAGCGATAATAGTAATAGTAATAAGCATAATAATAAAAGTTATAAGGATAGAGACAAGAGTAATAGGGATAGTAATAGTAGAATAAGGATAATAATAACAGTCATAGCGATAATAATAGTAATAAGGATAATAATAATAGTTATAGCCTTAATAATAATAGTTATAGCGATAATAATAATAGTAATAAGGATAAAGACAAGAGTAATAGGGATAGTAATAGTACAATAAGGATAATAATAACAGTCATAACGATAATAATAATATTAGTAAGGATAATAATAACAGTTATAGCGTTAATAATAATAGTAATAAGCATAATAATAATAGTTGTAAGGATAAAGACAAGAGTAATAGGGATATTAATAATACAATAAGGATAATAATAACAGTCATAGCGATAATAATAATAGTTATAGCGATAATAATAATAGTTATAAGGGTAAAGACAAGAGTAATAGGGATAGTAATAATAGAATAAGGATAATAATAACAGTCATAGCCATAATAATAATAGTAGTAAGGATAATAATAATAGTTATAGCGATAATAATAATAGTAATAAGCATATTAATAATACAATAGTTATAAGGATAGAGACAAGAGTAATAGGGATAGTAATAGTAGAATAAGGATAATAATAACAGTCATAGCGATAATAATAGTAATAAGGATAATAATAATAGTTATAAGGATAGTAATAACAGTTATAAGGATAAAGAGAAGAGTAGTAGGGATAGTAATAATAGAATAAGGATAATAATAACAGTCATAGCGATAATAATAATATTAGTAAGGATAATAATAACAGTTATAGCGATAATAATAATAGTAATAAGCATAATAATAATAGTTGTAAGGATAAAGACAAGAGTAATAGGGATATTAATAATACAATAAGGATAATAATAACAGTCATAGCGATAATAATAATAGTTATAGCGATAATAATAATAGTTATAAGCATAGAGACAGGAGTAATAGGGATAGTAATAGTAGAATAAGGATAATAATAACAGTCATAGCGATAATAATAATAGTAGTAAGGATAATAATAACAGTTATAGCGATAATAATAATAGTAATAAGCATAATAATAATAGTTGTAAGGATAAAGACAAGAGTAATAGGAATATTAATAATACAATAAGGATAATAATAACAGTCATAGCGATAATAATAATAGTTATAGTGATAATCATAGTTATAAGGATAAAGACAAGACTAATATTGATAGTAATAATAGAATAAGGATAATAATAACAGTCATAGCGATAATAATAATAGTAATGATGATAACAATAATAGTTATAGAGATAATAATACTAGTAATAAGGATAATAATAACAGTTATAATGATAATAATAATAGTAATAAGGGAAATAGTAATAGTTATAAGGATAAAGACAAGAGTAATAGGGATAGTAATAATAGAATAACGATAATAATAACAGTCATAGCGATAATAATAATCGTAGTAAGGATAATATTAATAGTTATAGCGATAATAATAATAGTAATAAGCATAATAATAAAAGTTATAAGGATAGAGACAAGAGTAATAGGGATAGTAATAGTAGAATAAGGATAATAATAACAGTCATAGCGATAATAATAATAGTAGTAAGGATAATAATAACAGTTATAGCGATAATAATAATAGTAATAAGCATAATAATAATAGTAGTAAGGATAATAATAATAGTTATAGCGATAATAGTAATAGTAATAAGCATAATAATAAAAGTTATAAGGATAGAGACAAGAGTAATAGGGATAGTAATAGTAGAATAAGGATAATAATAACAGTCATAGCGATAATAATAGTAATAAGGATAATAATAATAGTTATAGCCTTAATAATAATAGTTATAGCGATAATAATAATAGTAATAAGGATAAAGACAAGAGTAATAGGGATAGTAATAGTACAATAAGGATAATAATAACAGTCATAACGATAATAATAATATTAGTAAGGATAATAATAACAGTTATAGCGTTAATAATAATAGTAATAAGCATAATAATAATAGTTGTAAGGATAAAGACAAGAGTAATAGGGATATTAATAATACAATAAGGATAATAATAACAGTCATAGCGATAATAATAATAGTTATAGCGATAATAATAATAGTTATAAGGGTAAAGACAAGAGTAATAGGGATAGTAATAATAGAATAAGGATAATAATAACAGTCATAGCCATAATAATAATAGTAGTAAGGATAATAATAATAGTTATAGCGATAATAATAATAGTAATAAGCATATTAATAATACAATAGTTATAAGGATAGAGACAAGAGTAATAGGGATAGTAATAGTAGAATAAGGATAATAATAACAGTCATAGCGATAATAATAGTAATAAGGATAATAATAATAGTTATAAGGATAGTAATAACAGTTATAAGGATAAAGAGAAGAGTAGTAGGGATAGTAATAATAGAATAAGGATAATAATAACAGTCATAGCGATAATAATAATATTAGTAAGGATAATAATAACAGTTATAGCGATAATAATAATAGTAATAAGCATAATAATAATAGTTGTAAGGATAAAGACAAGAGTAATAGGGATATTAATAATACAATAAGGATAATAATAACAGTCATAGCGATAATAATAATAGTTATAGCGATAATAATAATAGTTATAAGCATAGAGACAGGAGTAATAGGGATAGTAATAGTAGAATAAGGATAATAATAACAGTCATAGCGATAATAATAATAGTAGTAAGGATAATAATAACAGTTATAGCGTTAATAATAATAGTAATAAGCATAATAATAATAGTTGTAAGGATAAAGACAAGAGTAATAGGAATATTAATAATACAATAAGGATAATAATAACAGTCATAGCGATAATAATAATAGTTATAGTGATAATCATAGTTATAAGGATAAAGACAAGACTAATATTGATAGTAATAATAGAATAAGGATAATAATAACAGTCATAGCGATAATAATAATAGTAATGATGATAACAATAATAGTTATAGAGATAATAATACTAGTAATAAGGATAATAATAACAGTTATAATGATAATAATAATAGTAATAAGGGAAATAGTAATAGTTATAAGGATAAAGACAAGAGTAATAGGGATAGTAATAATAGAATAACGATAATAATAACAGTCATAGCGATAATAATAATCGTAGTAAGGATAATAATAATAGTTATAGCGATAATAATAATAGTAATAAGCATAATAATAAAAGTTATAAGGATAGAGACAAGAGTAATAGGGATAGTAATAGTAGAATAAGGATAATAATAACAGTCATAGCGATAATAATAATAGTAGTAAGGATAATAATAACAGTTATAGCGATAATAATAATAGTAATAAGCATAATAATAATAGTAGTAAGGATAATAATAATAGTTATAGCGATAATAGTAATAGTAATAAGCATAATAATAAAAGTTATAAGGATAGAGACAAGAGTAATAGGGATAGTAATAGTAGAATAAGGATAATGATAACAGTCATAGCGATAATAATAATAGTAATAAGGATAATAATAACAGTCATAGCGATAATAATAATAGTAATGATGATAACAATAATAGTTATAGAGATAATAATACTAGTAATAAGGATAATAATAACAGTTATAATGATAATAATAATAGTAATAAGGGAAATAGTAATAGTTATAAGGATAAAGACAAGAGTAATAGGGATAGTAATAATAGAATAACGATAATAATAACAGTCATAGCGATAATAATAATCGTAGTAAGGATAATATTAATAGTTATAGCGATAATAATAATAGTAATAAGCATAATAATAAAAGTTATAAGGATAGAGACAAGAGTAATAGGGATAGTAATAGTAGAATAAGGATAATAATAACAGTCATAGCGATAATAATAATAGTAGTAAGGATAATAATAACAGTTATAGCGATAATAATAATAGTAATAAGGATAAAGACAAGAGTAATAGGGATAGTAATAGTACAATAAGGATAATAATAACAGTCATAACGATAATAATAATATTAGTAAGGATAATAATAACAGTTATAGCGTTAATAATAATAGTAATAAGCATAATAATAATAGTTGTAAGGATAAAGACAAGAGTAATAGGGATATTAATAATACAATAAGGATAATAATAACAGTCATAGCGATAATAATAATAGTTATAGCGATAATAATAATAGTTATAAGGGTAAAGACAAGAGTAATAGGGATAGTAATAATAGAATAAGGATAATAATAACAGTCATAGCCATAATAATAATAGTAGTAAGGATAATAATAATAGTTATAGCGATAATAATAATAGTAATAAGCATATTAATAATACAATAGTTATAAGGATAGAGACAAGAGTAATAGGGATAGTAATAGTAGAATAAGGATAATAATAACAGTCATAGCGATAATAATAGTAATAAGGATAATAATAATAGTTATAAGGATAGTAATAACAGTTATAAGGATAAAGAGAAGAGTAGTAGGGATAGTAATAATAGAATAAGGATAATAATAACAGTCATAGCGATAATAATAATATTAGTAAGGATAATAATAACAGTTATAGCGATAATAATAATAGTAATAAGCATAATAATAATAGTTGTAAGGATAAAGACAAGAGTAATAGGGATATTAATAATACAATAAGGATAATAATAACAGTCATAGCGATAATAATAATAGTTATAGCGATAATAATAATAGTTATAAGCATAGAGACAGGAGTAATAGGGATAGTAATAGTAGAATAAGGATAATAATAACAGTCATAGCGATAATAATAATAGTAGTAAGGATAATAATAACAGTTATAGCGATAATAATAATAGTAATAAGCATAATAATAATAGTTGTAAGGATAAAGACAAGAGTAATAGGAATATTAATAATACAATAAGGATAATAATAACAGTCATAGCGATAATAATAATAGTTATAGTGATAATCATAGTTATAAGGATAAAGACAAGACTAATATTGATAGTAATAATAGAATAAGGATAATAATAACAGTCATAGCGATAATAATAATAGTAATGATGATAACAATAATAGTTATAGAGATAATAATACTAGTAATAAGGATAATAATAACAGTTATAATGATAATAATAATAGTAATAAGGGAAATAGTAATAGTTATAAGGATAAAGACAAGAGTAATAGGGATAGTAATAATAGAATAACGATAATAATAACAGTCATAGCGATAATAATAATCGTAGTAAGGATAATATTAATAGTTATAGCGATAATAATAATAGTAATAAGCATAATAATAAAAGTTATAAGGATAGAGACAAGAGTAATAGGGATAGTAATAGTAGAATAAGGATAATAATAACAGTCATAGCGATAATAATAATAGTAGTAAGGATAATAATAACAGTTATAGCGATAATAATAATAGTAATAAGCATAATAATAATAGTAGTAAGGATAATAATAATAGTTATAGCGATAATAGTAATAGTAATAAGCATAATAATAAAAGTTATAAGGATAGAGACAAGAGTAATAGGGATAGTAATAGTAGAATAAGGATAATAATAACAGTCATAGCGATAATAATAGTAATAAGGATAATAATAATAGTTATAGCCTTAATAATAATAGTTATAGCGATAATAATAATAGTAATAAGGATAAAGACAAGAGTAATAGGGATAGTAATAGTACAATAAGGATAATAATAACAGTCATAACGATAATAATAATATTAGTAAGGATAATAATAACAGTTATAGCGTTAATAATAATAGTAATAAGCATAATAATAATAGTTGTAAGGATAAAGACAAGAGTAATAGGGATATTAATAATACAATAAGGATAATAATAACAGTCATAGCGATAATAATAATAGTTATAGCGATAATAATAATAGTTATAAGGGTAAAGACAAGAGTAATAGGGATAGTAATAATAGAATAAGGATAATAATAACAGTCATAGCCATAATAATAATAGTAGTAAGGATAATAATAATAGTTATAGCGATAATAATAATAGTAATAAGCATATTAATAATACAATAGTTATAAGGATAGAGACAAGAGTAATAGGGATAGTAATAGTAGAATAAGGATAATAATAACAGTCATAGCGATAATAATAGTAATAAGGATAATAATAATAGTTATAAGGATAGTAATAACAGTTATAAGGATAAAGAGAAGAGTAGTAGGGATAGTAATAATAGAATAAGGATAATAATAACAGTCATAGCGATAATAATAATATTAGTAAGGATAATAATAACAGTTATAGCGATAATAATAATAGTAATAAGCATAATAATAATAGTTGTAAGGATAAAGACAAGAGTAATAGGGATATTAATAATACAATAAGGATAATAATAACAGTCATAGCGATAATAATAATAGTTATAGCGATAATAATAATAGTTATAAGCATAGAGACAGGAGTAATAGGGATAGTAATAGTAGAATAAGGATAATAATAACAGTCATAGCGATAATAATAATAGTAGTAAGGATAATAATAACAGTTATAGCGTTAATAATAATAGTAATAAGCATAATAATAATAGTTGTAAGGATAAAGACAAGAGTAATAGGAATATTAATAATACAATAAGGATAATAATAACAGTCATAGCGATAATAATAATAGTTATAGTGATAATCATAGTTATAAGGATAAAGACAAGACTAATATTGATAGTAATAATAGAATAAGGATAATAATAACAGTCATAGCGATAATAATAATAGTAATGATGATAACAATAATAGTTATAGAGATAATAATACTAGTAATAAGGATAATAATAACAGTTATAATGATAATAATAATAGTAATAAGGGAAATAGTAATAGTTATAAGGATAAAGACAAGAGTAATAGGGATAGTAATAATAGAATAACGATAATAATAACAGTCATAGCGATAATAATAATCGTAGTAAGGATAATAATAATAGTTATAGCGATAATAATAATAGTAATAAGCATAATAATAAAAGTTATAAGGATAGAGACAAGAGTAATAGGGATAGTAATAGTAGAATAAGGATAATAATAACAGTCATAGCGATAATAATAATAGTAGTAAGGATAATAATAACAGTTATAGCGATAATAATAATAGTAATAAGCATAATAATAATAGTAGTAAGGATAATAATAATAGTTATAGCGATAATAGTAATAGTAATAAGCATAATAATAAAAGTTATAAGGATAGAGACAAGAGTAATAGGGATAGTAATAGTAGAATAAGGATAATAATAACAGTCATAGCGATAATAATAGTAATAAGGATAATAATAATAGTTATAGCCTTAATAATAATAGTTATAAGGATAGTAATAACAGTTATAAGGATAAAGAGAAGAGTAGTAGGGATAGTAATAATAGAATAAGGATAATAATAACAGTCATAGCGATAATAATAATATTAGTAAGGATAATAATAACAGTTATAGCGATAATAATAATAGTAATAAGCATAATAATAATAGTTGTAAGGATAAAGACAAGAGTAATAGGGATATTAATAATACAATAAGGATAATAATAACAGTCATAGCGATAATAATAATAGTTATAGCGATAATAATAATAGTTATAAGCATAGAGACAGGAGTAAAGGGATAGTAATAGTAGAATAAGGATAATAATAACAGTCATAGCGATAATAATAATAGTAGTAAGGATAATAATAACAGTTATAGCGTTAATAATAATAGTAATAAGCATAATAATAATAGTTGTAAGGATAAAGACAAGAGTAATAGGAATATTAATAATACAATAAGGATAATAATAACAGTCATAGCGATAATAATAATAGTTATAGTGATAATCATAGTTATAAGGATAAAGACAAGACTAATATTGATAGTAATAATAGAATAAGGATAATAATAACAGTCATAGCGATAATAATAATAGTAATGATGATAACAATAATAGTTATAGAGATAATAATACTAGTAATAAGGATAATAATAACAGTTATAATGATAATAATAATAGTAATAAGGGAAATAGTAATAGTTATAAGGATAAAGACAAGAGTAATAGGGATAGTAATAATAGAATAACGATAATAATAACAGTCATAGCGATAATAATAATCGTAGTAAGGATAATAATAATAGTTATAGCGATAATAATAATAGTAATAAGCATAATAATAAAAGTTATAAGGATAGAGACAAGAGTAATAGGGATAGTAATAGTAGAATAAGGATAATAATAACAGTCATAGCGATAATAATAATAGTAGTAAGGATAATAATAACAGTTATAGCGATAATAATAATAGTAATAAGCATAATAATAATAGTAGTAAGGATAATAATAATAGTTATAGCGATAATAGTAATAGTAATAAGCATAATAATAAAAGTTATAAGGATAGAGACAAGAGTAATAGGGATAGTAATAGTAGAATAAGGATAATAATAACAGTCATAGCGATAATAATAGTAATAAGGATAATAATAATAGTTATAGCCTTAATAATAATAGTTATAGCGATAATAATAATAGTAATAAGGATAAAGACAAGAGTAATAGGGATAGTAATAGTACAATAAGGATAATAATAACAGTCATAACGATAATAATAATATTAGTAAGGATAATAATAACAGTTATAGCGTTAATAATAATAGTAATAAGCATGATAATAATAGTTGTAAGGATAAAGACAAGAGTAATAGGGATATTAATAATACAATAAGGATAATAATAACAGTCATAGCGATAATAATAATAGTTATAGCGATAATAATAATAGTTATAAGGGTAAAGACAAGAGTAATAGGGATAGTAATAATAGAATAAGGATAATAATAACAGTCATAGCCATAATAATAATAGTAGTAAGGATAATAATAATAGTTATAGCGATAATAATAATAGTAATAAGCATATTAATAATACAATAGTTATAAGGATAGAGACAAGAGTAATAGGGATAGTAATAGTAGAATAAGGATAATAATAACAGTCATAGCGATAATAATAGTAATAAGGATAATAATAATAGTTATAGCCTTAATAATAATAGTTATAGCGATAATAATAATAGTAATAAGGATAAAGACAAGAGTAATAGGGATAGTAATAGTACAATAAGGATAATAATAACAGTCATAACGATAATAATAATAGTTATAGCGATAATAATAATAGTTATAAGGATAAAGACAAGAGTAATAGGGATAGTAATAATAGAATAAGGATAATAATAACAGTCATAGCGATAATAATAATAGTAGTAAGGATAATAATAATAGTTATAGCGATAATAATAATAGTAATAAGGGAAATAATAATAGAATAAGGATAATAATAACAGTCATAGCGATACTAATAATAGTTATAGCGATAATAATAATAGTTATAAGGATAATAATAATAGTTATAAGGATAAAGAGAAGAGTAATAGGGATAGTAATAATAGAATAAGGATAATAATAACAGTCATAGCGATGATAATAATAGTAGTAAGGATAATAATAATAGTAATAGCGATAATAATAATAGCAATAAGGATAATAATAATAGTTAAAGTGCTAATAATAATAGTAATAAGCATAATAATAATAGTTATAAGGATAGAGACAGGAGTAATAGGGATAGTAAAAATAGAATAAGGATAATAATAACAGTCATAGCGATGATAATAATAGTAGTAAGGATAATAATAATAGATATAGCGATAATAATAATAGCAATAAGGATAATAATAATAGTTAAAGTGCTAATAATAATAGTAATAAGCATAATAATAATAGTTATAGGGATAGAGACAGGAGTAATAGGGATAGTAATAGTAGAATAAGGATAATAATAACAGTCATAGCGATAAAAATAGTAATAAGGATAATAATAATAGTTATAGCGATAATAATAATAGTAATAAGGGAAATAATAATGGAATAAGGATAATGATAACAGTCATAGCGATAATAATAATAGTAATAAGGATAATAATAATAGTTATAAGGATAGAGACAAGAGTAATAGGGATAGTAATAGTAGAGTAAGGATAATAATAACAGTCATAGCGATAATAATAGTAGTAAGGATAATAATAATAGCTATAGTGCTAATAATATTAGTAATAAGGATAATAATAACAGTTATAGCAATAATAGTAATAGTAATAAGGATAAACATAATAGTTATAGTGCTAGTAATAATAGTGATAAGGATAATAATAATAGTTATAGAGATAATAATAATAGTAATGAGGATAACAATAATAGTTATAGAGATAATAATACTAGTAATAAGGATAATAATAACAGTTATAATGATAATAATAATAGTAATACGGGAAATAGTAATAGTTATAAGGATAAAGACAAGAGTAATAGGGATAGTAATAATAGAATAACGATAATAATAACAGTCATAGCGATAATAATAATCGTAGTAAGGATAATAATAATAGTTATAGCGATAATAATAATAGTAATAAGCATAATAATAATAGTTATAAGGATAGAGACAAGAGTAATAGGGATAGTAATAGTAGAATAAGGATAATAATAACAGTCATAGCGATAATAATAATAGTAGTAAGGATAATAATAACAGTTATAGCGATAATAATAATAGTAATAAGCATAATAATAATAGTAGTAAGGATAATAATAATAGTTATAGCGATAATAGTAATAGTAATAAGCATAATAATAAAAGTTATAAGGATAGAGACAAGAGTAATAGGGATAGTAATAGTAGAATAAGGATAATAATAACAGTCATAGCGATAATAATAGTAATAAGGATAATAATAATAGTTATAGCCTTAATAATAATAATTATAGCGATAATAATAATAGTAATAAGGATAAAGACAAGAGTAATAGGGATAGTAATAGTACAATAAGGATAATAATAACAGTCATAACGATAATAATAATAGTTATAGCGATAATAATAATAGTTATAAGGATAAAGACAAGAGTAATAGGGATAGTAATAATAGAATAAGGATAATAATAACAGTCATAGCGATAATAATAATAGTAGTAAGGATAATAATAATAGTTATAGCGATAATAATAATAGTAATAAGGATAATAATAATAGTTATAAGGATAGAGACAAGAGTAATAGGGATAGTAATAGTAGAGTAAGGATAATAACAACAGTCATAGCGATAATAATAGTAATAAGGATAATAATAATAGCTATAGTGCTAATAATAATAGTAATAAGGATAATAATAACAGTTATAGCAATAATAGTAATAGTAATAAGGATAAACATAATAGTTATAGTGCTAGTAATAATAGTGATAAGGATAATAATAATAGTTATAGCGATAATAATAATAGTAATGAGGATAACAATAATAGTTATAGAGATAATAATACTAGTAATAAGGATAATAATAACAGTTATAATGATAATAATAATAGTAATAAGGGAAATAATAATAATTATCAGGATAAAGACAAGAGTAATGGGGATAGCAATAATAGAATAAGTATAATAATAACAGTCATAGCGATAATAATAATAGTAATAAGGATAATAATAATAGTTATAAGGATAGTAATAACAGTTATAAGGATAAAGAGAAGAGTAGTAGGGATAGTAATAATAGAATAAGGATAATAATAACAGTCATAGCGATAATAATAATATTAGTAAGGATAATAATAACAGTTATAGCGATAATAATAATAGTAATAAGCATAATAATAATAGTTGTAAGGATAAAGACAAGAGTAATAGGGATATTAATAATACAATAAGGATAATAATAACAGTCATAGCGATAATAATAATAGTTATAGCGATAATAATAATAGTTATAAGCATAGAGACAAGAGTAATAGGGATAGTAATAGTAGAATAAGGATAATAATAACAGTCATAGCGATAATAATAATTGTAGTAAGGATAATAATAACAGTTATAGCGATAATAATAATAGTAATAAGCATAATAATAATAGTTGTAAGGATAAAGACAAGAGTAATAGGAATATTAATAATACAATAAGGATAATAATAACAGTCATAGCGATAATAATAATAGTTATAGTGATAATCATTGTTATAAGGATAAAGACAAGACTAATATTGATAGTAATAATAGAATAAGGATAATAATAACAGTCATAGCGATAATAATAATAGTAATGATGATAACAATAATAGTTATAGAGATAATAATACTAGTAATAAGGATAATAATAACAGTTATAATGATAATAATAATAGTAATAAGGGAAATAGTAATAGTTATAAGGATAAAGACAAGAGTAATAGGGATAGTAATAATAGAATAACGATAATAATAACAGTCATAGCGATAATAATAATCGTAGTAAGGATAATAATAATAGTTATAGCGATAATAATAATAGTAATAAGCATAATAATAAAAGTTATAAGGATAGAGACAAGAGTAATAGGGATAGTAATAGTAGAATAAGGATAATAATAACAGTCATAGCGATAATAATAATAGTAGTAAGGATAATAATAATAGTTATAGCGATAATAATAATAGTAATAAGGATAATAATAATAGTTATAAGGATGGAGACAAGAGTAATAGGGATAGTAATAGTAGAGTAAGGATAATAATAACAGTCATAGCGATAATAATAGTAATAAGGATAATAATAATAGCTATAGTGCTAATAATAATAGTAATAAGGATAATAATAACAGTTATAGCAATAATAGTAATAGTAATAAGGATAAACATAATAGTTATAGTGCTAGTAATAATAGTGATAAGGATAATAATAATAGTTATAGCGATAATAATAATAGTAATGAGGATAACAATAATAGTTATAGAGATAATAATACTAGTAATAAGGATAATAATAACAGTTATAATGATAATAATAATAGTAATAAGGGAAATAATAATAGTTATGAGGATAAAGATAAGAGTAACAGGGATAGTAATAATAGAATAAGTATAATAATAACAGTCATAGCGATAATAATAATAGTAATAATGATAATAATAATAGTAATAAGGGAAATAATAATAATTATCAGGATAAAGACAAGAGTAATGGGGATAGCAATAATAGAATAAGTATAATAATAACAGTCATAGCGATAATAATAATAGTAATAAGGATAATAATAATAGTTATAAGGATAGTAATAACAGTTATAAGGATAAAGAGAAGAGTAGTAGGGATAGTAATAATAGAATAAGGATAATAATAACAGTCATAGCGATAATAATAATATTAGTAAGGATAATAATAACAGTTATAGCGATAATAATAATAGTAATAAGCATAATAATAATAGTTGTAAGGATAAAGACAAGAGTAATAGGGATATTAATAATACAATAAGGATAATAATAACAGTCATAGCGATAATAATAATAGTTATAGCGATAATAATAATAGTTATAAGGGTAAAGACAAGAGTAATAGGGATAGTAATAATAGAATAAGGATAATAATAACAGTCATAGCGATAATAATAATAGTAGTAAGGATAATAATAATAGTAATAAGCATATTAATAATAGTTATAAGCATAGAGACAAGAGTAATAGGGATAGTAATAGTAGAATAAGGATAATAATAACAGTCATAGCGATAATAATAATAGTAGTAAGGATAATAATAACAGTTATAGCGATAATAATAATAGTAATAAGCATAATAATAATAGTTGTAAGGATAAAGACAAGAGTAATAGGAATATTAATAATACAATAAGGATAATAATAACAGTCATAGCGATAATAATAATAGTTATAGTGATAATCATAGTTATAAGGATAAAGGAAAAAGACTAATATTGATAGTAATAATAGAATAAGGATAATAATAACAGTCATAGCGATAATAATAATAGTAATGATGATAACAATAATAGTTATAGAGATAATAATACTAGTAATAAGGATAATAATAACAGTTATAATGATAATAATAATAGTAATAAGAGAAATAGTAATAGTTATAAGGATAAAGACAAGAGTAATAGGGATAGTAATAATAGAATAACGATAATAATAACAGTCATAGCGATAATAATAATCGTAGTAAGGATAATAATAATAGTTATAGCGATAATAATAATAGTAATAAGCATAATAATAAAAGTTATAAGGATAGAGACAAGAGTAATAGGGATAGTAATAGTAGAATAAGGATAATAATAACAGTCATAGCGATAATAATAATAGTAGTAAGGATAATAATAACAGTTATAGCGATAATAATAATAGTAATAAGCATAATAATAATAGTAGTAAGGATAATAATAATAGTTATAGCGATAATAGTAATAGTAATAAGCATAATAATAAAAGTTATAAGGATAGAGACAAGAGTAATAGGGATAGTAATAGTAGAATAAGGATAATAATAACAGTCATAGCGATAATAATAGTAATAAGGATAATAATAATAGTTATAGCCTTAATAATAATAGTTATAGCGATAATAATAATAGTAATAAGGATAAAGACAAGAGTAATAGGGATAGTAATAGTACAATAAGGATAATAATAACAGTCATAACGATAATAATAATATTAGTAAGGATAATAATAACAGTTATAGCGTTAATAATAATAGTAATAAGCATAATAATAATAGTTGTAAGGATAAAGACAAGAGTAATAGGGATATTAATAATACAATAAGGATAATAATAACAGTCATAGCGATAATAATAATAGTTATAGCGATAATAATAATAGTTATAAGGGTAAAGACAAGAGTAATAGGGATAGTAATAATAGAATAAGGATAATAATAACAGTCATAGCCATAATAATAATAGTAGTAAGGATAATAATAATAGTTATAGCGATAATAATAATAGTAATAAGTATATTAATAATACAATAGTTATAAGGATAGAGACAAGAGTAATAGGGATAGTAATAGTAGAATAAGGATAATAATAACAGTCATAGCGATAATAATAGTAATAAGGATAATAATAATAGTTATAGCCTTAATAATAATAGTTATAGCGATAATAATAATAGTAATAAGGATAAAGACAAGAGTAATAGGGATAGTAATAGTACAATAAGGATAATAATAACAGTCATAACGATAATAATAATAGTTATAGCGATAATAATAATAGTTATAAGGATAAAGACAAGAGTAATAGGGATAGTAATAATAGAATAAGGATAATAATAACAGTCATAGCGATAATAATAATAGTAGTAAGGATAATAATAATAGTTATAGCGATAATAATAATAGTAATAAGGGAAATAATAATAGAATAAGGATAATAATAACAGTCATAGCGATACTAATAATAGTTATAGCGATAATAATAATAGTTATAAGGATAATAATAATAGTTATAAGGATAAAGAGAAGAGTAATAGGGATAGTAATAATAGAATAAGGATAATAATAACAGTCATAGCGATGATAATAATAGTAGTAAGGATAATAATAATAGTAATAGCGATAATAATAATAGCAATAAGGATAATAATAATAGTTAAAGTGCTAATAATAATAGTAATAAGCATAATAATAATAGTTATAAGGATAGAGACAGGAGTAATAGGGATAGTAAAAATAGAATAAGGATAATAATAACAGTCATAGCGATGATAATAATAGTAGTAAGGATAATAATAATAGATATAGCGATAATAATAATAGCAATAAGGATAATAATAATAGTTAAAGTGCTAATAATAATAGTAATAAGCATAATAATAATAGTTATAGGGATAGAGACAGGAGTAATAGGGATAGTAATAGTAGAATAAGGATAATAATAACAGTCATAGCGATAAAAATAGTAATAAGGATAATGATAACAGTCATAGCGATAATAATAATAGTAATAAGGATAATAATAATAGTTATAAGGATAGAGACAAGAGTAATAGGGATAGTAATAGTAGAGTAAGGATAATAATAACAGTCATAGCGATAATAATAGTAGTAAGGATAATAATAATAGCTATAGTGCTAATAATAATAGTAATAAGGATAATAATAACAGTTATAGCAATAATAGTAATAGTAATAAGGATAAACATAATAGTTATAGTGCTAGTAATAATAGTGATAAGGATAATAATAATAGTTATAGAGATAATAATAATAGTAATGAGGATAACAATAATAGTTATAGAGATAATAATACTAGTAATAAGGATAATAATAACAGTTATAATGATAATAATAATAGTAATACGGGAAATAATAATAGTTATAAGGATAAAGATAAGAGTAATAGGGATAGTAATAATAGAATAAGTATAATAATAACAGTCATAGCGATAATAATAATAGTAATAAGGATAATAATAATAGTTATAAGGATAATAATAATAGTTATAAGGATAAAGAGAAGAGTAATAGGGATAGTAATAATAGAATAAGGATAATAATAACAGTCATAGCGATAATAATAATAGTAGTAAGGATAATAATAGGAGTTATAGCGATAATAATAATAGTAATAAGCATAATAATAATAGTTGTAAGGATAAAGACAAGAGTAATAGGGATATTAATAATACAATAAGGATAATAATAACAGTCATAGCGATAATAATAATAGTAATAAGGATAATAATAATCGTTTTAGTGCTAATAATAATAGTTTTAGTGCTAATAATAATAGTAATAAGCATAACAATAATAGTTATAGCGATAATAATAATTGTAATAAGGGAAATAATAATAATTATCAGGATAAAGACAAGAGTAATAGGGATAGTAATAATAGAATAAGAATAATAATAACAGTCATAGCGATAATAATAATAGTAATAAGGATAATAATAATAGTTATAAGGATAATAATATTAGTAATAAGGATAATAATAATCGTTTTAGTGCTAATAATAATAGTAATAAGCATAACAATAATAGTTATAGCGATAATAATAATAGTAATAAGGGAAATAATAATGGAATAAGGATAATGATAACAGTCATAGCGATAATAATAATAGTAATAAGGATAATAATAATAGTTATAAGGATAGAGACAAGAGTAATAGGGATAGTAATAGTAGAGTAAGGATAATAATAACAGTCATAGCGATAATAATAGTAGTAAGGATAATAATAATAGCTATAGTGCTAATAATAATAGTAATAAGGATAATAATAACAGTTATAGCAATAATAGTAATAGTAATAAGGATAAACATAATAGTTATAGTGCTAGTAATAATAGTGATAAGGATAATAATAATAGTTATAGAGATAATAATAATAGTAATGAGGATAACAATAATAGTTATAGAGATAATAATACTAGTAATAAGGATAATAATAACAGTTATAATGATAATAATAATAGTAATACGGGAAATAATAATAGTTATAAGGATAAAGATAAGAGTAATAGGGATAGTAATAATAGAATAAGTATAATAATAACAGTCATAGCGATAATAATAATAGTAATAAGGATAATAATAATAGTTATAAGGATAATAATAATAGTTATAAGGATAAAGAGAAGAGTAATAGGGATAGTAATAATAGAATAAGGATAATAATAACAGTCATAGCGATAATAATAATAGTAGTAAGGATAATAATAGGAGTTATAGCGATAATAATAATAGTAATAAGCATAATAATAATAGTTGTAAGGATAAAGACAAGAGTAATAGGGATATTAATAATACAATAAGGATAATAATAACAGTCATAGCGATAATAATAATAGTAATAAGGATAATAATAATCGTTTTAGTGCTAATAATAATAGTTTTAGTGCTAATAATAATAGTAATAAGCATAACAATAATAGTTATAGCGATAATAATAATTGTAATAAGGGAAATAATAATAATTATCAGGATAAAGACAAGAGTAATAGGGATAGTAATAATAGAATAAGAATAATAATAACAGTCATAGCGATAATAATAATAGTAATAAGGATAATAATAATAGTTATAAGGATAATAATAATAGTAATAAGGATAATAATAATAGTTATAAGGATAATAATAATAGTAATAAGGATAATAATAATCGTTTTAGTGCTAATAATAATAGTAATAAGCATAACAATAATAGTTATAGCGATAATAATAATTGTAATAAGGGAAATAATAATAATTATCAGGATAAAGACAAGAGTAATAGGGATAGTAATAATAGAATAAGTATAATAGTAACAGTCATAGCGATAATAATAACAGTAGTAAGGATAATAATAATAGTTTTAGTGCTAATAACAATAGTAATAAGCATAACAATAATAGTTATAAGGATAAAGACAAGAGTCATAGCGATAATAATAATAGTAATAAGGATAATAATAATAGTTATAGTGCGTATAATAATAGTAATAAGGGTAAACATAACAGTTATAGTGCTAATAATACTAGTAATAAGGATAATAATAACAGTTATAGCGATAATAATAATAGTAATAAGGACAATGATAATAGTTATAAGGATAAAGTGAAGAGTAATAGGGAAAGTAATAATAGAATAAGGATAATAATAACAGTCATAGCGATAATAATAATAATAGTAAGGATAATAATAATAGTTATAGCGATAATAATAATTGTAATAAGGGAAATGATAATAATTATCAGGATAAAGACAAGAGTAATAGGGATAGTAATAATAGAATAAGTATAATAGTAACAGTCATAGCGATAATAATAACAGTAGTAAGGATAATAATAATAGTTTTAGTGCTAATAACAATAGTAATAAGCATAACAATAATAGTTATAAGGATAAAGACAAGAGTCATAGCGATAATAATAATAGTAATAAGGATAATAATAAAAGTTATAGTGCGTATAATAATAGTAATAAGGGTAAACATAACAGTTATAGTGCTAATAATACTAGTAATAAGGATAATAATAACAGTTATAGCGATAATAATAATAGTAATAAGGACAATGATAATAGTTATAAGGATAAAGTGAAGAGTATTAGGGAAAGTAATAATAGAATAAGGATAATAATAACAGTCATAGCGATAATAATAATCGTAGTAAGGATAATAATAATAGTTATAGCGATAATAATAATAGTAATAAGCATAATAATAAAAGTTATAAGGATAGAGACAAGAGTAATAGGGATAGTAATAGTAGAATAAGGATAATAATAACAGTCATAACGATAATAATAATAGTTATAGCGATAATAATAATAGTTATAAGGATAAAGACAAGAGTAATAGGGATAGTAATAATAGAATAAGGATAATAATAACAGTCATAGCGATAATAATAGTAATAAGGATAATAATAATAGTTATAGCGATAATAATAATAGTTATAGCGATAATAATAATAGTAATAAGGATAATAATAATAGGTATAAGGATAAAGACAAGAGTAATAGGGATAGTAATAGTACAATAAGGATAATAATAACAATTATAGCGATAATAATAATAGTAATAAGGACAATGATAATAGTTATAAGGATAAAGTGAAGAGTAATAGGGAAAGTAATAATAGAATAAGGATAATAATAACAGTCATAGCGATAATAATAATAGTAATAAGGATAATAATAATAGTTATAAGGATAATAATAATAGTTATAAGGATAAAGAGAAGAGTAATAGGGATAGTAATAATAGAATAAGGATAATAATAACAGTCATAGCGATGATAATAATAGTAGTAAGGATAATAATAATAGATATAGCGATAATAATAATAGCAATAAGGATAATAATAATAGTTATAAGGATAGAGACAAGAGTAATAGGGATAGTAATAGTAGAGTAAGGATAATAATAACAGTCATAGCGATAATAATAGTAATAAGGATAATAATAATAGCTATAGTGCTAATAATAATAGTAATAAGGATAATAATAACAGTTATAGCAATAATAATAATAGTAATAAGGATAAACATAATAGTTATAGTGCTAGTAATAATAGTGATAAGGATAATAATGGTAGTTATAGCGAAAATAATAATAGTAATGAGGATAACAATAATAGTTATAGAGATAATAATACTAGTAATAAGGATAATAATAACAGTTATAATGATAATAATAATAGTAATAAGGGAAATAATAATAGTTATAAGGATAAAGACAAGAGTAATAGGGATAGTAATAATAGAATAAGTATAATAATAACAGTCATAGCGATAATAATAATAGTAATAAGGATAATAATAATAGTTATAGCGATAATAATAATAGTAATAAGGATACTAATAATAGTTATAAGGATAATAATAATAGTTATAAGGATAAAGAGAAGAGTAATAGGGATAGTAATAATAGAATAAGGATAATAATAACAGTTATAGCAATAATAATAATAGTAATAAGGATAAACATAATAGTTATAG
Source organism: Megachile ligniseca (assembly GCA_945859555.1). Lineage (NCBI taxonomy): Eukaryota > Metazoa > Arthropoda > Insecta > Hymenoptera > Megachilidae > Megachile > Megachile ligniseca. The sequence continues at coordinate 91,266 of CAMAOC010000057.1, forward strand.
TGCTAGTAAGAATAGTGATAAGGATAATAATAATAGTTATAGCGATAATAATAATAGTAATGAGGATAACAATAATAGTTACAGAGATAATAATAATAGTAATAAGGATAATAATAACAGTTATAATGATAATAATAATAGTAATAAGGGAAATAATAATAATTATCAGGATAAAGACAAGAGTAATGGGGATAGCAATAATAGAATAAGTATAATAATAACAGTCATAGCGATAATAATAATAGTAATAAGGATAATAATAATAGTTATAAGGATAGTAATAACAGTTATAAGGATAAAGAGAAGAGTAGTAGGGATAGTAATAATAGAATAAGGATAATAATAACAGTCATAGCGATAATAATAATATTAGTAAGGATAATAATAACAGTTATAGCGATAATAATAATAGTAATAAGCATAATAATAATAGTTGTAAGGATAAAGACAAGAGTAATAGGGATATTAATAATACAATAAGGATAATAATAACAGTCATAGCGATAATAATAACAGTTATAGCGATAATAATAATAGTTATAAGGGTAAAGACAAGAGTAATAGGGATAGTAATAATAGAATAAGGATAATAATAACAGTCATAGCGATAATAATAATAGTAGTAAGGATAATAATAATAGTTATAGCGATAATAATAATAGTAATAAGCATATTAATAATAGTTATAAGGATAGAGACAAGAGTAATAGGGATAGTAATAGTAGAATAAGGATAATAATAACAGTCATAGCGATAATAATAATAGTAGTAAGGATAATAATAACAGTTATAGCGATAATAATAATAGTAATAAGCATAATAATAATCGTTGTAAGGATAAAGACAAGAGTAATAGGAATATTAATAATACAATAAGGATAATAATAACAGTCATAGCGATAATAATAATAGTTATAGTGATAATCATAGTTATAAGGATAAAGACAAGACTAATATTGATAGTAATAATAGTGATAAGGATAATAATAATAGTTATAGCGATAATAATAATAGTAATGAGGATAACAATAATAGTTATAGAGATAATAATACTAGTAATAAGGATAATAATAACAGTTATAATGATAATAATAATAGTAATAAGGGAAATAATAATAATTATCAGGATAAAGACAAGAGTAATGGGGATAGCAATAATAGAATAAGTATAATAATAACAGTCATAGCGATAATAATAATAGTTATAGCGATAATAATAATAGTAATAAGCATATTAATAATAGTTATAAGCATAGAGACAAGAGTAATAGGGATAGTAATAGTAGAATAAGGATAATAATAACAGTCATAGCGATAATAATAATAGTAGTAAGGATAATAATAATAGTTATAGCGATAATAGTAATAGTAATAAGCATAATAATAAAAGTTATAAGGATAGAGACAAGAGTAATAGGGATAGTAATAGTAGAATAAGGATAATAATAACAGTCATAGCGATAATAATAGTAATAAGGATAATAATAATAGTTATAGCCTTAATAATAATAGTTATAGCGATAATAATAATAGTAATAAGGTTAAAGACAAGAGTAATAGGCATAGTAATAGTACAATAAGGATAATAATAACAGTCATAACGATAATAATAATAGTTATAGCGATAATAATAATAGTAATGAGGATAACAATAATAGTTATAGAGATAATAATACTAGTAATAAGGATAATAATAACAGTTATAATGATAATAATAATAGTAATAAGGGAAATAATAATAATTATCAGGATAAAGACAAGAGTAATGGGGATAGCAATAATAGAATAAGTATAATAATAACAGTCATAGCGATAATAATAATAGTAATAAGGATAATAATAATAGTTATAAGGATAGTAATAACAGTTATAAGGATAAAGAGAAGAGTAATAGGGATAGTAATAATAGAATAAGGATAATAATAATAGTCATAGCGATAATAATAATATTAGTAAGGATAATAATAACAGTTATAGCGATAATAATAATAGTAATGAGCATAATAATAATAGTTGTAAGGATAAAGACAAGAGTAATAGGGATATTAATAATACAATAAGGATAATAATAACAGTCATAGCGATAATAATAATAGTTATAGCGATAATAATAATAGTTATAAGGGTAAAGACAAGAGTAATAGGGATAGTAATAATAGAATAAGGATAATAATAACAGTCATAGCGATAATAATAATAGTAGTAAGGATAATAATAATAGTTATAGCGATAATAATAATAGTAATAAGCATATTAATAATAGTTATAAGCATAGAGACAAGAGTAATAGGGATAGTAATAGTAGAATAAGGATAATAATAACAGTCATAGCGATAATAATAATAGTAGTAAGGATAATAATAACAGTTATAGCGATAATAATAATAGTAATAAGCATAATAATAATAGTTGTAAGGATAAAGACAAGAGTAATAGGAATATTAATAATACAATAAGGATAATAATAACAGTCATAGCGATAATAATAATAGTTATAGTGATAATCATAGTTATAAGGATAAAGACAAGACTAATATTGATAGCAATAATAGAATAAGGATAATAATAACAGTCATAGCGATAATAATAATAGTAATGATGATAACAATAATAGTTATAGAGATAATAATACTAGTAATAAGGATAATAATAACAGTTATAATGATAATAATAATAGTAATAAGGGAAATAGTAATAGTTATAAGGATAAAGACAAGAGTAATAGGGATAGTAATAATAGAATAACGATAATAATAACAGTCATAGCGATAATAATAATAGTTATAGTGATAATCATAGTTATAAGGATAAAGACAAGACTAATATTGATAGTAATAATAGTGATAAGGATAATAATAATAGTTATAGCGATAATAATAATAGTAATGAGGATAACAATAATAGTTATAGAGATAATAATACTAGTAATAAGGATAATAATAACAGTTATAATGATAATAATAATAGTAATAAGGGAAATAATAATAATTATCAGGATAAAGACAAGAGTAATGGGGATAGCAATAATAGAATAAGTATAATAATAACAGTCATAGCGATAATAATAATAGTAATAAGGATAATAATAATAGTTATAAGGATAGTAATAACAGTTATAAGGATAAAGAGAAGAGTAATAGGGATAGTAATAATAGAATAAGGATAATAATAACAGTCATAGCGATAATAATAATATTAGTAAGGATAATAATAACAGTTATAGCGATAATAATAATAGTAACAAGCATAATAATAATAGTTGTAAGGATAAAGACAAGAGTAATAGGGATATTAATAATACAATAAGGATAATAATAACAGTCATAGCGATAATAATAATAGTTATAGCGATAATAATAATAGTTATAAGGGTAAAGACAAGAGTAATAGGGATAGTAATAATAGAATAAGGATAATAATAACAGTCATAGCGATAATAATAATAGTAGTAAGGATAATAATAATAGTTATAGCGATAATAATAATAGTAATAAGCATATTAATAATAGTTATAAGCATAGAGACAAGAGTAATAGGGATAGTAATAGTAGAATAAGGATAATAATAACAGTCATAGCGATAATAATAATAGTAGTAAGGATAATAATAACAGTTATAGCGATAATAATAATAGTAATAAGCATAATAATAATAATAGTAGTAAGGATAATAATAATAGTTATAGCGATAATAGTAATAGTAATAAGCATAATAATAAAAGTTATAAGGATAGAGACAAGAGTAATAGGGATAGTAATAGTAGAATAAGGATAATAATAACAGTCATAGCGATAATAATAGTAATAAGGATAATAATAATAGTTATAGCCTTAATAATAATAGTTATAGCGATAATACTAATAGTAATGAGGATAACAATAATAGTTATAGAGATAATAATACTAGTAATAAGGATAATAATAACAGTTATAATGATAATAATAATAGTAATAAGGGAAATAATAATAATTATCAGGATAAAGACAAGAGTAATGGGGATAGCAATAATAGAATAAGTATAATAATAACAGTCATAGCGATAATAATAATAGTAATAAGGATAATAATAATAGTTATAAGGATAGTAATAACAGTTATAAGGATAAAGAGAAGAGTAATAGGGATAGTAATAATAGAATAAGGATAATAATAACAGTCATAGCGATAATAATAATATTAGTAAGGATAATAATAACAGTTATAGCGATAATAATAATAGTAATAAGCATAATAATAATAGTTGTAAGGATAAAGACAAGAGTAATAGGGATATTAATAATACAATAAGGATAATAATAACAGTCATAGCGATAATAATAATAGTTATAGCGATAATAATAATAGTTATAAGTGTAAAGACAAGAGTAATAGGGATAGTAATAATAGAATAAGGATAATAATAACAGTCATAGCGATAATAATAATAGTAGTAAGGATTATAATAATAGTTATAGCGATAATAATAATAGTAATAAGCATATTAATAATAGTTATAAGCATAGAGACAAGAGTAATAGGGATAGTAATAGTAGAATAAGGATAATAATAACAGTCATAGCGATAATAATAATAGTAGTAAGGATAATAATAACAGTTATAGCGATAATAATAATAGTAATAAGCATAATAATAATAGTTGTAAGGATAAAGACAAGAGTAATAGGAATATTAATAATACAATAAGGATAATAATAACAGTCATAGCGATAATAATAATAGTTATAGTGATAATCATAGTTATAAGGATAAAGACAAGACTAATATTGATAGCAATAATAGAATAAGGATAATAATAACAGTCATAGCGATAATAATAATAGTAATGATGATAACAATAATAGTTATAGAGATAATAATACTAGTAATAAGGATAATAATAACAGTTATAATGATAATAATAATAGTAATAAGGGAAATAGTAATAGTTATAAGGATAAAGACAAGAGTAATAGGGATAGTAATAATAGAATAACGATAATAATAACAGTCATAGCGATAATAATAATCGTAGTAAGGATAATAATAATAGTTATAGCGATAATAATAATAGTAATAAGCATAATAATAAAAGTTATAAGGATAGAGACAAGAGTAATAGGGATAGTAATAGTAGAATAAGGATAATAATAACAGTCATAGCGATAATAATAATAGTAGTAAGGATAATAATAACAGTTATAGCGATAATAATAATAGTAATAAGCATAATAATAATAGTAGTAAGGATAATAATAATAGTTATAGCGATAATAGTAATAGTAATAAGCATAATAATAAAAGTTATAAGGATAGAGACAAGAGTAATAGGGATAGTAATAGTAGAATAAGGATAATAATAACAGTCATAGCGATAATAATAGTAATAAGGATAATAATAATAGTTATAGCCTTAATAATAATAGTTATAGCGATAATAATAATAGTAATAAGGATAAAGACAAGAGTAATAGGGATAGTAATACTACAATAAGGATAATAATAACAGTCATAACGATAATAATAATAGTTATAGCGATAATAATAATAGTAATGAGGATAACAATAATAGTTATAGAGATAATAATACTAGTAATAAGGATAATAATAACAGTTATAATGATAATAATAATAGTAATAAGGGAAATAATAATAATTATCAGGATAAAGACAAGTGTAATGGGGATAGCAATAATAGAATAAGTATAATAATAACAGTCATAGCGATAATAATAATAGTAATAAGGATAATAATAATAGTTATAAGGATAGTAATAACAGTTATAAGGATAAAGAGAAGAGTAATAGGGATAGTAATAATAGAATAAGGATAATAATAACAGTCATAGCGATAATAATAATATTAGTAAGGATAATAATAACAGTTATAGCGATAATAATAATAGTAATAAGCATAATAATAATAGTTGTAAGGATAAAGACAAGAGTAATAGGGATATTAATAATACAATAAGGATAATAATAACAGTCATAGCGATAATAATAATAGTTATAGCGATAATAATAATAGTTATAAGGGTAAAGACAAGAGTAATAGGGATAGTAATAAATTGAATAAGGATAATAATAACAGTCATAGCGATAATAATAATAGTAGTAAGGATAATAATAATAGTTATAGCGATAATAATAATAGTAATAAGCATATTAATAATAGTTATAAGCATAGAGACAAGAGTAATAGGGATAGTAATAGTAGAATAAGGATAATAATAACAGTCATAGCGATAATAATAATAGTAGTAAGGATAATAATAACAGTTATAGCGATAATAATAATAGTAATAAGCATAATAATAATAGTTGTAAGGATAAAGACAAGAGTAATAGGAATATTAATAATACAATAAGGATAATAATAACAGTCATAGCGATAATAATAATAGTTATAGTGATAATCATAGTTATAAGGATAAAGACAAGACTAATATTGATAGTAATAATAGAATAAGGATAATAATAACAGTCATAGCGATAATAATAATAGTAATGATGATAACAATAATAGTTATAGAGATAATAATACTAGTAATAAGGATAATAATAACAGTTATAATGATAATAATAATAGTAATAAGGGAAATAGTAATAGTTATAAGGATAAAGACAAAAGTAATAGGGATAGTAATAATAGAATAACGATAATAATAACAGTCATAGCGATAATAATAATCGTAGTAAGGATAATAATAATAGTTATAGCGATAATAATAATAGTAATAAGCATAATAATAAAAGTTATAAGGATAGAGACAAGAGTAATAGGGATAGTAATAGTAGAATAAGGATAATAATAACAGTCATAGCGATAATAATAATAGTAGTAAGGATAATAATAACAGTTATAGCGATAATAATAATAGTAATAAGCATAATAATAATAGTAGTAAGGATAATAATAATAGTTATAGCGATAATAGTAATAGTAATAAGCATAATAATAAAAGTTATAAGGATAGAGACAAGAGTAATAGGGATAGTAATAGTAGAATAAGGATAATAATAACAGTCATAGCGATAATAATAGTAATAAGGATAATAATAATAGTTATAGCCTTAATAATAATAGTTATAGCGATAATAATAATAGTAATAAGGATAAAGACAAGAGTAATAGGGATAGTAATAGTACAATAAGGATAATAATAACAGTCATAACGATAATAATAATAGTTATAGCGATAATAATAATAGTTATAAGGATAAAGACAAGAGTAATAGGGATAGTAATAATAGAATAAGGATAATAATAACAGTCATAGCGATAATATTAATAGTTATAGCGATAATAATAATAGTAATAAGGATAATAATAATAGTTATAAGGATAAAGAGAAGAGTAATAGGGATAGTAATAATAGAATAAGGATAATAATAACAGTCATAGCGATAATAATAATAGTAGTAAGGATAATAATAACAGTCATAGCGATAATAATAATAGTAGTAAGGATAATAATAATAGTTATAGCGATAATAATAATAGTAATAAGCATATTAATAATAGTTATAAGGATAGAGACAAGAGTAATAGGGATAGTAATAATAGAATAACGATAATAATAACAGTCATAGCGATAATAATAATCGTAGTAAGGATAATAATAATAGTTATAGCGATAATAATAATAGTAATAAGCATAATAATAAAAGTTATAAGGATAGAGACAAGAGTAATAGGGATAGTAATAGTAGAATAAGGATAATAATAACAGTCATAGCGATAATAATAATAGTAGTAAGGATAATAATAACAGTTATAGCGATAATAATAATAGTAATAAGCATAATAATAATAGTAGTAAGGATAATAATAATAGTTATAGCGATAATAGTAATAGTAATAAGCATAATAATAAAAGTTATAAGGATAGAGACAAGAGTAATAGGGATAGTAATAGTAGAATAAGGATAATAATAACAGTCATAGCGATAATAATAGTAATAAGGATAATAATAATAGTTATAGCCTTAATAATAATAGTTATAGCGATAATAATAATAGTAATAAGGATAAAGACAAGAGTAATAGGGATAGTAATAGTACAATAAGGATAATAATAACAGTCATAACGATAATAATAATAGTTATAGCGATAATAATAATAGTTATAAGGATAAAGACAAGAGTAATAGGGATAGTAATAATAGAATAAGGATAATAATAACAGTCATAGCGATAATATTAATAGTTATAGCGATAATAATAATAGTAATAAGGATAATAATAATAGTTATAAGGATAAAGAGAAGAGTAATAGGGATAGTAATAATAGAATAAGGATAATAATAACAGTCATAGCGATAATAATAATAGTAGTAAGGATAATAATAACAGTCATAGCGATAATAATAATAGTAGTAAGGATAATAATAATAGTTATAGCGATAATAATAATAGTAATAAGCATATTAATAATAGTTATAAGGATAGAGACAAGAGTAGTAGGAATACTAATAGTAGAATAAGGATAATAATAACAGTCATAGCGATAATAATAATAGTAATGATGATAACAATAATAGTTATAGAGATAATAATACTAGTAATAAGGATAATAATAACAGTTATAATGATAATAATAATAGTAATAAGGGAAATAGTAATAGTTATAAGGATAAAGACAAGAGTAATAGGGATAGTAATAATAGAATAACGATAATAATAACAGTCATAGCGATAATAATAATCGTAGTAAGGATAATAATAATAGTTATAGCGACAATAATAATAGTAATAAGCATAATAATAAAAGTTATAAGGATAGAGACAAGAGTAATAGGGATAGTAATAGTAGAATAAGGATAATAATAACAGTCATAGCGATAATAATAATAGTAGTAAGGATAATAATAACAGTTATAGCGATAATAATAATAGTAATAAGCATAATAATAATAGTAGTAAGGATAATAATAATAGTTATAGCGATAATAGTAATAGTAATAAGCATAATAATAAAAGTTATAAGGATAGAGACAAGAGTAATAGGGATAGTAATAGTAGAATAAGGATAATAATAACAGTCATAGCGATAATAATAGTAATAAGGATAATAATAATAGTTATAGCCTTAATAATAATAGTTATAGCGATAATAATAATAGTAATAAGGATAAAGACAAGAGTAATAGGGATAGTAATAGTACAATAAGGATAATAATAACAGTCATAACGATAATAATAATAGTTATAGCGATAATAATAATAGTTATAAGGATAAAGACAAGAGTAATAGGGATAGTAATAATAGAATAAGGATAATAATAACAGTCATAGCGATAATATTAATAGTTATAGCGATAATAATAATAGTAATAAGGATAATAATAATAGTTATAAGGATAAAGAGAAGAGTAATAGGGATAGTAATAATAGAATAAGGATAATAATAATAGTCATAGCGATAATAATAATAGTAGTAAGGATAATAATAACAGTCATAGCGATAATAATAATAGTAGTAAGGATAATAATAATAGTTATAGCGATAATAATAATAGTAATAAGCATATTAATAATAGTTATAAGGATAGAGACAAGAGTAGTAGGGATAGTAATAGTAGAATAAGGATAATAATAACAGTCATAGCGATAATAATAATAGTAGTAAGGATAATAATAACAGTTATAGCGATAATAATAATAGTAGTAAGGATAATAATAACAGTTATAGCGATAATAATAATAGTAGTAAGGATAATAATAATAGTTATAGCGATAATAATAATGGTAATAAGCATAATAATAAAAGTTATAAGGATAAAGATAAGAGTAGTAGGGATAGTAATAGTAGAATAAGGATAATAATAACAGTCATAGCGATAATATTAATAGTTATAGCGATAATAATAATAGTAATAAGGATAATAATAATAGTTATAAGGATAAAGAGAAGAGTAATAGGGATAGTAATAATAGAATAAGGATAATAATAACAGTCATAGCGATAATAATAATAGTAGTAAGGATAATAATAACAGTTATAGCGATAATAATAATAGTAATAAGCATAATAATAATAGTTGTAAGGATAAAGACAAGAGTAATAGGGATATTAATAATACAATAAGGATAATAATAACAGTCATAGCGATAATAATAATAGTAATGAGGATAACAATAATAGTTATAGAGATAATAATACTAGTAATAAGGATAATAATAACAGTTATAATGATAATAATAATAGTAATAAGGGAAATAATAATAGTTATAAGGATAAAGACAAGAGTAATAGGGATAGTAATAATAGAATAACGATAATAATAACAGTCATAGCGATAATAATAATCGTAGTAAGGATAATAATAATAGTTATAGCGATAATAATAATAGTAATAAGCATAATAATAAAAGTTATAAGGATAGAGACAAGAGTAATAGGGATAGTAATAGTAGAATAAGGATAATAATAACAGTCATAGCGATAATAATAATAGTAGTAAGGATAATAATAACAGTTATAGCGATAATAATAATAGTAGTAAGGATAATAATAACAGTTATAGCGATAATAATAATAGTAGTAAGGATAATAATAATAGTTATAGCGATAATAATAATGGTAATAAGCATAATAATAAAAGTTATAAGGATAAAGATAAGAGTAATAGGGATAGTAATAATAGAATAAGTATAATAATAACAGTCATAGCGATAATAATAATAGTAATAATGATAATAATAATAGTAATAAGGGAAATAATAATAATTATCAGGATAAAGACAAGAGTAATGGGGATAGCAATAATAGAATAAGTATAATAATAACAGTCATAGCGATAATAATAATAGTAATAAGGATAATAATAATAGTTATAAGGATAGTAATAACAGTTATAAGGATAAAGAGAAGAGTAGTAGGGATAGTAATAATAGAATAAGGATAATAATAACAGTCATAGCGATAATAATAATATTAGTAAGGATAATAATAACAGTTATAGCGATAATAATAATAGTAATAAGCATAATAATAATAGTTGTAAGGATAAAGACAAGAGTAATAGGAATATTAATAATACAATAAGGATAATAATAACAGTCATAGCGATAATAATAATAGTTATAGTGATAATCATAGTTATAAGGATAAAGACAAGACTAATATTGATAGTAATAATAGAATAAGGATAATAATAACAGTCATAGCGATAATAATAATAGTAATGATGATAACAATAATAGTTATAGAGATAATAATACTAGTAATAAGGATAATAATAACAGTTATAATGATAATAATAATAGTAATAAGGGAAATAGTAATAGTTATAAGGATAAAGACAAGAGTAATAGGGATAGTAATAATAGAATAACGATAATAATAACAGTCATAGCGATAATAATAATCGTAGTAAGGATAATAATAATAGTTATAGCGATAATAATAATAGTAATAAGCATAATAATAAAAGTTATAAGGATAGAGACAAGAGTAATAGGGATAGTAATAGTAGAATAAGGATAATAATAACAGTCATAGCGATAATAATAATAGTAGTAAGGATAATAATAACAGTTATAGCGATAATAATAATAGTAATAAGCATAATAATAATAGTAGTAAGGATAATAATAATAGTTATAGCGATAATAGTAATAGTAATAAGCATAATAATAAAAGTTATAAGGATAGAGACAAGAGTAATAGGGATAGTAATAGTAGAATAAGGATAATAATAACAGTCATAGCGATAATAATAGTAATAAGGATAATAATAATAGTTATAGCCTTAATAATAATAGTTATAGCGATAATAATAATAGTAATAAGGATAAAGACAAGAGTAATAGGGATAGTAATAGTACAATAAGGATAATAATAACAGTCATAACGATAATAATAATAGTTATAGCGATAATAATAATAGTAGTAAGGATAATAATAACAGTTATAGCGATAATAATAATAGTAGTAAGGATAATAATAACAGTTATAGCGATAATAATAATAGTAGTAAGGATAATAATAATAGTTATAGCGATAATAATAATAGTAATAAGCATAATAATAAAAGTTATAAGGATAGAGACAAGAGTAATAGGGATAGTAATAGTAGAATAAGGATAATAATAACAGTCATAGCGATAATAATAATAGAAGTAAAGATAATAATAACAGTTATAGCGATAATAATAATAGTAATAAGCATAATAATAATAGTAGTAAGGATAATAATAATAGTTATAGCGATAATAATAATAGTAATAAGGATAATAATAATAGTTATAAGGATAGAGACAAGAGTAATAGGGATAGTAATAGTAGAGTAAGGATAATAATAACAGTCATAGCGATAATAATAGTAATAAGGATAATAATAATAGCTATAGTGCTAATAATAATAGTAATAAGGATAATAATAACAGTTATAGCAATAATAGTAATAGTAATAAGGATAAACATAATAGTTATAGTGCTAGTAATAATAGTGATAAGGATAATAATAATAGTTATAGCGATAATAATAATATTAATGAGGATAACAATAATAGTTATAGAGATAATAATACTAGTAATAAGGATAATAATAACAGTTATAATGATAATAATAATAGTAATAAGGGAAATAATAATAGTTATAAGGATAAAGATAAGAGTAATAGGGATAGTAATAATAGAATAAGTATAATAATAACAGTCATAGCGATAATAATAATAGTAATAAGGATAATAATAATAGTTCTAAGGATAATAATAATAGTTATAAGGATAAAGAGAAGAGTAATAGGGATAGTAATAATAGAATAAGTATAATAATAACAGTCATAGCGATAATAATAATAGTAATAAGGATAATAATAATAGTTATAAACATAATAATAATAGTTGTAAGGATAAAGACAAGAGTTATATGGATAGTAATAATAGAATAAGTATAATAATAACAGTCATAGCGATAATAATAATAGTAATAAGGATAATAATAATAGTTTTAGTGCTAATAATAATAGTAATAAGCATAACAATAATAGTTATAAGGATAAAGACAAGAGTAATAGGGATAGTAAGAATAGAATAAGTATAATAATAACAGTCATAGCGATAATAATAATAGTAATAAGGATAATAATAATAGTTATAAGGATAAAGAGAAGAGTAATAGGGATAGTAATAATAGAATAAGGATAATAATAACAGTTATAGCGATAATAATAATAGTAATAAGCATAATAATAATAGTAGTAAGGATAATAATAATAGTTATAGCGATAATAGTAATAGTAATAAGCATAATAATAAAAGTTATAAGGATAGAGACAAGAGTAATAGGGATAGTAATAGTAGAATAAGGATAATAATAACAGTCATAGCGATAATAATAGTAATAAGGATAATAATAATAGTTATAGCCTTAATAATAATAGTTATAGCGATAATAATAATAGTAATAAGGATAAAGACAAGAGTAATAGGGATAGTAATAGTACAATAAGGATAATAATAACAGTCATAACGATAATAATAATAGTTATAGCGATAATAATAATAGTAGTAAGGATAATAATAACAGTTATAGCGATAATAATAATAGTAGTAAGGATAATAATAACAGTTATAGCGATAATAATAATAGTAGTAAGGATAATAATAATAGTTATAGCGATAATAATAATAGTAATAAGCATAATAATAAAAGTTATAAGGATAGAGACAAGAGTAATAGGGATAGTAATAGTAGAATAAGGATAATAATAACAGTCATAGCGATAATAATAATAGAAGTAAAGATAATAATAACAGTTATAGCGATAATAATAATAATAGTAATAAGCATAATAATAATAGTAGTAAGGATAATAATAATAGTTATAGCGATAATAATAATAGTAATAAGGATAATAATAATAGTTATAAGGATAGAGACAAGAGTAATAGGGATAGTAATAGTAGAGTAAGGATAATAATAACAGTCATAGCGATAATAATAGTAATAAGGATAATAATAATAGCTATAGTGCTAATAATAATAGTAATAAGGATAATAATAAGAGTTATAGCAATAATAGTAATAGTAATAAGGATAAACATAATAGTTATAGTGCTAGTAATAATAGTGATAAGGATAATAATAATAGTTATAGCGATAATAATAATATTAATGAGGATAACAATAATAGATATAGAGATAATAATACTAGTAATAAGGATAATAATAACAGTTATAATGATAATAATAATAGTAATAAGGGAAATAATAATAGTTATAAGGATAAAGATAAGAGTAATAGGGATAGTAATAATAGAATAAGTATAATAATAACAGTCATAGCGATAATAATAATAGTAATAAGGATAATAATAATAGTTCTAAGGATAATAATAATAGTTATAAGGATAAAGAGAAGAGTAATAGGGATAGTAATAATAGAATAAGTATAATAATAACAGTCATAGCGATAATAATAATAGTAATAAGGATAATAATAATAGTTATAAACATAATAATAATAGTTGTAAGGATAAAGACAAGAGTTATATGGATAGTAATAATAGAATAAGTATAATAATAACAGTCATAGCGATAATAATAATAGTAATAAGGATAATAATAATAGTTTTAGTGCTAATAATAAGAGTAATAAGCATAACAATAATAGTTATAAGGATAAAGACAAGAGTAATAGGGATAGTAAGAATAGAATAAGTATAATAATAACAGTTATAGCAATAATAATAATAGTAATAAGGATAAACATAATAGTTATAGTGCTAGTAATAATAGTGATAAGGATAATAATAATAGTTATAGCGATAATAATAATAGTAATGAGGATAACAATTATAGTTATAAGGATAGTAATAACAGTTATAAGGATAAAGAGAAGAGTAGTAGGGATAGTAATAATAGAATAAGGATAATAATAACAGTCATAGCGATAATAATAATATTAGTAAGGATAATAATAACAGTTATAGCGATAATAATAATAGTAATAAGCATAATAATAATAGTTGTAAGGATAAAGACAAGAGTAATAGGGATATTAATAATACAATAAGGATAATAATAACAGTCATAGCGATAATAATAATAGTTATAGCGATAATAATAATAGTTATAAGGGTAAAGACAAGAGTAATAGGGATAGTAATAATAGAATAAGGATAATAATAACAGTCATAGCGATAATAATAATAGTAGTAAGGATAATAATAATAGTTATAGCGATAATAATAATAGTAATAAGCATAATAATAATAGTTGTAAGGATAAAGACAAGAGTAATAGGAATATTAATAATACAATAAGGATAATAATAACAGTCATAGCGATAATAATAATAGTTATAGTGATAATCATAGTTATAAGGATAAAGACAAGACTAATATTGATAGTAATAATAGAAAAAGGATAATAATAACAGTCATAGCGATAATAATAATAGTAATGATGATAACAATAATAGTTATAGAGATAATAATACTAGTAATAAGGATAATAATAACAGTTATAATGATAATAATAATAGTAATAAGGGAAATAATAATAGTTATAAGGATAAAGACAAGAGTAATAGGGATAGTAATAATAGAATAAGGATAATAATAACAGTCATAGCGATAATAATAATATTAGTAAGGATAATAATAACAGTTATAGCGATAATAATAATAGTAATAAGCATAATAATAATAGTTGTAAGGATAAAGACAAGAGTAATACGGATATTAATAATACAATAAGGATAATAATAACAGTCATAGCGATAATAATAATAGTTATAGCGATAATAATAATAGTTATAAGGGTAAAGACAAGAGTAATAGGGATAGTAATAATAGAATAAGGATAATAATAACAGTCATAGCCATAATAATAATAGTAGTAAGGATAATAATAATAGTTATAGCGATAATAATAATAGTAATAAGCATATTAATAATACAATAGTTATAAGGATAGAGACAAGAGTAATAGGGATAGTAATAGTAGAATAAGGATAATAATAACAGTCATAGCGATAATAATAGTAATAAGGATAATAATAATAGTTATAGCCTTAATAATAATAGTTATAGCGATAATAATAATAGTAATAAGGATAAAGACAAGAGTAATAGGGATAGTAATAGTACAATAAGGATAATAATAACAGTCATAACGATAATAATAATAGTTATAGCGATAATAATAATAGTTATAAGGATAAAGACAAGAGTAATAGGGATAGTAATAATAGAATAAGGATAATAATAACAGTCATAGCGATAATAATAATAGTAGTGAGGATAATAATAATAGTTATAGCGATAATAATAATAGTAATAAGGGAAATAATAATAGAATAAGCATAATAATAACAGTCATAGCGATACTAATAATAGTTATAGCGATAATAATAATAGTTATAAGGATAATAATAATAGTTATAAGGATAAAGAGAAGAGTAATAGGGATAGTAATAATAGAATAAGGATAATAATAACAGTCATAGCGATGATAATAATAGTAGTAAGGATAATAATAATAGTAATAGCGATAATAATAATAGCAATAAGGATAATAATAATAGTTAAAGTGCTAATAATAATAGTAATAAGCATAATAATAATAGTTGTAAGGATAAAGACAAGAGTAATAGGGATATTAATAATACAATAAGGATAATAATAACAGTCATAGCGATAATAATAGTAATAAGGATAATAATAATAGTTATAGTGCTAATAATAATAGTTTTAGTGCTAATAATAATAGTAATAAGCATAACAATAATAGTTATAGCGATAATAATAATTGTAATAAGGGAAATAATAATAATTATCAGGATAAAGACAAGAGTAATAGGGATAGTAATAATAGAATAAGAATAATAATAACAGTCATAGCGATAATAATAATAGTAATAAGGATAATAATAATAGTTATAAGGATAATAATAATAGTAATAAGGATAATAATAATCGTTTTAGTGCTAATAATAATAGTTTTAGTGCTAATAATAATAGTAATAAGCATAACAATAATAGTTATAGCGATAATAATAATTGTAATAAGGGAAATAATAATAATTATCAGGATAAAGACAAGAGTAATAGGGATAGTAATAATAGAATAAGTATAATAGTAACAGTCATAGCGATAATAATAACAGTAGTAAGGATAATAATAATAGTTTTAGTGCTAATAACAATAGTAATAAGCATAACAATAATAGTTATAAGGATAAAGACAAGAGTCATAGCGGTAATAATAATAGTAATAAGGATAATAATAATAGTTATAGTGCGTATAATAATAGTAATAAGGGTAAACATAACAGTTATAGTGCTAATAATACTAGTAATAAGGATAATAATAACAGTTATAGCGATAATAATAATAGTAATAAGGACAATGATAATAGTTATAAGGATAAAGTGAAGAGTAATAGGGAAAGTAATAATAGAATAAGGATAATAATAACAGTCATAGCGATAATAATAATAGTAATAAGGATAATAATAATAGTTTTAGTGCTAATAATAATAGTAATAAGCATAACAATAATAGTTATAAGGATAAAGACAAGAGTAATAGGGATAGTAAGAATAGAATAAGTATAATAATAACAGTTATAGCAATAATAATAATATTAGTAAGGATAATAATAACAGTTATAGCGATAATAATAATAGTAATAAGCATAATAATAATAGTTGTAAGGATAAAGACAAGAGTAATAGGGATATTAATAATACAATAAGGATAATAATAACAGTCATAGCGATAATAATAATAGTTATAAGGGTAAAGACAAGAGTAATAGGGATAGTAATAATAGAATAAGGATAATAATAACAGTCATAGCCATAATAATAATAGTAGTAAGGATAATAATAATAGTTATAGCGATAATAATAATAGTAATAAGCATATTAATAATACAATAGTTATAAGGATAGAGACAAGAGTAATAGGGATAGTAATAGTAGAATAAGGATAATAATAACAGTCATAGCGATAATAATAGTAATAAGGATAATAATAATAGTTATAGCCTTAATAATAATAGTTATAGCGATAACAATAATAGTAATAAGGATAAAGACAAGAGTAATAGGGATAGTAATAGTACAATAAGGATAATAATAACAGTCATAACGATAATAATAATAGTTATAGCGATAATAATAATAGTTATAAGGATAAAGACAAGAGTAATAGGGATAGTAATAATAGAATAAGGATAATAATAACAGTCATAGCGATAATAATAATAGTAGTAAGGATAATAATAATAGTAATAGCGATAATAATAATAGCAATAAGGATAATAATAATAGTTAAAGTGCTAATAATAATAGTAATAAGCATAATAATAATAGTTATAAGGATAGAGACAGGAGTAATAGGGATAGTAATAATAGAATAAGGATAATAATAACAGTCATAGCGATGATAATAATAGTAGTAAGGATAATAATAATAGATATAGCGATAATAATAATAGCAATAAGGATAATAATAATAGTTATAGTGCGTATAATAATAGTAATAAGGGTAAACATAACAGTTATAGTGCTAATAATACTAGTAATAAGGATAATAATAACAGTTATAGCGATAATAATAATAGTAATAAGGACAATGATAATAGTTATAAGGATAAAGTGAAGAGTAATAGGGAAAGTAATAATAGAATAAGGATAATAATAACAGTCATAGCGATAATAATAATAATAGTAAGGATAATAATAATAGTTATAGCGATAATAATAATTGTAATAAGGGAAATAATAATAATTATCAGCATAAAGACAAGAGTAATAGGGATAGTAATAATAGAATAAGTATAATAGTAACAGTCATAGCGATAATAATAACAGTAGTAAGGATAATAATAATAGTTTTAGTGCTAATAACAATAGTAATAAGCATAACAATAATAGTTATAAGGATAAAGACAAGAGTCATAGCGATAATAATAATAGTAATAAGGATAATAATAATAGTTATAGTGCGTATAATAATAGTAATAAGGGTAAACATAACAGTTATAGTGCTAATAATACTAGTAATAAGGATAATAATAACAGTTATAGCGATAATAATAATAGTAATAAGGACAATGATAATAGTTATAAGGATAAAGTGAAGAGTATTAGGGAAAGTAATAATAGAATAAGGATAATAATAACAGTCATAGCGATAATAATAATCGTAGTAAGGATAATAATAAGAGTTATAGCGATAATAATAATAGTAATAAGCATAATAATAAAAGTTATAAGGATAGAGACAAGAGTAATAGGGATAGTAATAGTAGAATAAGGATAATAATAACAGTCATAACGATAATAATAATAGTTATAGCGATAATAATAATAGTTATAAGGATAAAGACAAGAGTAATAGGGATAGTAATAATAGAATAAGGATAATAATAACAGTCATAGCGATAATAATAGTAATAAGGATAATAATAATAGTTATAGCGATAATAATAATAGTTATAGCGATAATAATAATAGTTATAAGGATAAAGACAAGAGTAATAGGGATAGTAATAATAGAATAAGGATAATAATAACAGTCATAGCGATAATAATAATAGTAGTAAGGATAATAATAATAGTTTTAGTGCTAATAACAATAGTAACAAGCATAACAATAATAGTTATAAGGATAAAGACAAGAGTAATAGGGATAGTAATAGTAGAATAAGTATAATAATAACAGTCATAGCGATAATAATAATAGTAATAAGGATAATAATAATAGTTATAGTGCGAATAATAATAGTAATAAGGATAAACATAACAGTTATAGTGCTAATAATACTAGTAATAAGGATAATAATAACAGTTATAGCGATAATAATAATAGTAATAAGGACAATGATAATAGTTATAAGGATAGTAATAACAGTTATAAGGATAAAGAGAAGAGTAATAGGGATAGTAATAATAGAATAAGGATAATAATAACAGTCATAGCGATAATAATAATAGTTATAAGGGTAAAGACAAGACTAATAGGGATAGTAATAATAGAATAAGTATAATAATAACAGTCATAGCGATAATAATAATAGTAATAAGGATAATAATAATAGTTTTAGTGCTAATAATAATAGTAATAAGCATAACAATAATAGTTATAAGGATAAAGACAAGAGTAATAGGGATAGTAATAATAGAATAAGTATAATAATAACAGTCATAGCGATAATAATAATAGTAATAAGGATAATAATAATAGTTATAAGGATAAAGACAAGAGTAAAAGGGATAGTAATAATAGAATAAGTATAATAATAACAGTCATAGCGATAATAACAATAGTAATAAGGATAATAATAATAGTTACAGTGCGAATAATAATAGTAATAAGGATAAACATAATAGTTATAGTGCTAATAATACTAGTAATAAGGATAATAATAACAATTATAGCGATAATAATAATAGTAATAAGGACAATGATAATAGTTATAAGGATAAAATGAAGAGTAATAGGGAAAGTAATAATAGAATAAGGATAATAATAACAGTCATAGCGATAATAATAATAGTAATAAGGATAATAATAATAGTTATAAGGATAATAATAATAGTTATAAGGATAAAGAGAAGAGTAATAGGGATAGTAATAATAGAATAAGGATAATAATAACAGTCATAGCGATGATAATAATAGTAGTAAGGATAATAATAATAGATATAGCGATAATAATAATAGCAATAAGGATAATAATAATAGTTAAAGTGCTAATAATAATAGTAATAAGCATAAAAATAATAGTTATAAGGATAGAGACAGGAGTAATAGGGATAGTAATAATAGAATAAGGATAATAATAACAGTCATAGCGATGATAATAATACTAGTAAGGATAATAATAATAGATATAGCGATAATAATAATAGCAATAAGGATAATAATAATAGTTAAAGTGCTAATAATAATAGTAATAAGCATAATAATAATAGTTATAGGGATAGAGACAGGAGTAATAGGGATAGTAATAGTAGAATAAGGATAATAATAACAGTCATAGCGATAATAATAGTAATAAGGATAATAATAATAGTTACAGCGATAATAATAATAGTAATAAGGGAAATAATAATAGAATAAGGATAATGATAACAGTCATAGCGATAATAATAATAGTTATAGCGATAATAATAATAGTAATAAGGATAATAATAATAGTTATAAGGATAGAGACAAGAGTAATAGGGATAGTAATAGTAGAGTAAGGATAATAATAACAGTCATAGCGATAATAATAGTAATAAGGATAATAATAATAGCTATAGTGCTAATAATAATAGTAATAAGGATAATTATAACAGTTATAGCAATAATAATAATAGTAATAAGGATAAACATAATAGTTATAGTGCTAGTAATAATAGTGATAAGGATAATAATGGTAGTTATAGCGATAATAATAATAGTAATGAGGATAACAATAATAGTTATAGAGATAATAATACTAGTAATAAGGATAATAATAACAGTTATAATGATAATAATAATAGTAATAAGGGAAATAATAATAGTTATAAGGATAAAGACAAGAGTAATAGGGATAGTAATAATAGAATAAGTATAATAATAACAGTCATAGCGATAATAATAATAGTAATAAGGATAATAATAATAGTTATAAGGATAATAATAATAGTTATAAGGATAAAGAGAAGAGTAATACGGATAGTAATAATAGAATAAGGATAATAATAACAGTCATAGCGATAATAATAATAGTAGTAAGGATAATAATAACAGTTATAGCGATAATAATAATAGTAATAAGCATAATAATAATAGTTGTAAGGATAAAGACAAGAGTAATAGGGATATTAATAATACAATAAGGATAATAATAACAGTCATAGCGATAATAATAATAGTAATAAGGATAATAATAATAGTTTTAGTGCTAATAATGATAGTAATAAGCATAACAATAATAGTTATAGCGATAATAATAATAGTAATAAGAATAATAATAATAGTTATAAGGATAATAATAATAGTTATAAGGATAAAGAGAAGAGTAATAGGGATAGTAATAATAGAATAAGGATAATAATAACAGTCATAGCGATAATAATAATAGTAGTAAGGATAATAATAATAGTTATAGCGATAATAATAAGAGTAATAAGCATAATAATAAAAGTTATAAGGATAGAGACAAGAGTAATAGGGATAGTAATAGTAGAATAAGGATAATAATAACAGTCATAGCGATAATAATAGTAATAAGGATAATAATAATAGTTATAGCGATAATAATAATAGTAATAAGGATAATAATAATAGTTATAAGGATAAAGACAAGAGTAAAAGGGATAGCAATAGTACAATAAGGATAATAATAACAGTCATAACGATAATAATAATAGTTATAGCGATAATAATAATAGTAATAAGGATAATAATAATAGTTATAAGGATAAAGAGAAGAGTAATAGGGATAGTAATAATAGAATAAGGATAATAATAACATTCATAGCGATAATAATAATAGTAGTGAGGATAATAATAACAGTTATAGCGATAATAATAATAGTAATAAGCATAATAATAATAGTTGTAAGGATAAAGACAAGAGTAATAGGGATATTAATAATACAATAAGGATAATAATAACAGTCATAGCGATAATAATAATAGTAATAAGGATAATAATAATAGTTTTAGTGCTAATAATAATAGTAATAAGCATAACAATAATAGTTATAGCGATAATAATAATTGTAATAAGGGAAATAATAATAATTATCAGGATAAAGACAAGAGTAATAGGGATAGTAATAATAGAATAAGTATAATTATAACAGTCATAGCGATAATAATAATAGTAATAAGGATAATAATAATAGTTATAAGGATAATAATAATAGTTATAAGGATAAAGAGAAGAGTAATAGGGATAGTAATAATAGAATAAGGATAATAATAACAGTCATAGCGATAATAATAATAGTAGTAAGGATAATAATAATAGTTTTAGTGCTAATAACAATAGTAACAAGCATAACAATAATAGTTATAAGGATAAAGACAAGAGTAATAGGGATAGTAATAGTAGAATAAGTATAATAATAACAGTCATAGCGATAATAATAATAGTAATAAGGATAATAATAATAGTTATAGTGCGAATAATAATAGTAATAAGGATAAACATAACAGTTATAGTGCTAATAATACTAGTAATAAGGATAATAATAACAGTTATAGCGATAATAATAATAGTAATAAGGACAATGATAATAGTTATAAGGATAGTAATAACAGTTATAAGGATAAAGAGAAGAGTAATAGGGATAGTAATAATAGAATAAGGATGATAATAACAGTCATAGCGATAATAATAATAGTTATAAGGGTAAAGACAAGACTAATAGGGATAGTAATAATAGAATAAGTATAATAATAACAGTCATAGCGATAATAATAATAGTAATAAGGATAATAATAATAGTTTTAGAGCTAATAATAATAGTAATAAGCATAACAATAATAGTTATAAGGATAAAGTGAAGAGTAATAGGGAAAGTAATAATAGAATAAGGATAATAATAACAGTCATAGCGACAATAATAATAGTAATAAGGATAATAATAATAGTTATAAGGATAATAATAATAGTTATAAGGATAAAGAGAAGAGTAATAGGGATAGTAATAATAGAATAAGGATAATAATAACAGTCATAGCGATGATAATAATAGTAGTAAGGATAATAATAATAGATATAGCGATAATAATAATAGCAATAAGGATAATAATAATAGTTAAAGTGCTAATAATAATAGTAATAAGCATAAAAATAATAGTTATAAGGATAGAGACAGGAGTAATAGGGATAGTAATAATAGAATAAGGATAATAATAACAGTCATAGCGATGATAATAATACTAGTAAGGATAATAATAATAGATATAGCGATAATAATAATAGCAATAAGGATAATAATAATAGTTAAAGTGCTAATAATAATAGTAATAAGCATAATAATAATAGTTATAGGGATAGAGACAGGAGTAATAGGGATAGTAATAGTAGAATAAGGATAATAATAACAGTCATAGCGATAATAATAGTAATAAGGATAATAATAATAGTTATAGCGATAATAATAATAGTAATAAGGGAAATAATAATAGAATAAGGATAATGATAACAGTCATAGCGATAATAATAATAGTTATAGCGATAATAATAATAGTAATAAGGATAATAATAATAGTTATAAGGATAGAGACAAGAGTAATAGGGATAGTAATAGTAGAGTAAGGATAATAATAACAGTCATAGCGATAATAATAGTAATAAGGATAATAATAATAGTTATAAGGATAATAATAATAGTTATAAGGATAAAGAGAAGAGTAATAGGGATAGTAATAATAGAATAAGGATAATAATAACAGTCATAGCGATAATAATAATAGTAGTAAGGATAATAATAATAGTTTTAGTGCTAATAACAATAGTAATAAGCATAACAATAATAGTTATAAGGATAAAGACAAGAGTAATAGGGATAGTAATAATAGAATAAGTATAATAATAACAGTCATAGCGATAATAATAATAGTAATAAGGATAATAATAATAGTTATAGTGCGAATAATAATAGTAGTAAGGATAAACATAACAGTTATAGTGCTAATAATACTAGTAATAAGGATAATAATAACAGTTATAGAGATAATAATACTAGTAATAAGGACAATGATAATAGTTATAAGGATAAAGTGAAGAGCAATAGGGAAAGTAATAATAGAATAAGGATAATAATAACAGTCATAGCGATAATAATAATAGTAATGATGATAACAATAATAGTTATACAGATAATAATACTAGTAATAAGGATAATAATAACAGTTATAATGATAATAATAATAGTAATAAGGGAAATAATAATAGTTATAAGGATAAAGACAAGAGTAATAGGGATAGTAATAATAGAATAACGATAATAATAACAGTCATAGCGATAATAATAATCGTAGTAAGGATAATAATAATAGTTATAGCGATAATAATAATAGTAATAAGCATAATAATAAAAGTTATAAGGATAGAGACAAGAGTAATAGGGATATTAATAGTAGAATAAGGATAATAATAACAGTCATAGCGATAATAATAGTAATAAGGATAATAATAATAGTTATAGCGATAATAATAATAGTAATAAGGATAATAATAATAGTTATAAGGATAAAGACAAGAGTAAAAGGGATAGCAATAGTACAATAAGGATAATAATAACAGTCATAACGATAATAATAATAGTTATAGCGATAATAATAATAGTAATAAGGATAATAATAATAGTTATAAGGATAAAGAGAAGAGTAATAGGGATAGTAATAATAGAATAAGGATAATAATAACATTCATAGCGATAATAATAATAGTAGTGAGGATAATAATAACAGTTATAGCGATAATAATAATAGTAATAAGCATAATAATAATAGTTGTAAGGATAAAGACAAGAGTAATAGGGATATTAATAATACAATAAGGATAATAATAACAGTCATAGCGATAATAATAATAGTAATAAGGATAATAATAATAGTTTTAGTGCTAATAATAATAGTAATAAGCATAACAATAATAGTTATAGCGATAATAATAATTGTAATAAGGGAAATAATAATAATTATCAGGATAAAGACAAGAGTAATAGGGATAGTAATAATAGAATAAGTATAATAATAACAGTCATAGCGATAATAATAATAGTAATAAGGATAATAATAATAGTTATAAGGATAATAATAATAGTTATAAGGATAAAGAGAAGAGTAATAGGGATAGTAATAATAGAATAAGGATAATAATAACAGTCATAGCGATAATAATAATAGTAGTAAGGATAATAATAATAGTTTTAGTGCTAATAACAATAGTATTAAGCATAACAATAATAGTTATAAGGATAAAGACAAGAGTAATAGGGATAGTAATAATAGAATAAGTATAATAATAACAGTCATAGCGATAATAATAATAGTAATAAGGATAATAATAATAGTTATAGTGCGAATAATAATAGTAATAAGGATAAACATAACAGTTATAGTGCTAATAATACTAGTAATAAGGATAATAATAACAGTTATAGCGATAATCATAATAGTAATAAGGACAATGATAATAGTTATAAGGATAGTAATAACAGTTATAAGGATAAAGAGAAGAGTAATAGGGATAGTAATAATAGAATAAGGATAATAATAACAGTCATAGCGATAATAATAATAGTAATAAGGATAATAATAACAGTTATAGTGGTAATAATAATAGTAATAAGCATAATAATAATAGTTATAAGGATAGAGACAAGAGTTATATGGATAGTAATAATAGAATAAGTATAATAATAACAGTCATAGCGATAATAATAATAGTAATAAGGATAATAATAATAGTTTCAGTGCTAATAATAATAGTTTTAGTGCCAATAATAATAGTAATAAGCATAACAATAATAGTTATAAGGATAAAGACAAGAGTAATAGGGATAGTAATAATAGAATAAGTATAATAATAACAGTCATAGCGATAATAATAATAGTAATAAGGATAATAATAATAGTTATAAGGATAATAATAATAGTTATAAGGATAAAGAGAAGAGTAATAGGGATAGTAATAATAGAATAAGGATAATAATAACAGTTATAGCAATAATAATAATAGTAATAAGGATAAACATAATAGTTATAGTGCTAGTAATAATAGTGATAAGGATAATAATAATAGTTATAGCGATAATAATAATAGTAATAAGGATAATAATAACAGTTATAATGATAATAATAATAGTAATAAGAAAAATAATAATAATTATCAGGATAAAGACAAGAGTAATAGGGATAGTAATAATAGAATAAGTATAATAATAACAGTCATAGCGATAATAATAATAGTAATAAGGATAATAATAATAGTTATAAGGATAGTAATAACAGTTATAAGCATAAAGAGAAGAGTAATAGCGATAGTAATAATAGAATAAGGATAATAATAACAGTCATAGCGATAATAATAATATTAGTAAGGATAATAATAACAGTTATAGCGATAATAATAATAGTAATAAGCATAATAATAATAGTTGTAAGGATAAAGACAAGAGTAATAGGGATATTAATAATACAATAAGGATAATAATAACGGTCATAGCGATAATAATAATAGTTATAGCGATAATAATAATAGTTATAAGGGTAAAGACAACAGTAATAGGGATAGTAATAATAGAATAAGGATAATAATAACAGTCATAGCGATAATAATAATAGTAGTAAGGATAATAATAATAGTTATAGCGATAATAATAATAGTAATAAGCATATTAATAATAGCTATAAGGATAGAGACAAGAGTAATAGGGATAGTAATATTAGAATAAGGATAATAATAACAGTCATAGCGATAATAATAGTAATAAGGATAATAATAATAGTTATAGCGCTAATAATAATAGTAATAAGGATAAACATAATAGTTATAGTGCGAATAAAAATAGTAATAAGGATAAACATAATAGTTATAGTGCTAATAATACTAGTAATAAGGATAATAATAATAGTTATAAGGATAAAGACAAGAGTAATAGGGATAGTAATAATAGAATAAGGATAATAATAACAGTCATAGCGATAATAATAATAGTAGTAAGGATAATAATAATAGTTTTAGTGCTAATAACAATAGTAATAAGCACAACAATAATAGTTATAAGGAAAAAGACAAGAGTAATAGGGATAGTAATAATAGAATAAGTATAATAATAACAGTCATAGCGATAATAATAATAGTAATAAGGATAATAATAATAGTTATAGTGCGAATAATAATAGTAATAAGGATAAACATAACAGTTATAGTGCTAATAATACTAGTAATAAGGATAATAATAACAGTTATAGCGATAATAATAATAGTAATAAGGACAATGATAATAGTTATAAGGATAGTAATAACAGTTATATGGATAAAGAGAAGAGTAATAGGGATAGTAATAA
The DNA here is from genome assembly GCA_945859555.1 of Megachile ligniseca. Taxonomy (NCBI): domain Eukaryota; kingdom Metazoa; phylum Arthropoda; class Insecta; order Hymenoptera; family Megachilidae; genus Megachile; species Megachile ligniseca. The sequence goes on from CAMAOC010000057.1 coordinate 119,283, forward strand.
TAGAATAAGGATAATAATAACAGTCATAGCGATAATAATAATAGTTATAGCGATAATAATAATAGTTATAAGGGTAAAGACAAGACTAATAGGGATAGTAATAATAGAATAAGTATAATAATAACAGTCATAGCGATAATAATAATAGTAATAAGGATAATAATAATAGTTATAGTGGTAATAATAATAGTAATAAGCATAATAATAATAGTTATAAGGATAGAGACAAGAGTTATAGGGATAGTAATAATAGAATAAGTATAATAATAACAGTCATAGCGATAATAATAATAGTAATAAGGGTAATAATAATAGTTTTAGTGCTAATAATAATAGTAATAAGCATAACAATAATAGTTATAAGGATAAAGACAAGAGTAATAGGGATAGTAATAATAGAATAAGTATAATAATAACAGTCATAGCGATAATAATAATAGTTATAGCGATAATAATAATAGTAATAAGGATAATAATAATAGTTATAAGGATAAAGACAAGAGTAATAGGGATAGTAATAATAGAATAAGGATAATAATAACAGTCATAGCGATAATAATAATAGTAGTAAGGATAATAATAATAGTTTTAGTGCTAATAACAATAGTAATAAGCATAACAATAATAGTTATAAGGATAAAGACAAGAGTAATAGGGATAGTAATAATAGAATAAGTATAATAATAACAGTCATAGCGATAATAATAATAGTAATAAGGATAATAATAATAGTTATAGTGCGAATAATAATAGTAATAAGGATAAACATAACAGTTATAGTGCTAATAATACTAGTAATAAGGATAATAATAACAGTTATAGCGATAATAATAATAGTAATAAGGACAATGATAATAGTTATAAGGATAGTAATAACAGTTATATGGATAAAGAGAAGAGTAATAGGGATAGTAATAATAGAATAAGGATAATAATAACAGTCATAGCGATAATAATAATAGTTATAGCGATAATAATAATAGTTATAAGGGTAAAGACAAGACTAATAGGGATAGTAATAATAGAATAAGTATAATAATATCAGTCATAGCGATAATAATAATAGTAATAAGGATAATAATAACAGTTATAGCGGTAATAATAATAGTAATAAGCATAATAATAATAGTTATAAGGATAGAGACAAGAGTTATATGGATAGTAATAATAGAATAAGTTTAATAATAACAGTCATAGCGATAATAATAATAGTAATAAGGATAATAATAATAGTTTTAGTGCTAATAATAATAGTTTTAGTGCTAATAATAATAGTAATAAGCATAACAATAATAGTTATAAGGATAAAGACAAGAGTAATAGGGATAGTAATAATAGAATAAGTATAATAATAACAGTCATAGCGATAATAATAATAGTAATAAGGATAATAATAATAGTTGTAAGGATAAAGACAAGAGTAATAGGGATATTAATAATACAATAAGGATAATAATAACAGTCATAGCGATAATAATAATAGTTATAGCGATAATAATAATAGTCATAAGGGTAAAGACAAGAGTAATAGGGATAGTAATAGTAGAATAAGGATAATAATAACAGTCATAGCGATAATAATAGTAATAAGGATAATAATAACAGTCATAGCGATAATCATAATAGTTATAGCGATAATAATAATAGTAATAAGGATAATAATAATAGCTATAAGGATAAAGACAAGTGTATTAGGGATAGTAATAATAGAATAAGTATAATAATTACAGTCATAGCAATAATAATAATAGTTATAGTGCTAATAATAATAGTAATAAGCATAATAATAATAGTTATAAGGATAGAGACAGGAATAATAGGGATAGTAAGAATAGAATAAGTATAATAATAACAGTCATAGCGATAATAATAATAGTAATAAGGATAATAATAATAGTTATAAGGATAAAGAGAAGAGTAATAGGGATAGTAATAGTAGAATAAGGATAATAATAACAGTCATAGCGATAATAATAGTAATAAGGATAATAATAACAGTCATAGCGATAATCATAATAGTTATAGCGATAATAATAATAGTAATAAGGATAATAATAATAGTCATAACGATAATAATAATAGTTATAGCGATAATAATAATAGTAATAAGGATAAAGACAAGAGTAATAGGGATATTAATAATGCAATAAGGATAATAATAACTGTCATAGCGATAATAATAATAGTTATAGTGATAATCATAGTTATAAGGATAAAGACAAGACTAATAGGGATAGTAATAATAGAATAAGTATAATAATAACAGTCGTAGCGATAATAATAATAGTAATAAGCATAATAATAATAGTTATAGTGCTAATAATAATAGTAATAAGCATAATAATAATAGTTATAAGGATAGAGACAGGAGTAATAGGGATAGTAATAATAGAATAAGGATAATAATAACAGTCATAGCGATAATAATAATAGTAGTAAGGATAATAATAATAGTTATAGCGATAATAATAGTAGTAATAAGCATATTAATAATAGTTATAAGGATAGAGACAAGAGTAATAGGGATAGTAATATTAGAATAAGGATAATAATAACAGTCATAGCGATAATAATAGTAATAAGGATAATAATAATAGTTATAAGGATAATAATAATAGTTATAAGGATAGAGACAGGAGTAATAGGGATAGTAATAATAGAATAAGGATAATAATAACAGTCATAGCGATAATAATAATAGTTATAGCGATAATAATAATCGTTATAAGGGTAAAGACAAGACTAATAGGGATAGTAATAATAGAATTAGTATAATAATAACAGTCATAGCGATAATAATAATAGTAATAAGGATAATAATAATAGTTATAGCGATAATAATAATAGTAATAAGGGAAATAATAATAGAATAAGGATAATAATAACAGTCATAGCGATAATAATAATATTTATAGCGATAATAATAATAGTAATAAGGATAAACATAATAGTTATAGTGCTAGTAATAATAGTGATAAGGATAATAATAATAGTTATAGCGATAATAATAATAGTAATAAGGATAATAATAATAGCTATAGTGCTAATAATAATAGTAATAAGGATAATAATGACAGTTATAGCAATAATAATAATAGTAATAAGGATAAACATAATAGTTACAGTGCTAGTAATAACAGTGATAAGGATAATAATAACAGTCATAGCGATAATAATAATAGTAGTATGGATAATAATAATAGTTATAGCGATAATAATAATAGTAATAAGCATAATAATAGTAGTTATAAGGATAGAGACAAGAGTAATAGGGATAGTGATAGTAGAATAAGGATAATAATAACAGTCATAGCGATATTAATAGTAATAAGGATAATAATAATAGTTATAGCGATAATAATAATAATAATAAGGGAAATAATAATAGAATAACGATAATAATAACAGTCATAGCGATAATAATAATAGTAATGAGGATAACAATAATAGTTATAGAGATAATAATACTAGTAATAAGGATAATAATAACAGTTATAATGATAATAATAATAGTAATAAGGGAAATAATAATAGTTATAAGGATAAAGACAAGAGTAATAGGGATAGTAATAATAGAATAAGGATAATAATAACAGCCATAGCGATAATAATAATAGTAGTAAGGATAATAATAATAGTTATAGCGATAATAATAATAGTAATAAGCATAATAATAATAGTTATAAGAATAGAGACAAGAGTAATAGGGATAGTAATAGTAGAGAAAGGATAATAATAACAGTCATAGCGATAATAATAATAGTAATAAGGATAATAATAATAGCTATAAGGATAAAGACAAGTGTATTAGGGATAGTAATAATAGAATAAGTATAATAATTACAGTCATAGCAATAATAATAATAGTTATAGTGCTAATAATAATAGTAATAAGCATAATAATAATAGTTATAAGGATAGAGACAGGAATAATAGGGATAGTAAGAATAGAATAAGTATAATAATAACAGTCATAGCGATAATAATAATAGTAATAAGGATAATAATAATAGTTATAAGGATAAAGAGAAGAGTAATAGGGATAGTAATAGTAGAATAAGGATAATAATAACAGTCATAGCGATAATAATAGTAATAAGGATAATAATAACAGTCATAGCGATAATCATAATAGTTATAGCGATAATAATAATAGTAATAAGGATAATAATAATAGTCATAACGATAATAATAATAGTTATAGCGATAATAATAATAGTAATAAGGATAAAGACAAGAGTAATAGGGATATTAATAATGCAATAAGGATAATAATAACTGTCATAGCGATAATAATAATAGTTATAGTGATAATCATAGTTATAAGGATAAAGACAAGACTAATAGGGATAGTAATAATAGAATAAGTATAATAATAACAGTCGTAGCGATAATAATAATAGTAATAAGCATAATAATAATAGTTATAGTGCTAATAATAATAGTAATAAGCATAATAATAATAGTTATAAGGATAGAGACAGGAGTAATAGGGATAGTAATAATAGAATAAGGATAATAATAACAGTCATAGCGATAATAATAATAGTAGTAAGGATAATAATAATAGTTATAGCGATAATAATAGTAGTAATAAGCATATTAATAATAGTTATAAGGATAGAGACAAGAGTAATAGGGATAGTAATATTAGAATAAGGATAATAATAACAGTCATAGCGATAATAATAGTAATAAGGATAATAATAATAGTTATAAGGATAATAATAATAGTTATAAGGATAGAGACAGGAGTAATAGGGATAGTAATAATAGAATAAGGATAATAATAACAGTCATAGCGATAATAATAATAGTTATAGCGATAATAATAATCGTTATAAGGGTAAAGACAAGACTAATAGGGATAGTAATAATAGAATTAGTATAATAATAACAGTCATAGCGATAATAATAATAGTAATAAGGATAATAATAATAGTTATAGCGATAATAATAATAGTAATAAGGGAAATAATAATAGAATAAGGATAATAATAACAGTCATAGCGATAATAATAATATTTATAGCGATAATAATAATAGTAATAAGGATAAACATAATAGTTATAGTGCTAGTAATAATAGTGATAAGGATAATAATAATAGTTATAGCGATAATAATAATAGTAATAAGGATAATAATAATAGCTATAGTGCTAATAATAATAGTAATAAGGATAATAATGACAGTTATAGCAATAATAATAATAGTAATAAGGATAAACATAATAGTTACAGTGCTAGTAATAACAGTGATAAGGATAATAATAACAGTCATAGCGATAATAATAATAGTAGTATGGATAATAATAATAGTTATAGCGATAATAATAATAGTAATAAGCATAATAATAGTAGTTATAAGGATAGAGACAAGAGTAATAGGGATAGTGATAGTAGAATAAGGATAATAATAACAGTCATAGCGATATTAATAGTAATAAGGATAATAATAATAGTTATAGCGATAATAATAATAATAATAAGGGAAATAATAATAGAATAACGATAATAATAACAGTCATAGCGATAATAATAATAGTAATGAGGATAACAATAATAGTTATAGAGATAATAATACTAGTAATAAGGATAATAATAACAGTTATAATGATAATAATAATAGTAATAAGGGAAATAATAATAGTTATAAGGATAAAGACAAGAGTAATAGGGATAGTAATAATAGAATAAGGATAATAATAACAGCCATAGCGATAATAATAATAGTAGTAAGGATAATAATAATAGTTATAGCGATAATAATAATAGTAATAAGCATAATAATAATAGTTATAAGAATAGAGACAAGAGTAATAGGGATAGTAATAGTAGAGAAAGGATAATAATAACAGTCATAGCGATAATAATAGTAATAAGGATAATAATAATAGCTATAGTGCTAATAATAATAGTAATAAGGATAAAGACAAGAGTAATAGGGATAGTAATAATAGAATAAGGATAATAATAACAGTCATAGCGATAATAATAATAGTAGTAAGGATAATAATAATAGTTATAGCGATAATAATAGTAGTAATAAGGGAAATAATAATAGAATAAGGATAATAATAACAGTCATAGCGATACTAATAATAGTTATAGCGATAATAATAATAGTTATAAGGATAATAATAATAGTTATAAGGATAAAGAGAAGAGTAATAGGGATAGTAATAATAGAATAAGGATAATAATAACAGTCATAGCGATGATAATAATAGTAGTAAGGATAATAATAATAGTAATAGCGATAATAATAATAGCAATAAGGATAATAATAATAGTTAAAGTGCTAATAATAATAGTAATAAGCATAATAATAATAGTTATAAGGATAGAGACAGGAGTAATAGGGATAGTAATAATAGAATAAGGATAATAATAACAGTCATAGCGATGATAATAATAGTAGTAAGGATAATAATAATAGATATAGCGATAATAATAATAGCAATAAGGATAATAATAATAGTTAAAGTGCTAATAATAATAGTAATAAGCATAATAATAATAGTTATAGGGATAGAGACAGGAGTAATAGGGATAGTAATAGTAGAATAAGGATAATAATAACAGTCATAGCGATAAAAATAGTAATAAGGATAATAATAATAGTTATAGCGATAATAATAATAGTAATAAGGGAAATAATAATGGAATAAGGATAATGATAACAGTCATAGCGATAATAATAATAGTAATAAGGATAATAATAATAGTTATAAGGATAGAGACAAGAGTAATAGGGATAGTAATAGTAGAGTAAGGATAATAATAACAGTCATAGCGATAATAATAGTAGTAAGGATAATAATAATAGCTATAGTGCTAATAATAATAGTAATAAGGATAATAATAACAGTTATAGCAATAATAGTAATAGTAATAAGGATAAACATAATAGTTATAGTGCTAGTAATAATAGTGATAAGGATAATAATAATAGTTATAGAGATAATAATAATAGTAATGAGGATAACAATAATAGTTATAGAGATAATAATACTAGTAATAAGGATAATAATAACAGTTATAATGATAATAATAATAGTAATACGGGAAATAATAATAGTTATAAGGATAAAGATAAGAGTAATAGGGATAGTAATAATAGAATAAGTATAATAATAACAGTCATAGCGATAATAATAATAGTAATAAGGATAATAATAATAGTTATAAGGATAATAATAATAGTTATAAGGATAAAGAGAAGAGTAATAGGGATAGTAATAATAGAATAAGGATAATAATAACAGTCATAGCGATAATAATAATAGTAGTAAGGATAATAATAGGAGTTATAGCGATAATAATAATAGTAATAAGCATAATAATAATAGTTGTAAGGATAAAGACAAGAGTAATAGGGATATTAATAATACAATAAGGATAATAATAACAGTCATAGCGATAATAATAATAGTAATAAGGATAATAATAATCGTTTTAGTGCTAATAATAATAGTTTTAGTGCTAATAATAATAGTAATAAGCATAACAATAATAGTTATAGCGATAATAATAATTGTAATAAGGGAAATAATAATAATTATCAGGATAAAGACAAGAGTAATAGGGATAGTAATAATAGAATAAGAATAATAATAACAGTCATAGCGATAATAATAATAGTAATAAGGATAATAATAATAGTTATAAGGATAATAATAATAGTAATAAGGATAATAATAATCGTTTTAGTGCTAATAATAATAGTAATAAGCATAACAATAATAGTTATAGCGATAATAATAATAGTAATAAGGGAAATAATAATGGAATAAGGATAATGATAACAGTCATAGCGATAATAATAATAGTAATAAGGATAATAATAATAGTTATAAGGATAGAGACAAGAGTAATAGGGATAGTAATAGTAGAGTAAGGATAATAATAACAGTCATAGCGATAATAATAGTAGTAAGGATAATAATAATAGCTATAGTGCTAATAATAATAGTAATAAGGATAATAATAACAGTTATAGCAATAATAGTAATAGTAATAAGGATAAACATAATAGTTATAGTGCTAGTAATAATAGTGATAAGGATAATAATAATAGTTATAGAGATAATAATAATAGTAATGAGGATAACAATAATAGTTATAGAGATAATAATACTAGTAATAAGGATAATAATAACAGTTATAATGATAATAATAATAGTAATACGGGAAATAATAATAGTTATAAGGATAAAGATAAGAGTAATAGGGATAGTAATAATAGAATAAGTATAATAATAACAGTCATAGCGATAATAATAATAGTAATAAGGATAATAATAATAGTTATAAGGATAATAATAATAGTTATAAGGATAAAGAGAAGAGTAATAGGGATAGTAATAATAGAATAAGGATAATAATAACAGTCATAGCGATAATAATAATAGTAGTAAGGATAATAATAGGAGTTATAGCGATAATAATAATAGTAATAAGCATAATAATAATAGTTGTAAGGATAAAGACAAGAGTAATAGGGATATTAATAATACAATAAGGATAATAATAACAGTCATAGCGATAATAATAATAGTAATAAGGATAATAATAATCGTTTTAGTGCTAATAATAATAGTTTTAGTGCTAATAATAATAGTAATAAGCATAACAATAATAGTTATAGCGATAATAATAATTGTAATAAGGGAAATAATAATAATTATCAGGATAAAGACAAGAGTAATAGGGATAGTAATAATAGAATAAGAATAATAATAACAGTCATAGCGATAATAATAATAGTAATAAGGATAATAATAATAGTTATAAGGACAATAATAATAGTAATAAGGATAATAATAATCGTTTTAGTGCTAATAATAATAGTAATAAGCATAACAATAATAGTTATAGCGATAATAATAATAGTAATAAGGGAAATAATAATGGAATAAGGATAATGATAACAGTCATAGCGATAATAATAATAGTAATAAGGATAATAATAATAGTTATAAGGATAGAGACAAGAGTAATAGGGATAGTAATAGTAGAGTAAGGATAATAATAACAGTCATAGCGATAATAATAGTAGTAAGGATAATAATAATAGCTATAGTGCTAATAATAATAGTAATAAGGATAATAATAACAGTTATAGCAATAATAGTAATAGTAATAAGGATAAACATAATAGTTATAGTGCTAGTAATAATAGTGATAAGGATAATAATAATAGTTATAGAGATAATAATAATAGTAATGAGGATAACAATAATAGTTATAGAGATAATAATACTAGTAATAAGGATAATAATAACAGTTATAATGATAATAATAATAGTAATACGGGAAATAATAATAGTTATAAGGATAAAGATAAGAGTAATAGGGATAGTAATAATAGAATAAGTATAATAATAACAGTTATAGCGATAATAATAATAGTAATAAGCATAATAATAATAGTTGTAAGGATAAAGACAAGAGTAATAGGGATATTAATAATACAATAAGGATAATAATAACAGTCATAGCGATAATAATAATAGTAATAAGGATAATAATAATCGTTTTAGTGCTAATAATAATAGTTTTAGTGCTAATAATAATAGTAATAAGCATAACAATAATAGTTATAGCGATAATAATAATTGTAATAAGGGAAATAATAATAATTATCAGGATAAAGACAAGAGTAATAGGGATAGTAATAATAGAATAAGAATAATAATAACAGTCATAGCGATAATAATAATAGTAATAAGGATAATAATAATAGTTATAAGGATAATAATAATAGTAATAAGGATAACAATAATCGTTTTAGTGCTAATAATAATAGTAATAAGCATAACAATAATAGTTATAGCGATAATAATAATTGTAATAAGGGAAATAATAATAATTATCAGGATAAAGACAAGAGTAATAGGGATAGTAATAATAGAATAAGTATAATAGTAACAGTCATAGCGATAATAATAACAGTAGTAAGGATAATAATAATAGTTTTAGTGCTAATAACAATAGTAATAAGCATAACAATAATAGTTATAAGGATAAAGACAAGAGTCATAGCGATAATAATAATAGTAATAAGGATAATAATAATAGTTATAGTGCGTATAATAATAGTAATAAGGGTAAACATAACAGTTATAGTGCTAATAATACTAGTAATAAGGATAATAATAACAGTTATAGCGATAATAATAATAGTAATAAGGACAATGATAATAGTTATAAGGATAAAGTGAAGAGTAATAGGGAAAGTAATAATAGAATAAGGATAATAATAACAGTCATAGCGATAATAATAATAATAGTAAGGATAATAATAATAGTTATAGCGATAATAATAATTGTAATAAGGGAAATGATAATAATTATCAGGATAAAGACAAGAGTAATAGGGATAGTAATAATAGAATAAGTATAATAGTAACAGTCATAGCGATAATAATAACAGTAGTAAGGATAATAATAATAGTTTTAGTGCTAATAACAATAGTAATAAGCATAACAATAATAGTTATAAGGATAAAGACAAGAGTCATAGCGATAATAATAATAGTAATAAGGATAATAATAATAGTTATAGTGCGTATAATAATAGTAATAAGGGTAAACATAACAGTTATAGTGCTAATAATACTAGTAATAAGGATAATAATAACAGTTATAGCGATAATAATAATAGTAATAAGGACAATGATAATAGTTATAAGGATAAAGTGAAGAGTATTAGGGAAAGTAATAATAGAATAAGGATAATAATAACAGTCATAGCGATAATAATAATCGTAGTAAGGATAATAATAATAGTTATAGCGATAATAATAATAGTAATAAGCATAATAATAAAAGTTATAAGGATAGAGACAAGAGTAATAGGGATAGTAATAGTAGAATAAGGATAATAATAACAGTCATAACGATAATAATAATAGTTATAGCGATAATAATAATAGTTATAAGGATAAAGACAAGAGTAATAGGGATAGTAATAATAGAATAAGGATAATAATAACAGTCATAGCGATAATAATAGTAATAAGGATAATAATAATAGTTATAGCGATAATAATAATAGTTATAGCGATAATAATAATAGTAATAAGGATAATAATAATAGGTATAAGGATAAAGACAAGAGTAATAGGGATAGTAATAGTACAATAAGGATAATAATAACAATTATAGCGATAATAATAATAGTAATAAGGACAATGATAATAGTTATAAGGATAAAGTGAAGAGTAATAGGGAAAGTAATAATAGAATAAGGATAATAATAACAGTCATAGCGATAATAATAATAGTAATAAGGATAATAATAATAGTTATAAGGATAATAATAATAGTTATAAGGATAAAGAGAAGAGTAATAGGGATAGTAATAATAGAATAAGGATAATAATAACAGTCATAGCGATGATAATAATAGTAGTAAGGATAATAATAATAGATATAGCGATAATAATAATAGCAATAAGGATAATAATAATAGTTATAAGGATAGAGACAAGAGTAATAGGGATAGTAATAGTAGAGTAAGGATAATAATAACAGTCACAGCGATAATAATAGTAATAAGGATAATAATAATAGCTATAGTGCTAATAATAATAGTAATTAGGATAATAATAACAGTTATAGCAATAATAATAATAGTAATAAGGATAAACATAATAGTTATAGTGCTAGTAATAATAGAGATAAGGATAATAATGGTAGTTATAGCGAAAATAATAATAGTAATGAGGATAACAATAATAGTTATAGAGATAATAATACTAGTAATAAGGATAATAATAACAGTTATAATGATAATAATAATAGTAATAAGGGAAATAATAATAGTTATAAGGATAAAGACAAGAGTAATAGGGATATTAATAATACAATAAGGATAATAATAACAGTCATAGCGATAATAATAATAGTTATAGTGATAATCATAGTTATAAGGATAAAGACAAGACTAATATTGATAGTAATAATAGTGATAAGGATAATAATAATAGTTATAGCGATAATAATAATAGTAATGAGGATAACAATAATAGTTATAGAGATAATAATACTAGTAATAAGGATAATAATAACAGTTATAATGATAATAATAATAGTAATAGGGGAAATAATAATAATTATCAGGATAAAGACAAGAGTAATGGGGATAGCAATAATAGAATAAGTATAATAATAACAGTCATAGCGATAATAATAATAGTAATAAGGATAATAATAACAGTCATAGCGATAATAATAATATTAGTAAGGATAATAATAACAGTTATAGCGATAATAATAATAGTAACAAGCATAATAATAATAGTTGTAAGGATAAAGACAAGAGTAATAGGGATATTAATAATACAATAAGGATAATAATAACAGTCATAGCGATAATAATAATAGTTATAGCGATAATAATAATAGTTATAAGGGTAAAGACAAGAGTAATAGGGATAGTAATAATAGAATAAGGATAATAATAACAGTCATAGCGATAATAATAATAGTAGTAAGGATAATAATAATAGTTATAGCGATAATAATAATAGTAATAAGCATATTAATAATAGTTATAAGCATAGAGACAAGAGTAATAGGGATAGTAATAGTAGAATAAGGATAATAATAACAGTCATAGCGATAATAATAATAGTAGTAAGGATAATAATAACAGTTATAGCGATAATAATAATAGTAATAAGCATAATAATAATAATAGTAGTAAGGATAATAATAATAGTTATAGCGATAATAGTAATAGTAATAAGCATAATAATAAAAGTTATAAGGATAGAGACAAGAGTAATAGGGATAGTAATAGTAGAATAAGGATAATAATAACAGTCATAGCGATAATAATAGTAATAAGGATAATAATAATAGTTATAGCCTTAATAATAATAGTTATAGCGATAATAATAATAGTAATAAGGATAAAGACAAGAGTAATAGGGATAGTAATAGTACAATAAGGATAATAATAACAGTCATAACGATAATAATAATAGTTATAGCGATAATAATAATAGTAATGAGGATAACAATAATAGTTATAGAGATAATAATACTAGTAATAAGGATAATAATAACAGTTATAATGATAATAATAATAGTAATAAGGGAAATAATAATAATTATCAGGATAAAGACAAGAGTAATGGGGATAGCAATAATAGAATAAGTATAATAATAACAGTCATAGCGATAATAATAATAGTAATAAGGATAATAATAATAGTTATAAGGATAGTAATAACAGTTATAAGGATAAAGAGAAGAGTAATAGGGATAGTAATAATAGAATAAGGATAATAATAACAGTCATAGCGATAATAATAATAGTTATAGCGATAATAATAATAGTAGTAAGGATAATAATAATAGTTATAGCGATAATAATAATAGTAATAAGGATAATAATAACAGTTATAATGATAATAATAATAGTAATAAGGGAAATAGTAATAGTTATAAGGATAAAGACAAGAGTAATAGGGATAGTAATAATAGAATAAGAATAATAATAACAGTCATAGCGATAATAATAATAGTAATAAGGATAATAATAATAGTTATAAGGATAATAATAATAGTAATAAGGATAATAATAATCGTTATAGTGCTAATAATACTAGTAATAAGGATAATAATAACAGTTATAGCGATAATAATAATAGTAATAAGGACAATGATAATAGTTATAAGGATAAAGTGAAGAGTATTAGGGAAAGTAATAATAGAATAAGGATAATAATAACAGTCATAGCGATAATAATAATCGTAGTAAGGATAATAATAATAGTTATAGCGATAATAATAATAGTAATAAGCATAATAATAAAAGTTATAAGGATAGAGACAAGAGTAATAGGGATAGTAATAGTAGAATAAGGATAATAATAACAGTCATAACGATAATAATAATAGTTATAGCGATAATAATAATAGTTATAAGGATAAAGACAAGAGTAATAGGGATAGTAATAATAGAATAAGGATAATAATAACAGTCATAGCGATAATAATAGTAATAAGGATAATAATAATAGTTATAGCGATAATAATAATAGTTATAGCGATAATAATAATAGTAATAAGGATAATAATAATAGGTATAAGGATAAAGACAAGAGTAATAGGGATAGTAATAGTACAATAAGGATAATAATAACAATTATAGCGATAATAATAATAGTAATAAGGACAATGATAATAGTTATAAGGATAAAGTGAAGAGTAATAGGGAAAGTAATAATAGAATAAGGATAATAATAACAGTCATAGCGATAATAATAATAGTAATAAGGATAATAATAATAGTTATAAGGATAATAATAATAGTTATAAGGATAAAGAGAAGAGTAATAGGGATAGTAATAATAGAATAAGGATAATAATAACAGTCATAGCGATGATAATAATAGTAGTAAGGATAATAATAATAGATATAGCGATAATAATAATAGCAATAAGGATAATAATAATAGTTATAAGGATAGAGACAAGAGTAATAGGGATAGTAATAGTAGAGTAAGGATAATAATAACAGTCACAGCGATAATAATAGTAATAAGGATAATAATAATAGCTATAGTGCTAATAATAATAGTAATTAGGATAATAATAACAGTTATAGCAATAATAATAATAGTAATAAGGATAAACATAATAGTTATAGTGCTAGTAATAATAGAGATAAGGATAATAATGGTAGTTATAGCGAAAATAATAATAGTAATGAGGATAACAATAATAGTTATAGAGATAATAATACTAGTAATAAGGATAATAATAACAGTTATAATGATAATAATAATAGTAATAAGGGAAATAATAATAGTTATAAGGATAAAGACAAGAGTAATAGGGATATTAATAATACAATAAGGATAATAATAACAGTCATAGCGATAATAATAATAGTTATAGTGATAATCATAGTTATAAGGATAAAGACAAGACTAATATTGATAGTAATAATAGTGATAAGGATAATAATAATAGTTATAGCGATAATAATAATAGTAATGAGGATAACAATAATAGTTATAGAGATAATAATACTAGTAATAAGGATAATAATAACAGTTATAATGATAATAATAATAGTAATAGGGGAAATAATAATAATTATCAGGATAAAGACAAGAGTAATGGGGATAGCAATAATAGAATAAGTATAATAATAACAGTCATAGCGATAATAATAATAGTAATAAGGATAATAATAACAGTCATAGCGATAATAATAATATTAGTAAGGATAATAATAACAGTTATAGCGATAATAATAATAGTAACAAGCATAATAATAATAGTTGTAAGGATAAAGACAAGAGTAATAGGGATATTAATAATACAATAAGGATAATAATAACAGTCATAGCGATAATAATAATAGTTATAGCGATAATAATAATAGTTATAAGGGTAAAGACAAGAGTAATAGGGATAGTAATAATAGAATAAGGATAATAATAACAGTCATAGCGATAATAATAATAGTAGTAAGGATAATAATAATAGTTATAGCGATAATAATAATAGTAATAAGCATATTAATAATAGTTATAAGCATAGAGACAAGAGTAATAGGGATAGTAATAGTAGAATAAGGATAATAATAACAGTCATAGCGATAATAATAATAGTAGTAAGGATAATAATAACAGTTATAGCGATAATAATAATAGTAATAAGCAT
Organism: Megachile ligniseca; assembly: GCA_945859555.1. NCBI lineage: Eukaryota > Metazoa > Arthropoda > Insecta > Hymenoptera > Megachilidae > Megachile > Megachile ligniseca. The sequence continues at coordinate 134,976 of CAMAOC010000057.1, forward strand.
AATAATAATAATAGTAGTAAGGATAATAATAATAGTTATAGCGATAATAGTAATAGTAATAAGCATAATAATAAAAGTTATAAGGATAGAGACAAGAGTAATAGGGATAGTAATAGTAGAATAAGGATAATAATAACAGTCATAGCGATAATAATAGTAATAAGGATAATAATAATAGTTATAGCCTTAATAATAATAGTTATAGCGATAATAATAATAGTAATAAGGATAAAGACAAGAGTAATAGGGATAGTAATAGTACAATAAGGATAATAATAACAGTCATAACGATAATAATAATAGTTATAGCGATAATAATAATAGTAATGAGGATAACAATAATAGTTATAGAGATAATAATACTAGTAATAAGGATAATAATAACAGTTATAATGATAATAATAATAGTAATAAGGGAAATAATAATAATTATCAGGATAAAGACAAGAGTAATGGGGATAGCAATAATAGAATAAGTATAATAATAACAGTTATAGCGATAATAATAATAGTAATAAGGATAATAATAATAGTTATAAGGATAGTAATAACAGTTATAAGGATAAAGAGAAGAGTAATAGGGATAGTAATAATAGAATAAGGATAATAATAACAGTCATAGCGATAATAATAATATTAGTAAGGATAATAATAACAGTTATAGCGATAATAATAATAGTAATAAGCATAATAATAATAGTTGTAAGGATAAAGACAAGAGTAATAGGGATATTAATAATACAATAAGGATAATAATAACAGTCATAGCGATAATAATAATAGTTATAGTGATAATCATAGTTATAAGGATAAAGACAAGACTAATATTGATAGCAATAATAGAATAAGGATAATAATAACAGTCATAGCGATAATAATAATAGTAATGATGATAGCAATAATAGTTATAGAGATAATAATACTAGTAATAAGGATAATAATAACAGTTATAATGATAATAATAATAGTAATAAGGGAAATAGTAATAGTTATAAGGATAAAGACAAGAGTAATAGGGATAGTAATAATAGAATAACGATAATAATAACAGTCATAGCGATAATAATAATCGTAGTAAGGATAATAATAATAGTTATAGCGATAATAATAATAGTAATAAGCATAATAATAAAAGTTATAAGGATAGAGACAAGAGTAATAGGGATAGTAATAGTAGAATAAGGATAATAATAACAGTCATAGCGATAATAATAATAGTAGTAAGGATAATAATAACAGTTATAGCAATAATAATAATAGTAATAAGCATAATAATAATAGTAGTAAGGATAATAATAATAGTTATAGCGATAATAGTAATAGTAATAAGCATAATAATAAAAGTTATAAGGATAGAGACAAGAGTAATAGGGATAGTAATAGTAGAATAAGGATAATAATAACAGTCATAGCGATAATAATAGTAATAAGGATAATAATAATAGTTATAGCCTTAATAATAATAGTTATAGCGATAATAATAATAGTAATAAGGATAAAGACAAGAGTAATAGGGATAGTAATAGTACAATAAGGATAATAATAACAGTCATAACGATAATAATAATAGTTATAGCGATAATAATAATAGTTATAAGGATAAAGACAAGAGTAATAGGGATAGTAATAATAGAATAAGGATAATAATAACAGTCATAGCGATAATATTAATAGTTATAGCGATAATAATAATAGTAATAAGGATAATAATAATAGTTATAAGGATAAAGAGAAGAGTAATAGGGATAGTAATAATAGAATAAGGATAATAATAACAGTCATAGCGATAATAATAATAGTAGTAAGGATAATAATAACAGTCATAGCGATAATAATAATAGTAGTAAGGATAATAATAATAGTTATAGCGATAATAATAATAGTAATAAGCATATTAATAATAGTTATAAGGATAGAGACAAGAGTAGTAGGGATAGTAATAGTAGAATAAGGATAATAATAACAGTCATAGCGATAATAATAATAGTAATGATGATAACAATAATAGTTATAGAGATAATAATACTAGTAATAAGGATAATAATAACAGTTATAATGATAATAATAATAGTAATAAGGGAAATAGTAATAGTTATAAGGATAAAGACAAGAGTAATAGGGATAGTAATAATAGAATAACGATAATAATAACAGTCATAGCGATAATAATAATCGTAGTAAGGATAATAATAATAGTTATAGCGATAATAATAATAGTAATAAGCATAATAATAAAAGTTATAAGGATAGAGACAAGAGTAATAGGGATAGTAATAGTAGAATAAGGATAATAATAACAGTCATAGCGATAATAATAATAGTAGTAAGGATAATAATAACAGTTATAGCGATAATAATAATAGTAATAAGCATAATAATAATAGTAGTAAGGATAATAATAATAGTTATAGCGATAATAGTAATAGTAATAAGCATAATAATAAAAGTTATAAGGATAGAGACAAGAGTAATAGGGATAGTAATAGTAGAATAAGGATAATAATAACAGTCATAGCGATAATAATAGTAATAAGGATAATAATAATAGTTATAGCCTTAATAATAATAGTTATAGCGATAATAATAATAGTAATAAGGATAAAGACAAGAGTAATAGGGATAGTAATAGTACAATAAGGATAATAATAACAGTCATAACGATAATAATAATAGTTATAGCGATAATAATAATAGTTATAAGGATAAAGACAAGAGTAATAGGGATAGTAATAATAGAATAAGGATAATAATAACAGTCATAGCGATAATATTAATAGTTATAGCGATAATAATAATAGTAATAAGGATAATAATAATAGTTATAAGGATAAAGAGAAGAGTAATAGGGATAGTAATAATAGAATAAGGATAATAATAATAGTCATAGCGATAATAATAATAGTAGTAAGGATAATAATAACAGTCATAGCGATAATAATAATAGTAGTAAGGATAATAATAATAGTTATAGCGATAATAATAATAGTAATAAGCATATTAATAATAGTTATAAGGATAGAGACAAGAGTAGTAGGGATAGTAATAGTAGAATAAGGATAATAATAACAGTCATAGCGATAATATTAATAGTTATAGCGATAATAATAATAGTAATAAGGATAATAATAATAGTTATAAGGATAAAGAGAAGAGTAATAGGGATAGTAATAATAGAATAAGGATAATAATAACAGTCATAGCGATAATAATAATAGTAGTAAGGATAATAATAACAGTTATAGCGATAATAATAATAGTAATAAGCATAATAATAATAGTTGTAAGGATAAAGACAAGAGTAATAGGGATATTAATAATACAATAAGGATAATAATAACAGTCATAGCGATAATAATAATAGTAATGAGGATAACAATAATAGTTATAGAGATAATAATACTAGTAATAAGGATAATAATAACAGTTATAATGATAATAATAATAGTAATAAGGGAAATAATAATAGTTATAAGGATAAAGACAAGAGTAATAGGGATAGTAATAATAGAATAACGATAATAATAACAGTCATAGCGATAATAATAATCGTAGTAAGGATAATAATAATAGTTATAGCGATAATAATAATAGTAATAAGCATAATAATAAAAGTTATAAGGATAGAGACAAGAGTAATAGGGATAGTAATAGTAGAATAAGGATAATAATAACAGTCATAGCGATAATAATAATAGTAGTAAGGATAATAATAACAGTTATAGCGATAATAATAATAGTAGTAAGGATAATAATAACAGTTATAGCGATAATAATAATAGTAGTAAGGATAATAATAATAGTTATAGCGATAATAATAATGGTAATAAGCATAATAATAAAAGTTATAAGGATAAAGATAAGAGTAATAGGGATAGTAATAATAGAATAAGTATAATAATAACAGTCATAGCGATAATAATAATAGTAATAATGATAATAATAATAGTAATAAGGGAAATAATAATAATTATCAGGATAAAGACAAGAGTAATGGGGATAGCAATAATAGAATAAGTATAATAATAACAGTCATAGCGATAATAATAATAGTAATAAGGATAATAATAATAGTTATAAGGATAGTAATAACAGTTATAAGGATAAAGAGAAGAGTAGTAGGGATAGTAATAATAGAATAAGGATAATAATAACAGTCATAGCGATAATAATAATATTAGTAAGGATAATAATAACAGTTATAGCGATAATAATAATAGTAATAAGCATAATAATAATAGTTGTAAGGATAAAGACAAGAGTAATAGGAATATTAATAATACAATAAGGATAATAATAACAGTCATAGCGATAATAATAATAGTTATAGTGATAATCATAGTTATAAGGATAAAGACAAGACTAATATTGATAGTAATAATAGAATAAGGATAATAATAACAGTCATAGCGATAATAATAATAGTAATGATGATAACAATAATAGTTATAGAGATAATAATACTAGTAATAAGGATAATAATAACAGTTATAATGATAATAATAATAGTAATAAGGGAAATAGTAATAGTTATAAGGATAAAGACAAGAGTAATAGGGATAGTAATAATAGAATAACGATAATAATAACAGTCATAGCGATAATAATAATCGTAGTAAGGATAATAATAATAGTTATAGCGATAATAATAATAGTAATAAGCATAATAATAAAAGTTATAAGGATAGAGACAAGAGTAATAGGGATAGTAATAGTAGAATAAGGATAATAATAACAGTCATAGCGATAATAATAATAGTAGTAAGGATAATAATAACAGTTATAGCGATAATAATAATAGTAATAAGCATAATAATAATAGTAGTAAGGATAATAATAATAGTTATAGCGATAATAGTAATAGTAATAAGCATAATAATAAAAGTTATAAGGATAGAGACAAGAGTAATAGGGATAGTAATAGTAGAATAAGGATAATAATAACAGTCATAGCGATAATAATAGTAATAAGGATAATAATAATAGTTATAGCCTTAATAATAATAGTTATAGCGATAATAATAATAGTAATAAGGATAAAGACAAGAGTAATAGGGATAGTAATAGTACAATAAGGATAATAATAACAGTCATAACGATAATAATAATAGTTATAGCGATAATAATAATAGTTATAAGGATAAAGACAAGAGTAATAGGGATAGTAATAATAGAATAAGGATAATAATAACAGTCATAGCGATAATATTAATAGTTATAGCGATAATAATAATAGTAATAAGGATAATAATAATAGTTATAAGGATAAAGAGAAGAGTAATAGGGATAGTAATAATAGAATAAGGATAATAATAACAGTCATAGCGATAATAATAATAGTAGTAAGGATAATAATAACAGTCATAGCGATAATAATAATAGTAGTAAGGATAATAATAATAGTTATAGCGATAATAATAATAGTAATGATGATAACAATAATAGTTATAGAGATAATAATACTAGTAATAAGGATAATAATAACAGTTATAATGATAATAATAATAGTAATAAGGGAAATAGTAATAGTTATAAGGATAAAGACAAGAGTAATAGGGATAGTAATAATAGAATAACGATAATAATAACAGTCATAGCGATAATAATAATCGTAGTAAGGATAATAATAATAGTTATAGCGATAATAATAATAGTAATAAGCATAATAATAAAAGTTATAAGGATAGAGACAAGAGTAATAGGGATAGTAATAGTAGAATAAGGATAATAATAACAGTCATAGCGATAATAATAGTAATAAGGATAATAATAATAGTTATAGCCTTAATAATAATAGTTATAGCGATAATAATAATAGTAATAAGGATAAAGACAAGAGTAATAGGGATAGTAATAGTACAATAAGGATAATAATAACAGTCATAACGATAATAATAATAGTTATAGCGATAATAATAATAGTTATAAGGATAAAGACAAGAGTAATAGGGATAGTAATAATAGAATAAGGATAATAATAACAGTCATAGCGATAATATTAATAGTTATAGCGATAATAATAATAGTAATAAGGATAATAATAATAGTTATAAGGATAAAGAGAAGAGTAATAGGGATAGTAATAATAGAATAAGGATAATAATAATAGTCATAGCGATAATAATAATAGTAGTAAGGATAATAATAACAGTCATAGCGATAATAATAATAGTAGTAAGGATAATAATAATAGTTATAGCGATAATAATAATAGTAATAAGCATATTAATAATAGTTATAAGGATAGAGACAAGAGTAGTAGGGATAGTAATAGTAGAATAAGGATAATAATAACAGTCATAGCGATAATATTAATAGTTATAGCGATATTAATAATAGTAATAAGGATAATAATAATAGTTATAAGGATAAAGAGAAGAGTAATAGGGATAGTAATAATAGAATAAGGATAATAATAACAGTCATAGCGATAATAATAATAGTAATAAGCATAATAATAATAGTAGTAAGGATAATAATAATAGTTATAGCGATAATAGTAATAGTAATAAGCATAATAATAAAAGTTATAAGGATAGAGACAAGAGTAATAGGGATAGTAATAGTAGAATAAGGATAATAATAACAGTCATAGCGATAATAATAGTAATAAGGATAATAATAATAGTTATAGCCTTAATAATAATAGTTATAGCGATAATAATAATAGTAATAAGGATAAAGACAAGAGTAATAGGTATAGTAATAGTACAATAAGGATAATAATAACAGTCATAACGATAATAATAATAGTTATAGCGATAATAATAATAGTAGTAAGGATAATAATAACAGTTATAGCGATAATAATAATAGAATAAGGATAATAATAACAGTCATAGCGATAATATTAATAGTTATAGCGATAATAATAATAGTAATAAGGATAATAATAATAGTTATAAGGATAAAGAGAAGAGTAATAGGGATAGTAATAATAGTAATAAGGGAAATAGTAATAGTTATAAGGATAAAGACAAGAGTAATAGGGATAGTAATAATAGAATAACGATAATAATAACAGTCATAGCGATAATAATAATAGTAGTAAGGATAATAATAACAGTTATAGCGATAATAATAATAGTAATAAGCATAATAATAATAGTTGTAAGGATAAAGACAAGAGTAATAGGGATATTAATAATACAATAAGGATAATAATAACAGTCATAGCGATAATAATAATAGTAATGAGGATAACAATAATAGTTATAGAGATAATAATACTAGTAATAAGGATAATAATAACAGTTATAATGATAATAATAATAGTAATAAGGGAAATAATAATAGTTATAAGGATAAAGACAAGAGTAATAGGGATAGTAATAATAGAATAACGATAATAATAACAGTCATAGCGATAATAATAATCGTAGTAAGGATAATAATAATAGTTATAGCGATAATAATAATAGTAATAAGCATAATAATAAAAGTTATAAGGATAGAGACAAGAGTAATAGGGATAGTAATAGTAGAATAAGGATAATAATAACAGTCATAGCGATAATAATAATAGTAGTAAGGATAATAATAACAGTTATAGCGATAATAATAATAGTAGTAAGGATAATAATAACAGTTATAGCGATAATAATAATAGTAGTAAGGATAATAATAATAGTTATAGCGATAATAATAATGGTAATAAGCATAATAATAAAAGTTATAAGGATAAAGATAAGAGTAATAGGGATAGTAATAATAGAATAAGTATAATAATAACAGTCATAGCGATAATAATAATAGTAATAATGATAATAATAATAGTAATAAGGGAAATAATAATAATTATCAGGATAAAGACAAGAGTAATGGGGATAGCAATAATAGAATAAGTATAATAATAACAGTCATAGCGATAATAATAATAGTAATAAGGATAATAATAATAGTTATAAGGATAGTAATAACAGTTATAAGGATAAAGAGAAGAGTAGTAGGGATAGTAATAATAGAATAAGGATAATAATAACAGTCATAGCGATAATAATAATATTAGTAAGGATAATAATAACAGTTATAGCGATAATAATAATAGTAATAAGCATAATAATAATAGTTGTAAGGATAAAGACAAGAGTAATAGGAATATTAATAATACAATAAGGATAATAATAACAGTCATAGCGATAATAATAATAGTTATAGTGATAATCATAGTTATAAGGATAAAGACAAGACTAATATTGATAGTAATAATAGAATAAGGATAATAATAACAGTCATAGCGATAATAATAATAGTAATGATGATAACAATAATAGTTATAGAGATAATAATACTAGAAATAAGGATAATAATAACAGTTATAATGATAATAATAATAGTAATAAGGGAAATAGTAATAGTTATAAGGATAAAGACAAGAGTAATAGGGATAGTAATAATAGAATAACGATAATAATAACAGTCATAGCGATAATAATAATCGTAGTAAGGATAATAATAATAGTTATAGCGATAATAATAATAGTAATAAGCATAATAATAAAAGTTATAAGGATAGAGACAAGAGTAATAGGGATAGTAATAGTAGAATAAGGATAATAATAACAGTCATAGCGATAATAATAATAGTAGTAAGGATAATAATAACAGTTATAGCGATAATAATAATAGTAATAAGCATAATAATAATAGTAGTAAGGATAATAATAATAGTTATAGCGATAATAGTAATAGTAATAAGCATAATAATAAAAGTTATAAGGATAGAGACAAGAATAATAGGGATAGTAATAGTAGAATAAGGATAATAATAACAGTCATAGCGATAATAATAGTAATAAGGATAATAATAATAGTTATAGCCTTAATAATAATAGTTATAGCGATAATAATAATAGTAATAAGGATAAAGACAAGAGTAATAGGGATAGTAATAGTACAATAAGGATAATAATAACAGTCATAACGATAATAATAATAGTTATAGCGATAATAATAATAGTAGTAAGGATAATAATAACAGTTATAGCGATAATAATAATAGTAGTAAGGATAATAATAACAGGCATAGCGATAATAATAATAGTAATGATGATAACAATAATAGTTATAGAGATAATAATACTAGTAATAAGGATAATAATAACAGTTATAATGATAATAATAATAGTAATAAGGGAAATAGTAATAGTTATAAGGATAAAGACAAGAGTAATAGGGATAGTAATAATAGAATAACGATAATAATAACAGTCATAGCGATAATAATAATCGTAGTAAGGATAATAATAATAGTTATAGCGATAATAATAATAGTAATAAGCATAATAATAAAAGTTATAAGGATAGAGACAAGAGTAATAGGGATAGTAATAGTAGAATAAGGATAATAATAACAGTCATAGCGATAATAATAATAGTAGTAAGGATAATAATAACAGTTATAGCGATAATAATAATAGTAATAAGCATAATAATAATAGTAGTAAGGATAATAATAATAGTTATAGCGATAATAGTAATAGTAATAAGCATAATAATAAAAGTTATAAGGATAGAGACAAGAGTAATAGGGATAGTAATAGTAGAATAAGGATAATAATAACAGTCATAGCGATAATAATAGTAATAAGGATAATAATAATAGTTATAGCCTTAATAATAATAGTTATAGCGATAATAATAATAGTAATAAGGATAAAGACAAGAGTAATAGGGATAGTAATAGTACAATAAGGATAATAATAACAGTCATAACGATAATAATAATAGTTATAGCGATAATAATAATAGTAGTAAGGATAATAATAACAGTTATAGCGATAATAATAATAGTAGTAAGGATAATAATAACAGTCATAGCGATAATAATAATAGTAATGATGATAACAATAATAGTTATAGAGATAATAATACTAGTAATAAGGATAATAATAACAGTTATAATGATAATAATAATAGTAATAAGGGAAATAGTAATAGTTATAAGGATAAAGACAAGAGTAATAGGGATAGTAATAATAGAATAACGATAATAATAACAGTCATAGCGATAATAATAATCGTAGTAAGGATAATAATAATAGTAATAAGCATAATAATAAAAGTTATAAGGATAGAGACAAGAGTAATAGGGATAGTAATAGTAGAATAAGGATAATAATAACAGTCATAGCGATAATAATAATAGTAGTAAGGATAATAATAACAGTTATAGCGATAATAATAATAGTAATAAGCATAATAATAATAGTAGTAAGGATAATAATAATAGTTATAGCGATAATAGTAATAGTAATAAGCATAATAATAAAAGTTATAAGGATAGAGACAAGAGTAATAGGGATAGTAATAGTAGAATAAGGATAATAATAACAGTCATAGCGATAATAATAGTAATAAGGATAATAATAATAGTTATAGCCTTATTAATAATAGTTATAGCGATAATAATAATAGTAATAAGGATAAAGACAAGAGTAATAGGGATAGTAATAGTACAATAAGGATAATAATAACAGTCATAACGATAATAATAATAGTTATAGCGATAATAATAATAGTAGTAAGGATAATAATAACAGTTATAGCGATAATAATAATAGTAATAAGCATAATAATAATAGTTGTAAGGATAAAGACAAGAGTAATAGGAATATTAATAATACAATAAGGATAATAATAACAGTCATAGCGATAATAATAATAGTTATAGTGATAATCATAGTTATAAGGATAAAGACAAGACTAATATTGATAGTAATAATAGAATAAGGATAATAATAACAGTCATAGCGATAATAATAATAGTAATGATGATAACAATAATAGTTATAGAGATAATAATACTAGTAATAAGGATAATAATAACAGTTATAATGATAATAATAATAGTAATAAGGGAAATAGTAATAGTTATAAGGATAAAGACAAGAGTAATAGGGATAGTAATAATAGAATAACGATAATAATAACAGTCATAGCGATAATAATAATCGTAGTAAGGATAATAATAATAGTTATAGCGATAATAATAATAGTAATAAGCATAATAATAAAAGTTATAAGGATAGAGACAAGAGTAATAGGGATAGTAATAGTAGAATAAGGATAATAATAACAGTCATAGCGATAATAATAATAGTAGTAAGGATAATAATAACAGTTATAGCGATAATAATAATAGTAATAAGCATAATAATAATAGTAGTAAGGATAATAATAATAGTTATAGCGATAATAGTAATAGTAATAAGCATAATAATAAAAGTTATAAGGATAGAGACAAGAGTAATAGGGATAGTAATAGTAGAATAAGGATAATAATAACAGTCATAGCGATAATAATAGTAATAAGTATAATAATAATAGTTATAGCCTTAATAATAATAGTTATAGCGATAATAATAATAGTAATAAGGATAAAGACAAGAGTAATAGGGATAGTAATAGTACAATAAGGATAATAATAACAGTCATAACGATAATAATAATAGTTATAGCGATAATAATCATAGTTATAAGGATAAAGACAAGAGTAATAGGGATAGTAATAATAGAATAAGGATAATAATAACAGTCATAGCGATAATATTAATAGTTATAGCGATAATAATAATAGTAATAAGGATAATAATAATAGTTATAAGGATAAAGAGAAGAGTAATAGGGATAGTAATAATAGAATAAGGATAATAATAACAGTCATAGCGATAATAATAATAGTAGTAAGGATAATAATAACAGTCATAGCGATAATAATAATAGTAGTAAGGATAATAATAATAGTTATAGCGATAATAATAATAGTAATAAGCATATTAATAATAGTTATAAGGATAGAGACAAGAGTAGTAGGGATAGTAATAGTAGAATAAGGATAATAATAACAGTCATAGCGATAATAATAATAGTAATGATGATAACAATAATAGTTATAGAGATAATAATACTAGTAATAAGGATAATAATAACAGTTATAATGATAATAATAATAGTAATAAGGGAAATAGTAATAGTTATAAGGATAAAGACAAGAGTAATAGGGATAGTAATAATAGAATAACGATAATAATAACAGTCATAGCGATAATAATAATCGTAGTAAGGATAATAATAATAGTTATAGCGATAATAATAATAGTAATAAGCATAATAATAAAAGTTATAAGGATAGAGACAAGAGTAATAGGGATAGTAATAGTAGAATAAGGATAATAATAACAGTCATAGCGATAATAATAATAGTAGTAAGGATAATAATAACAGTTATAGCGATAATAATAATAGTAATAAGCATAATAATAATAGTAGTAAGGATAATAATAATAGTTATAGCGATAATAGTAATAGTAATAAGCATAATAATAAAAGTTATAAGGATAGAGACAAGAGTAATAGGGATAGTAATAGTAGAATAAGGATAATAATAACAGTCATAGCGATAATAATAGTAATAAGGATAATAATAATAGTTATAGCCTTAATAATAATAGTTATAGCGATAATAATAATAGTAATAAGGATAAAGACAAGAGTAATAGGGATAGTAATAGTACAATAAGGATAATAATAACAGTCATAACGATAATAATAATAGTTATAGCGATAATAATAATAGTTATAAGGATAAAGACAAGAGTAATAGGGATAGTAATAATAGAATAAGGATAATAATAACAGTCATAGCGATAATATTAATAGTTATAGCGATAATAATAATAGTAATAAGGATAATAATAATAGTTATAAGGATAGTAATAACAGTTATAAGGATAAAGAGAAGAGTAGTAGGGATAGTAATAATAGAATAAGGATAATAATAACAGTCATAGCGATAATAATAATATTAGTAAGGATAATAATAACAGTTATAGCGATAATAATAATAGTAATAAGCATAATAATAATAGTTGTAAGGATAAAGACAAGAGTAATAGGAATATTAATAATACAATAAGGATAATAATAACAGTCATAGCGATAATAATAATAGTTATAGTGATAATCATAGTTATAAGGATAAAGACAAGACTAATATTGATAGTAATAATAGAATAAGGATAATAATAACAGTCATAGCGATAATAATAATAGTAATGATGATAACAATAATAGTTATAGAGATAATAATACTAGAAATAAGGATAATAATAACAGTTATAATGATAATAATAATAGTAATAAGGGAAATAGTAATAGTTATAAGGATAAAGACAAGAGTAATAGGGATAGTAATAATAGAATAACGATAATAATAACAGTCATAGCGATAATAATAATCGTAGTAAGGATAATAATAATAGTTATAGCGATAATAATAATAGTAATAAGCATAATAATAAAAGTTATAAGGATAGAGACAAGAGTAATAGGGATAGTAATAGTAGAATAAGGATAATAATAACAGTCATAGCGATAATAATAATAGTAGTAAGGATAATAATAACAGTTATAGCGATAATAATAATAGTAATAAGCATAATAATAATAGTAGTAAGGATAATAATAATAGTTATAGCGATAATAGTAATAGTAATAAGCATAATAATAAAAGTTATAAGGATAGAGACAAGAATAATAGGGATAGTAATAGTAGAATAAGGATAATAATAACAGTCATAGCGATAATAATAGTAATAAGGATAATAATAATAGTTATAGCCTTAATAATAATAGTTATAGCGATAATAATAATAGTAATAAGGATAAAGACAAGAGTAATAGGGATAGTAATAGTACAATAACGATAATAATAACAGTCATAACGATAATAATAATAGTTATAGCGATAATAATAATAGTAGTAAGGATAATAATAACAGTTATAGCGATAATAATAATAGTAGTAAGGATAATAATAACAGTCATAGCGATAATAATAATAGTAATGATGATAACAATAATAGTTATAGAGATAATAATACTAGTAATAAGGATAATAATAACAGTTATAATGATAATAATAATAGTAATAAGGGAAATAGTAATAGTTATAAGGATAAAGACAAGAGTAATAGGGATAGTAATAATAGAATAACGATAATAATAACAGTCATAGCGATAATAATAATCGTAGTAAGGATAATAATAATAGTTATAGCGATAATAATAATAGTAATAAGCATAATAATAAAAGTTATAAGGATAGAGACAAGAGTAATAGGGATAGTAATAGTAGAATAAGGATAATAATAACAGTCATAGCGATAATAATAATAGTAGTAAGGATAATAATAACAGTTATAGCGATAATAATAATAGTAATAAGCATAATAATAATAGTAGTAAGGATAATAATAATAGTTATAGCGATAATAGTAATAGTAATAAGCATAATAATAAAAGTTATAAGGATAGAGACAAGAGTAATAGGGATAGTAATAGTAGAATAAGGATAATAATAACAGTCATAGCGATAATAATAGTAATAAGGATAATAATAATAGTTATAGCCTTAATAATAATAGTTATAGCGATAATAATAATAGTAATAAGGATAAAGACAAGAGTAATAGGGATAGTAATAGTACAATAAGGATAATAATAACAGTCATAACGATAATAATAATAGTTATAGCGATAATAATAATAGTAGTAAGGATAATAATAACAGTTATAGCGATAATAATAATAGTAGTAAGGATAATAATAACAGTCATAGCGATAATAATAATAGTAATGATGATAACAATAATAGTTATAGAGATAATAATACTAGTAATAAGGATAATAATAACAGTTATAATGATAATAATAATAGTAATAAGGGAAATAGTAATAGTTATAAGGATAAAGACAAGAGTAATAGGGATAGTAATAATAGAATAACGATAATAATAACAGTCATAGCGATAATAATAATCGTAGTAAGGATAATAATAATAGTAATAAGCATAATAATAAAAGTTATAAGGATAGAGACAAGAGTAATAGGGATAGTAATAGTAGAATAAGGATAATAATAACAGTCATAGCGATAATAATAATAGTAGTAAGGATAATAATAACAGTTATAGCGATAATAATAATAGTAATAAGCATAATAATAATAGTAGTAAGGATAATAATAATAGTTATAGCGATAATAGTAATAGTAATAAGCATAATAATAAAAGTTATAAGGATAGAGACAAGAGTAATAGGGATAGTAATAGTAGAATAAGGATAATAATAACAGTCATAGCGATAATAATAGTAATAAGGATAATAATAATAGTTATAGCCTTATTAATAATAGTTATAGCGATAATAATAATAGTAATAAGGATAAAGACAAGAGTAATAGGGATAGTAATAGTACAATAAGGATAATAATAACAGTCATAACGATAATAATAATAGTTATAGCGATAATAATAATAGTAGTAAGGATAATAATAACAGTTATAGCGATAATAATAATAGTAATAAGCATAATAATAATAGTTGTAAGGATAAAGACAAGAGTAATAGGAATATTAATAATACAATAAGGATAATAATAACAGTCATAGCGATAATAATAATAGTTATAGTGATAATCATAGTTATAAGGATAAAGACAAGACTAATATTGATAGTAATAATAGAATAAGGATAATAATAACAGTCATAGCGATAATAATAATAGTAATGATGATAACAATAATAGTTATAGAGATAATAATACTAGTAATAAGGATAATAATAACAGTTATAATGATAATAATAATAGTAATAAGGGAAATAGTAATAGTTATAAGGATAAAGACAAGAGTAATAGGGATAGTAATAATAGAATAACGATAATAATAACAGTCATAGCGATAATAATAATCGTAGTAAGGATAATAATAATAGTTATAGCGATAATAATAATAGTAATAAGCATAATAATAAAAGTTATAAGGATAGAGACAAGAGTAATAGGGATAGTAATAGTAGAATAAGGATAATAATAACAGTCATAGCGATAATAATAATAGTAGTAAGGATAATAATAACAGTTATAGCGATAATAATAATAGTAATAAGCATAATAATAATAGTAGTAAGGATAATAATAATAGTTATAGCGATAATAGTAATAGTAATAAGCATAATAATAAAAGTTATAAGGATAGAGACAAGAGTAATAGGGATAGTAATAGTAGAATAAGGATAATAATAACAGTCATAGCGATAATAATAGTAATAAGTATAATAATAATAGTTATAGCCTTAATAATAATAGTTATAGCGATAATAATAATAGTAATAAGGATAAAGACAAGAGTAATAGGGATAGTAATAGTACAATAAGGATAATAATAACAGTCATAACGATAATAATAATAGTTATAGCGATAATAATCATAGTTATAAGGATAAAGACAAGAGTAATAGGGATAGTAATAATAGAATAAGGATAATAATAACAGTCATAGCGATAATATTAATAGTTATAGCGATAATAATAATAGTAATAAGGATAATAATAATAGTTATAAGGATAAAGAGAAGAGTAATAGGGATAGTAATAATAGAATAAGGATAATAATAACAGTCATAGCGATAATAATAATAGTAGTAAGGATAATAATAACAGTCATAGCGATAATAATAATAGTAGTAAGGATAATAATAATAGTTATAGCGATAATAATAATAGTAATAAGCATATTAATAATAGTTATAAGGATAGAGACAAGAGTAGTAGGGATAGTAATAGTAGAATAAGGATAATAATAACAGTCATAGCGATAATAATAATAGTAATGATGATAACAATAATAGTTATAGAGATAATAATACTAGTAATAAGGATAATAATAACAGTTATAATGATAATAATAATAGTAATAAGGGAAATAGTAATAGTTATAAGGATAAAGACAAGAGTAATAGGGATAGTAATAATAGAATAACGATAATAATAACAGTCATAGCGATAATAATAATCGTAGTAAGGATAATAATAATAGTTATAGCGATAATAATAATAGTAATAAGCATAATAATAAAAGTTATAAGGATAGAGACAAGAGTAATAGGGATAGTAATAGTAGAATAAGGATAATAATAACAGTCATAGCGATAATAATAATAGTAGTAAGGATAATAATAACAGTTATAGCGATAATAATAATAGTAATAAGCATAATAATAATAGTAGTAAGGATAATAATAATAGTTATAGCGATAATAGTAATAGTAATAAGCATAATAATAAAAGTTATAAGGATAGAGACAAGAGTAATAGGGATAGTAATAGTAGAATAAGGATAATAATAACAGTCATAGCGATAATAATAGTAATAAGGATAATAATAATAGTTATAGCCTTAATAATAATAGTTATAGCGATAATAATAATAGTAATAAGGATAAAGACAAGAGTAATAGGGATAGTAATAGTACAATAAGGATAATAATAACAGTCATAACGATAATAATAATAGTTATAGCGATAATAATAATAGTTATAAGGATAAAGACAAGAGTAATAGGGATAGTAATAATAGAATAAGGATAATAATAACAGTCATAGCGATAATATTAATAGTTATAGCGATAATAATAATAGTAATAAGGATAATAATAATAGTTATAAGGATAAAGAGAAGAGTAATAGGGATAGTAATAATAGAATAAGGATAATAATAATAGTCATAGCGATAATAATAATAGTAGTAAGGATAATAATAACAGTCATAGCGATAATAATAATAGTAGTAAGGATAATAATAATAGTTATAGCGATAATAATAATAGTAATAAGCATATTAATAATAGTTATAAGGATAGAGACAAGAGTAGTAGGGATAGTAATAGTAGAATAAGGATAATAATAACAGTTATAGCGATAATATTAATAGTTATAGCGATAATAATAATAGTAATAAGGATAATAATAATAGTTATAAGGATAAAGAGAAGAGTAATAGGGATAGTAATAATAGAATAAGGATAATAATAACAGTCATAGCGATAATAATAATAGTAGTAAGGATAATAATAACAGTTATAGCGATAATAATAATAGTAATAAGCATAATAATAATAGTTGTAAGGATAAAGACAAGAGTAATAGGGATATTAATAATACAATAAGGATAATAATAACAGTCATAGCGATAATAATAATAGTAGTAAGGATAATAATAACAGTTATAGCGATAATAATAATAGTAGTAAGGATAATAATAACAGTTATAGCGATAATAATAATAGTAGTAAGGATAATAATAATAGTTATAGCGATAATAATAATGGTAATAAGCATAATAATAAAAGTTATAAGGATAAAGATAAGAGTAATAGGGATAGTAATAATAGAATAAGTATAATAATAACAGTCATAGCGATAATAATAATAGTTATAATGATAATAATAATAGTAATAAGGGAAATAATAATAATTATCAGGATAAAGACAAGAGTAATGGGGATAGCAATAATAGAATAAGTATAATAATAACAGTCATAGCGATAATAATAATAGTAATAAGGATAATAATAATAGTTATAAGGATAGTAATAACAGTTATAAGGATAAAGAGAAGAGTAGTAGGGATAGTAATAATAGAATAAGGATAATAATAACAGTCATAGCGATAATAATAATATTAGTAAGGATAATAATAACAGTTATAGCGATAATAATAATAGTAATAAGCATAATAATAATAGTTGTAAGGATAAAGACAAGAGTAATAGGAATATTAATAATACAATAAGGATAATAATAACAGTCATAGCGATAATAATAATAGTTATAGTGATAATCATAGTTATAAGGATAAAGACAAGACTAATATTGATAGTAATAATAGAATAAGGATAATAATAACAGTCATAGCGATAATAATAATAGTAATGATGATAACAATAATAGTTATAGAGATAATAATACTAGTAATAAGGATAATAATAACAGTTATAATGATAATAATAATAGTAATAAGGGAAATAGTAATAGTTATAAGGATAAAGACAAGAGTAATAGGGATAGTAATAATAGAATAACGATAATAATAACAGTCATAGCGATAATAATAATCGTAGTAAGGATAATAATAATAGTTATAGCGATAATAATAATAGTAATAAGCATAATAATAAAAGTTATAAGGATAGAGACAAGAGTAATAGGGATAGTAATAGTAGAATAAGGATAATAATAACAGTCATAGCGATAATAATAATAGTAGTAAGGATAATAATAACAGTTATAGCGATAATAATAATAGTAATAAGCATAATAATAATAGTAGTAAGGATAATAATAATAGTTATAGCGATAATAGTAATAGTAATAAGCATAATAATAAAAGTTATAAGGATAGAGACAAGAGTAATAGGGATAGTAATAGTAGAATAAGGATAATAATAACAGTCATAGCGATAATAATAGTAATAAGGATAATAATAATAGTTATAGCCTTAATAATAATAGTTATAGCGATAATAATAATAGTAATAAGGATAAAGACAAGAGTAATAGGGATACTAATAGTACAATAAGGATAATAATAACAGTCATAACGATAATAATAATAGTTATAGCGATAATAATAATAGTTATAAGGATAAAGACAAGAGTAATAGGGATAGTAATAATAGAATAAGGATAATAATAACAGTCATAGCGATAATATTAATAGTTATAGCGATAATAATAATAGTAATAAGGATAATAATAATAGTTATAAGGATAAAGAGAAGAGTAATAGGGATAGTAATAATAGAATAAGGATAATAATAATAGTCATAGCGATAATAATAATAGTAGTAAGGATAATAATAACAGTCATAGCGATAATAATAATAGTAGTAAGGATAATAATAATAGTTATAGCGATAATAATAATAGTAATAAGCATATTAATAATAGTTATAAGGATAAAGACAAGAGTAATAGGGATAGTAATAATAGAATAACGATAATAATAACAGTCATAGCGATAATAATAATCGTAGTAAGGATAATAATAATAGTTATAGCGATAATAATAATAGTAATAAGCATAATAATAAAAGTTATAAGGATAGAGACAAGAGTAATAGGGATAGTAATAGTAGAATAAGGATAATAATAACAGTCATAGCGATAATAATAATAGTAGTAAGGATAATAATAACAGTTATAGCGATAATAATAATAGTAGTAAGGATAATAATAACAGTTATAGCGATAATAATAATAGTAGTAAGGATAATAATAATAGTTATAGCGATAATAATAATGGTAATAAGCATAATAATAAAAGTTATAAGGATAAAGATAAGAGTAATAGGGATAGTAATAATAGAATAAGTATAATAATAACAGTCATAGCGATAATAATAATAGTAATAATGATAATAATAATAGTAATAAGGGAAATAATAATAATTATCAGGATAAAGACAAGAGTAATGGGGATAGCAATAATAGAATAAGTATAATAATAACAGTCATAGCGATAATAATAATAGTAATAAGGATAATAATAATAGTTATAAGGATAGTAATAACAGTTATAAGGATAAAGAGAAGAGTAGTAGGGATAGTAATAATAGAATAAGGATAATAATAACAGTCATAGCGATAATAATAATATTAGTAAGGATAATAATAACAGTTATAGCGATAATAATAATAGTAATAAGCATAATAATAATAGTTGTAAGGATAAAGACAAGAGTAATAGGAATATTAATAATACAATAAGGATAATAATAACAGTCATAGCGATAATAATAATAGTTATAGTGATAATCATAGTTATAAGGATAAAGACAAGACTAATATTGATAGTAATAATAGAATAAGGATAATAATAACAGTCATAGCGATAATAATAATAGTAATGATGATAACAATAATAGTTATAGAGATAATAATACTAGTAATAAGGATAATAATAACAGTTATAATGATAATAATAATAGTAATAAGGGAAATAGTAATAGTTATAAGGATAAAGACAAGAGTAATAGGGATAGTAATAATAGAATAACGATAATAATAACAGTCATAGCGATAATAATAATAGTAGTAAGGATAATAATAACAGTTATAGCGATAATAATAATAGTAATAAGCATAATAATAATAGTAGTAAGGATAATAATAATAGTTATAGCGATAATAGTAATAGTAATAAGCATAATAATAAAAGTTATAAGGATAGAGACAAGAGTAATAGGGATAGTAATAGTAGAATAAGGATAATAATAACAGTCATAGCGATAATAATAGTAATAAGGATAATAATAATAGTTATAGCCTTAATAATAATAGTTATAGCGATAATAATAATAGTAATAAGGATAAAGACAAGAGTAATAGGGATAGTAATAGTACAATAAGGATAATAATAACAGTCATAACGATAATAATAATAGTTATAACGATAATAATAATAGTAGTAAGGATAATAATAACAGTTATAGCGATAATAATAATAGTAGTAAGGATAATAATAACAGTCATAGCGATAATAATAATAGTAATGATGATAACAATAATAGTTATAGAGATAATAATACTAGTAATAAGGATAATAATAACAGTTATAATGATAATAATAATAGTAATAAGGGAAATAGTAATAGTTATAAGGATAAAGACAAGAGTAATAGGGATAGTAATAATAGAATAACGATAATAATAACAGTCATAGCGATAATAATAATCGTAGTAAGGATAATAATAATAGTTATAGCGATAATAATAATAGTAATAAGCATAATAATAAAAGTTATAAGGATAGAGACAAGAGTAATAGGGATAGTAATAGTAGAATAAGGATAATAATAACAGTCATAGCGATAATAATAATAGTAGTAAGGATAATAATAACAGTTATAGCGATAATAATAATAGTAATAAGCATAATAATAATAGTAGTAAGGATAATAATAATAGTTATAGCGATAATAGTAATAGTAATAAGCATAATAATAAAAGTTATAAGGATAGAGACAAGAGTAATAGGGATAGTAATAGTAGAATAAGGATAATAATAACAGTCATAGCGATAATAATAGTAATAAGGATAATAATAATAGTTATAGCCTTAATAATAATAGTTATAGCGATAATAATAATAGTAATAAGGATAAAGACAAGAGTAATAGGGATAGTAATAGTACAATAAGGATAATAATAACAGTCATAACGATAATAATAATAGTTATAGCGATAATAATAATAGTTATAAGGATAAAGACAAGAGTAATAGGGATAGTAATAATAGAATAAGGATAATAATAACAGTCATAGCGATAATATTAATAGTTATAGCGATAATAATAATAGTAATAAGGATAATAATAATAGTTATAAGGATAAAGAGAAGAGTAATAGGGATAGTAATAATAGAATAAGGATAATAATAACAGTCATAGCGATAATAATAATAGTAGTAAGGATAATAATAACAGTCATAGCGATAATAATAATAGTAGTAAGGATAATAATAATAGTTATAGCGATAATAATAATAGTAATAAGCATATTAATAATAGTTATAAGGATAGAGACAAGAGTAGTAGGGATAGTAATAGTAGAATAAGGATAATAATAACAGTCATAGCGATAATAATAATAGTAATGATGATAACAATAATAGTTATAGAGATAATAATACTAGTAATAAGGATAATAATAACAGTTATAATGATAATAATAATAGTAATAAGGGAAATAGTAATAGTTATAAGGATAAAGACAAGAGTAATAGGGATAGTAATAATAGAATAACGATAATAATAACAGTTATAGCGATAATAATAATCGTAGTAAGGATAATAATAATAGTTATAGCGATAATAATAATAGTAATAAGCATAATAATAAAAGTTATAAGGATAGAGACAAGAGTAATAGGGATAGTAATAGTAGAATAAGGATAATAATAACAGTCATAGCGATAATAATAATAGTAGTAAGGATAATAATAACAGTTATAGCGATAATAATAAAAGTAATAAGCATAATAATAATAGTAGTAAGGATAATAATAATAGTTATAGCGATAATAGTAATAGTAATAAGCATAATAATAAAAGTTATAAGGATAGAGACAAGAGTAATAGGGATAGTAATAGTAGAATAAGGATAATAATAACAGTCATAGCGATAATAATAGTAATAAGGATAATAATAATAGTTATAGCCTTAATAATAATAGTTATAGCGATAATAATAATAGTAATAAGGATAAAGACAAGAGTAATAGGGATAGTAATAGTACAATAAGGATAATAATAACAGTCATAACGATAATAATAATAGTTATAGCGATAATAATAATAGTTATAAGGATAAAGACAAGAGTAATAGGGATAGTAATAATAGAATAAGGATAATAATAACAGTCATAGCGATAATATTAATAGTTATAGCGATAATAATAATAGTAATAAGGATAATAATAATAGTTATAAGGATAAAGAGAAGAGTAATAGGGATAGTAATAATAGAATAAGGATAATAATAATAGTCATAGCGATAATAATAATAGTAGTAAGGATAATAATAACAGTCATAGCGATAATAATAATAGTCGTAAGGATAATAATAATAGTTATAGCGATAATAATAATAGTAATAAGCATATTAATAATAGTTATAAGGATAGAGACAAGAGTAGTAGGGATAGTAATAGTAGAATAAGGATAATAATAACAGTCATAGCGATAATATTAATAGTTATAGCGATAATAATAATAGTAATAAGGATAATAATAATAGTTATAAGGATAAAGAGAAGAGTAATAGGGATAGTAATAATAGAATAAGGATAATAATAACAGTCATAGCGATAATAATAATAGTAGTAAGGATAATAATAACAGTTATAGCGATAATAATAATAGTAATAAGCATAATAATAATAGTTGTAAGGATAAAGACAAGAGTAATAGGGATATTAATAATACAATAAGGATAATAATAACAGTCATAGCGATAATAATAATAATAATGAGGATAACAATAATAGTTATAGAGATAATAATACTAGTAATAAGGATAATAATAACAGTTATAATGATAATAATAATAGTAATAAGGGAAATAGTAATAGTTATAAGGATAAAGACAAGAGTAATAGGGATAGTAATAATAGAATAACGATAATAATAACAGTCATAGCGATAATAATAATCGTAGTAAGGATAATAATAATAGTTATAGCGATAATAATAATAGTAATAAGCATAATAATAAAAGTTATAAGGATAGAGACAAGAGTAATAGGGATAGTAATAGTAGAATAAGGATAATAATAACAGTCATAGCGATAATAATAATAGTAGTAAGGATAATAATAACAGTTATAGCGATAATAATAATAGTAATAAGCATAATAATAATAGTAGTAAGGATAATAATAATAGTTATAGCGATAATAGTAATAGTAATAAGCATAATAATAAAAGTTATAAGGATAGAGACAAGAGTAATAGGGATAGTAATAGTAGAATAAGGATAATAATAACAGTCATAGCGATAATAATAGTAATAAGGATAATAATAATAGTTATAGCCTTAATAATAATAGTTATAGCGATAATAATAATAGTAATAAGGATAAAGACAAGAGTAATAGGGATAGTAATAGTACAATAAGGATAATAATAACAGTCATAACGATAATAATAATAGTTATAGCGATAATAATAATAGTAGTAAGGATAATAATAACAGTTATAGCGATAATAATAATAGTAGTAAGGATAATAATAACAGTCATAGCGATAATAATAATAGTAATGATGATAACAATAATAGTTATAGAGATAAGAATACTAGTAATAAGGATAATAATAACAGTTATAATGATAATAATAATAGTAATAAGGGAAATAGTAATAGTTATAAGGATAAAGACAAGAGTAATAGGGATAGTAATAATAGAATAACGATAATAATAACAGTCATAGCGATAATAATAATAGTAGTAAGGATAATAATAACAGTTATAGCGATAATAATAATAGTAATAAGCATAATAATAATAGTTGTAAGGATAAAGACAAGAGTAATAGGGATATTAATAATACAATAAGGATAATAATAACAGTCATAGCGATAATAATAATAGTAATGAGGATAACAATAATAGTTATAGAGATAATAATACTAGTAATAAGGATAATAATAACAGTTATAATGATAATAATAATAGTAATAAGGGAAATAATAATAGTTATAAGGATAAAGACAAGAGTAATAGGGATAGTAATAATAGAATAACGATAATAATAACAGTCATAGCGATAATAATAATCGTAGTAAGGATAATAATAATAGTTATAGCGATAATAATAATAGTAATAAGCATAATAATAAAAGTTATAAGGATAGAGACAAGAGTAATAGGGATAGTAATAGTAGAATAAGGATAATAATAACAGTCATAGCGATAATAATAATAGTAGTAAGGATAATAATAACAGTTATAGCGATAATAATAATAGTAGTAAGGATAATAATAACAGTTATAGCGATAATAATAATAGTAGTAAGGATAATAATAATAGTTATAGCGATAATAATAATGGTAATAAGCATAATAATAAAAGTTATAAGGATAAAGATAAGAGTAATAGGGATAGTAATAATAGAATAAGTATAATAATAACAGTCATAGCGATAATAATAATAGTAATAATGATAATAATAATAGTAATAAGGGAAATAATAATAATTATCAGGATAAAGACAAGAGTAATGGGGATAGCAATAATAGAATAAGTATAATAATAACAGTCATAGCGATAATAATAATAGTAATAAGGATAATAATAATAGTTATAAGGATAGTAATAACAGTTATAAGGATAAAGAGAAGAGTAGTAGGGATAGTAATAATAGAATAAGGATAATAATAACAGTCATAGCGATAATAATAATATTAGTAAGGATAATAATAACAGTTATAGCGATAATAATAATAGTAATAAGCATAATAATAATAGTTGTAAGGATAAAGACAAGAGTAATAGGAATATTAATAATACAATAAGGATAATAATAACAGTCATAGCGATAATAATAATAGTTATAGTGATAATCATAGTTATAAGGATAAAGACAAGACTAATATTGATAGTAATAATAGAATAAGGATAATAATAACAGTCATAGCGATAATAATAATAGTAATGATGATAACAATAATAGTTATAGAGATAATAATACTAGTAATAAGGATAATAATAACAGTTATAATGATAATAATAATAGTAATAAGGGAAATAGTAATAGTTATAAGGATAAAGACAAGAGTAATAGGGATAGTAATAATAGAATAACGATAATAATAACAGTCATAGCGATAATAATAATCGTAGTAAGGATAATAATAATAGTTATAGCGATAATAATAATAGTAATAAGCATAATAATAAAAGTTATAAGGATAGAGACAAGAGTAATAGGGATAGTAATAGTAGAATAAGGATAATAATAACAGTCATAGCGATAATAATAATAGTAGTAAGGATAATAATAACAGTTATAGCGATAATAATAATAGTAATAAGCATAATAATAATAGTAGTAAGGATAATAATAATAGTTATAGCGATAATAGTAATAGTAATAAGCATAATAATAAAAGTTATAAGGATAGAGACAAGAGTAATAGGGATAGTAATAGTAGAATAAGGATAATAATAACAGTCATAGCGATAATAATAGTAATAAGGATAATAATAATAGTTATAGCCTTAATAATAATAGTTATAGCGATAATAATAATAGTAATAAGGATAAAGACAAGAGTAATAGGGATAGTAATAGTACAATAAGGATAATAATAACAGTCATAACGATAATAATAATAGTTATAGCGATAATAATAATAGTAGTAAGGATAATAATAACAGTTATAGCGATAATAATAATAGTAATAAGCATAATAATAATAGTTGTAAGGATAAAGACAAGAGTAATAGGAATATTAATAATACAATAAGGATAATAATAACAGTCATAGCGATAATAATAATAGTTATAGTGATAATCATAGTTATAAGGATAAAGACAAGACTAATATTGATAGTAATAATAGAATAAGGATAATAATAACAGTCATAGCGATAATAATAATAGTAATGATGATAACAATAATAGTTATAGAGATAATAATACTAGTAATAAGGATAATAATAACAGTTATAATGATAATAATAATAGTAATAAGGGAAATAGTAATAGTTATAAGGATAAAGACAAGAGTAATAGGGATAGTAATAATAGAATAACGATAATAATAACAGTCATAGCGATAATAATAATCGTAGTAAGGATAATAATAATAGTTATAGCGATAATAATAATAGTAATAAGCATAATAATAAAAGTTATAAGGATAGAGACAAGAGTAATAGGGATAGTAATAGTAGAATAAGGATAATAATAACAGTCATAGCGATAATAATAATAGTAGTAAGGATAATAATAACAGTTATAGCGATAATAATAATAGTAATAAGCATAATAATAATAGT
Organism: Megachile ligniseca; assembly: GCA_945859555.1. Taxonomy (NCBI): domain Eukaryota; kingdom Metazoa; phylum Arthropoda; class Insecta; order Hymenoptera; family Megachilidae; genus Megachile; species Megachile ligniseca. Next base: position 162,381 of record CAMAOC010000057.1, read on the forward strand.
AGTAAGGATAATAATAATAGTTATAGCGATAATAGTAATAGTAATAAGCATAATAATAAAAGTTATAAGGATAGAGACAAGAGTAATAGGGATAGTAATAGTAGAATAAGGATAATAATAACAGTCATAGCGATAATAATAGTAATAAGGATAATAATAATAGTTATAGCCTTAATAATAATAGTTATAGCGATAATAATAATAGTAATAAGGATAAAGACAAGAGTAATAGGGATAGTAATAGTACAATAAGGATAATAATAACAGTCATAACGATAATAATAATAGTTATAGCGATAATAATAATAGTTATAAGGATAAAGACAAGAGTAATAGGGATAGTAATAATAGAATAAGGATAATAATAACAGTCATAGCGATAATATTAATAGTTATAGCGATAATAATAATAGTAATAAGGATAATAATAATAGTTATAAGGATAAAGAGAAGAGTAATAGGGATAGTAATAATAGAATAAGGATAATAATAACAGTCATAGCGATAATAATAATAGTAGTAAGGATAATAATAACAGTCATAGCGATAATAATAATAGTAGTAAGGATAATAATAATAGTTATAGCGATAATAATAATAGTAATAAGCATATTAATAATAGTTATAAGGATAGAGACAAGAGTAGTAGGGATAGTAATAGTAGAATAAGGATAATAATAACAGTCATAGCGATAATAATAATAGTAATGATGATAACAATAATAGTTATAGAGATAATAATACTAGTAATAAGGATAATAATAACAGTTATAATGATAATAATAATAGTAATAAGGGAAATAGTAATAGTTATAAGGATAAAGACAAGAGTAATAGGGATAGTAATAATAGAATAACGATAATAATAACAGTCATAGCGATAATAATAATCGTAGTAAGGATAATAATAATAGTTATAGCGATAATAATAATAGTAATAAGCATAATAATAAAAGTTATAAGGATAGAGACAAGAGTAATAGGGATAGTAATAGTAGAATAAGGATAATAATAACAGTCATAGCGATAATAATAATAGTAGTAAGGATAATAATAACAGTTATAGCGATAATAATAATAGTAATAAGCATAATAATAATAGTAGTAAGGATAATAATAATAGTTATAGCGATAATAGTAATAGTAATAAGCATAATAATAAAAGTTATAAGGATAGAGACAAGAGTAATAGGGATAGTAATAGTAGAATAAGGATAATAATAACAGTCATAGCGATAATAATAGTAATAAGGATAATAATAATAGTTATAGCCTTAATAATAATAGTTATAGCGATAATAATAATAGTAATAAGGATAAAGACAAGAGTAATAGGGATAGTAATAGTACAATAAGGATAATAATAACAGTCATAACGATAATAATAATAGTTATAGCGATAATAATAATAGTTATAAGGATAAAGACAAGAGTAATAGGGATAGTAATAATAGAATAAGGATAATAATAACAGTCATAGCGATAATATTAATAGTTATAGCGATAATAATAATAGTAATAAGGATAATAATAATAGTTATAAGGATAAAGAGAAGAGTAATAGGGATAGTAATAATAGAATAAGGATAATAATAACAGTCATAGCGATAATAATAATAGTAGTAAGGATAATAATAACAGTTATAGCGATAATAATAATAGTAATAAGCATAATAATAATAGTTGTAAGGATAAAGACAAGAGTAATAGGGATATTAATAATACAATAAGGATAATAATAACAGTCATAGCGATAATAATAATAGTAATGAGGATAACAATAATAGTTATAGAGATAATAATACTAGTAATAAGGATAATAATAACAGTTATAATGATAATAATAATAGTAATAAGGGAAATAATAATAGTTATAAGGATAAAGACAAGAGTAATAGGGATAGTAATAATAGAATAACGATAATAATAACAGTCATAGCGATAATAATAATCGTAGTAAGGATAATAATAATAGTTATAGCGATAATAATAATAGTAATAAGCATAATAATAAAAGTTATAAGGATAGAGACAAGAGTAATAGGGATAGTAATAGTAGAATAAGGATAATAATAACAGTCATAGCGATAATAATAATAGTAGTAAGGATAATAATAACAGTTATAGCGATAATAATAATAGTAGTAAGGATAATAATAACAGTTATAGCGATAATAATAATAGTAGTAAGGATAATAATAATAGTTATAGCGATAATAATAATGGTAATAAGCATAATAATAAAAGTTATAAGGATAAAGATAAGAGTAATAGGGATAGTAATAATAGAATAAGTATAATAATAACAGTCATAGCGATAATAATAATAGTAATAATGATAATAATAATAGTAATAAGGGAAATAATAATAATTATCAGGATAAAGACAAGAGTAATGGGGATAGCAATAATAGAATAAGTATAATAATAACAGTCATAGCGATAATAATAATAGTAATAAGGATAATAATAATAGTTATAAGGATAGTAATAACAGTTATAAGGATAAAGAGAAGAGTAGTAGGGATAATAATAATAGAATAAGGATAATAATAACAGTCATAGCGATAATAATAATATTAGTAAGGATAATAATAACAGTTATAGCGATAATAATAATAGTAATAAGCATAATAATAATAGTTGTAAGGATAAAGACAAGAGTAATAGGAATATTAATAATACAATAAGGATAATAATAACAGTCATAGCGATAATAATAATAGTTACAGTGATAATCATAGTTATAAGGATAAAGACAAGACTAATATTGATAGTAATAATAGAATAAGGATAATAATAACAGTCATAGCGATAATAATAATAGTAATGATGATAACAATAATAGTTATAGAGATAATAATACTAGTAATAAGGATAATAATAACAGTTATAATGATAATAATAATAGTAATAAGGGAAATAGTAATAGTTATAAGGATAAAGACAAGAGTAATAGGGATAGTAATAATAGAATAACGATAATAATAACAGTCATAGCGATAATAATAATCGTAGTAAGGATAATAATAATAGTTATAGCGATAATAATAATAGTAATAAGCATAATAATAAAAGTTATAAGGATAGAGACAAGAGTAATAGGGATAGTAATAGTAGAATAAGGATAATAATAACAGTCATAGCGATAATAATAATAGTAGTAAGGATAATAATAACAGTTATAGCGATAATAATAATAGTAATAAGCATAATAATAATAGTAGTAAGGATAATAATAATAGTTATAGCGATAATAGTAATAGTAATAAGCATAATAATAAAAGTTATAAGGATAGAGACAAGAGTAATAGGGATAGTAATAGTAGAATAAGGATAATAATAACAGTCATAGCGATAATAATAGTAATAAGGATAATAATAATAGTTATAGCCTTAATAATAATAGTTATAGCGATAATAATAATAGTAATAAGGATAAAGACAAGAGTAATAGGGATAGTAATAGTACAATAAGGATAATAATAACAGTCATAACGATAATAATAATAGTTATAGCGATAATAATAATAGTTATAAGGATAAAGACAAGAGTAATAGGGATAGTAATAATAGAATAAGGATAATAATAACAGTCATAGCGATAATATTAATAGTTATAGCGATAATAATAATAGTAATAAGGATAATAATAATAGTTATAAGGATAAAGAGAAGAGTAATAGGGATAGTAATAATAGAATAAGGATAATAATAACAGTCATAGCGATAATAATAATAGTAGTAAGGATAATAATAACAGTTATAGCGATAATAATAATAGTAATAAGCATAATAATAATAGTTGTAAGGATAAAGACAAGAGTAATAGGGATATTAATAATACAATAAGGATAATAATAACAGTCATAGCGATAATAATAATAGTAATGAGGATAACAATAATAGTTATAGAGATAATAATACTAGTAATAAGGATAATAATAACAGTTATAATGATAATAATAATAGTAATAAGGGAAATAATAATAGTTATAAGGATAAAGACAAGAGTAATAGGGATAGTAATAATAGAATAACGATAATAATAACAGTCATAGCGATAATAATAATCGTAGTAAGGATAATAATAATAGTTATAGCGATAATAATAATAGTAATAAGCATAATAATAAAAGTTATAAGGATAGAGACAAGAGTAATAGGGATAGTAATAGTAGAATAAGGATAATAATAACAGTCATAGCGATAATAATAATAGTAGTAAGGATAATAATAACAGTTATAGCGATAATAATAATAGTAGTAAGGATAATAATAACAGTTATAGCGATAATAATAATAGTAGTAAGGATAATAATAATAGTTATAGCGATAATAATAATGGTAATAAGCATAATAATAAAAGTTATAAGGATAAAGATAAGAGTAATAGGGATAGTAATAATAGAATAAGTATAATAATAACAGTCATAGCGATAATAATAATAGTAATAATGATAATAATAATAGTAATAAGGGAAATAATAATAATTATCAGGATAAAGACAAGAGTAATGGGGATAGCAATAATAGAATAAGTATAATAATAACAGTCATAGCGATAATAATAATAGTAATAAGGATAATAATAATAGTTATAAGGATAGTAATAACAGTTATAAGGATAAAGAGAAGAGTAGTAGGGATAGTAATAATAGAATAAGGATAATAATAACAGTCATAGCGATAATAATAATATTAGTAAGGATAATAATAACAGTTATAGCGATAATAATAATAGTAATAAGCATAATAATAATAGTTGTAAGGATAAAGACAAGAGTAATAGGAATATTAATAATACAATAAGGATAATAATAACAGTCATAGCGATAATAATAATAGTTATAGTGATAATCATAGTTATAAGGATAAAGACAAGACTAATATTGATAGTAATAATAGAATAAGGATAATAATAACAGTCATAGCGATAATAATAATAGTAATGATGATAACAATAATAGTTATAGAGATAATAATACTAGTAATAAGGATAATAATAACAGTTATAATGATAATAATAATAGTAATAAGGGAAATAGTAATAGTTATAAGGATAAAGACAAGAGTAATAGGGATAGTAATAATAGAATAACGATAATAATAACAGTCATAGCGATAATAATAATCGTAGTAAGGATAATAATAATAGTTATAGCGATAATAATAATAGTAATAAGCATAATAATAAAAGTTATAAGGATAGAGACAAGAGTAATAGGGATAGTAATAGTAGAATAAGGATAATAATAACAGTCATAGCGATAATAATAATAGTAGTAAGGATAATAATAACAGTTATAGCGATAATAATAATAGTAATAAGCATAATAATAATAGTAGTAAGGATAATAATAATAGTTATAGCGATAATAGTAATAGTAATAAGCATAATAATAAAAGTTATAAGGATAGAGACAAGAGTAATAGGGATAGTAATAGTAGAATAAGGATAATAATAACAGTCATAGCGATAATAATAGTAATAAGGATAATAATAATAGTTATAGCCTTAATAATAATAGTTATAGCGATAATAATAATAGTAATAAGGATAAAGACAAGAGTAATAGGGATAGTAATAGTACAATAAGGATAATAATAACAGTCATAACGATAATAATAATAGTTATAGCGATAATAATAATAGTTATAAGGATAAAGACAAGAGTAATAGGGATAGTAATAATAGAATAAGGATAATAATAACAGTCATAGCGATAATATTAATAGTTATAGCGATAATAATAATAGTAATAAGGATAATAATAATAGTTATAAGGATAAAGAGAAGAGTAATAGGGATAGTAATAATAGAATAAGGATAATAATAACAGTCATAGCGATAATAATAATAGTAGTAAGGATAATAATAACAGTCATAGCGATAATAATAATAGTAGTAAGGATAATAATAATAGTTATAGCGATAATAATAATAGTAATAAGCATATTAATAATAGTTATAAGGATAGAGACAAGAGTAGTAGGGATAGTAATAGTAGAATAAGGATAATAATAACAGTCATAGCGATAATAATAATAGTAATGATGATAACAATAATAGTTATAGAGATAATAATACTAGTAATAAGGATAATAATAACAGTTATAATGATAATAATAATAGTAATAAGGGAAATAGTAATAGTTATAAGGATAAAGACAAGAGTAATAGGGATAGTAATAATAGAATAACGATAATAATAACAGTCATAGCGATAATAATAATCGTAGTAAGGATAATAATAATAGTTATAGCGATAATAATAATAGTAATAAGCATAATAATAAAAGTTATAAGGATAGAGACAAGAGTAATAGGGTTAGTAATAGTAGAATAAGGATAATAATAACAGTCATAGCGATAATAATAATAGTAGTAAGGATAATAATAACAGTTATAGCGATAATAATAATAGTAATAAGCATAATAATAATAGTAGTAAGGATAATAATAATAGTTATAGCGATAATAGTAATAGTAATAAGCATAATAATAAAAGTTATAAGGATAGAGACAAGAGTAATAGGGATAGTAATAGTAGAATAAGGATAATAATAACAGTCATAGCGATAATAATAGTAATAAGGATAATAATAATAGTTATAGCCTTAATAATAATAGTTATAGCGATAATAATAATAGTAATAAGGATAAAGACAAGAGTAATAGGGATAGTAATAGTACAATAAGGATAATAATAACAGTCATAACGATAATAATAATAGTTATAGCGATAATAATAATAGTAGTAAGGATAATAATAACAGTTATAGCGATAATAATAATAGTAGTAAGGATAATAATAACAGTCATAGCGATAATAATAATAGTAATGATGATAACAATAATAGTTATAGAGATAATAATACTAGTAATAAGGATAATAATAACAGTTATAATGATAATAATAATAGTAATAAGGGAAATAGTAATAGTTATAAGGATAAAGACAAGAGTAATAGGGATAGTAATAATAGAATAACGATAATAATAACAGTCATAGCGATAATAATAATCGTAGTAAGGATAATAATAATAGTTATAGCGATAATAATAATAGTAATAAGCATAATAATAAAAGTTATAAGGATAGAGACAAGAGTAATAGGGATAGTAATAGTAGAATAAGGATAATAATAACAGTCATAGCGATAATAATAATAGTAGTAAGGATAATAATAACAGTTATAGCGATAATAATAATAGTAATAAGCATAATAATAATAGTAGTAAGGATAATAATAATAGTTATAGCGATAATAGTAATAGTAATAAGCATAATAATAAAAGTTATAAGGATAGAGACAAGAGTAATAGGGATAGTAATAGTAGAATAAGGATAATAATAACAGTCATAGCGATAATAATAGTAATAAGGATAATAATAATAGTTATAGCCTTAATAATAATAGTTATAGCGATAATAATAATAGTAATAAGGATAAAGACAAGAGTAATAGGGATAGTAATAGTACAATAAGGATAATAATAACAGTCATAACGATAATAATAATAGTTATAGCGATAATAATAATAGTTATAAGGATAAAGACAAGAGTAATAGGGATAGTAATAATAGAATAAGGATAATAATAACAGTCATAGCGATAATATTAATAGTTATAGCGATAATAATAATAGTAATAAGGATAATAATAATAGTTATAAGGATAAAGAGAAGAGTAATAGGGATAGTAATAATAGAATAAGGATAATAATAATAGTCATAGCGATAATAATAATAGTAGTAAGGATAATAATAACAGTCATAGCGATAATAATAATAGTAGTAAGGATAATAATAATAGTTATAGCGATAATAATAATAGTAATAAGCATATTAATAATAGTTATAAGGATAGAGACAAGAGTAATAGGGATATTAATAATACAATAAGGATAATAATAACAGTCATAGCGATAATAATAATAGTAATGAGGATAACAATAATAGTTATAGAGATAATAATACTAGTAATAAGGATAATAATAACAGTTATAATGATAATAATAATAGTAATAAGGGAAATAATAATAGTTATAAGGATAAAGACAAGAGTAATAGGGATAGTAATAATAGAATAACGATAATAATAACAGTCATAGCGATAATAATAATCGTAGTAAGGATAATAATAATAGTTATAGCGATAATAATAATAGTAATAAGCATAATAATAAAAGTTATAAGGATAGAGACAAGAGTAATAGGGATAGTAATAGTAGAATAAGGATAATAATAACAGTCATAGCGATAATAATAATAGTAGTAAGGATAATAATAACAGTTATAGCGATAATAATAATAGTAGTAAGGATAATAATAACAGTTATAGCGATAATAATAATAGTAGTAAGGATAATAATAATAGTTATAGCGATAATAATAATGGTAATAAGCATAATAATAAAAGTTATAAGGATAAAGATAAGAGTAATAGGGATAGTAATAATAGAATAAGTATAATAATAACAGTCATAGCGATAATAATAATAGTAATAATGATAATAATAATAGTAATAAGGGAAATAATAATAATTATCAGGATAAAGACAAGAGTAATGGGGATAGCAATAATAGAATAAGTATAATAATAACAGTCATAGCGATAATAATAATAGTAATAAGGATAATAATAATAGTTATAAGGATAGTAATAACAGTTATAAGGATAAAGAGAAGAGTAGTAGGGATAGTAATAATAGAATAAGGATAATAATAACAGTCATAGCGATAATAATAATATTAGTAAGGATAATAATAACAGTTATAGCGATAATAATAATAGTAATAAGCATAATAATAATAGTTGTAAGGATAAAGACAAGAGTAATAGGAATATTAATAATACAATAAGGATAATAATAACAGTCATAGCGATAATAATAATAGTTATAGTGATAATCATAGTTATAAGGATAAAGACAAGACTAATATTGATAGTAATAATAGAATAAGGATAATAATAACAGTCATAGCGATAATAATAATAGTAATGATGATAACAATAATAGTTATAGAGATAATAATACTAGTAATAAGGATAATAATAACAGTTATAATGATAATAATAATAGTAATAAGGGAAATAGTAATAGTTATAAGGATAAAGACAAGAGTAATAGGGATAGTAATAATAGAATAACGATAATAATAACAGTCATAGCGATAATAATAATCGTAGTAAGGATAATAATAATAGTTATAGCGATAATAATAATAGTAATAAGCATAATAATAAAAGTTATAAGGATAGAGACAAGAGTAATAGGGATAGTAATAGTAGAATAAGGATAATAATAACAGTCATAGCGATAATAATAATAGTAGTAAGGATAATAATAACAGTTATAGCGATAATAATAATAGTAATAAGCATAATAATAATAGTAGTAAGGATAATAATAATAGTTATAGCGATAATAGTAATAGTAATAAGCATAATAATAAAAGTTATAAGGATAGAGACAAGAGTAATAGGGATAGTAATAGTAGAATAAGGATAATAATAACAGTCATAGCGATAATAATAGTAATAAGGATAATAATAATAGTTATAGCCTTAATAATAATAGTTATAGCGATAATAATAATAGTAATAAGGATAAAGACAAGAGTAATAGGGATAGTAATAGTACAATAAGGATAATAATAACAGTCATAACGATAATAATAATAGTTATAGCGATAATAATAATAGTAGTAAGGATAATAATAACAGTTATAGCGATAATAATAATAGTAGTAAGGATAATAATAACAGTCATAGCGATAATAATAATAGTAATGATGATAACAATAATAGTTATAGAGATAATAATACTAGTAATAAGGATAATAATAACAGTTATAATGATAATAATAATAGTAATAAGGGAAATAGTAATAGTTATAAGGATAAAGACAAGAGTAATAGGGATAGTAATAATAGAATAACGATAATAATAACAGTCATAGCGATAATAATAATCGTAGTAAGGATAATAATAATAGTTATAGCGATAATAATAATAGTAATAAGCATAATAATAAAAGTTATAAGGATAGAGACAAGAGTAATAGGGATAGTAATAGTAGAATAAGGATAATAATAACAGTCATAGCGATAATAATAATAGTAGTAAGGATAATAATAACAGTTATAGCGATAATAATAATAGTAATAAGCATAATAATAATAGTAGTAAGGATAATAATAATAGTTATAGCGATAATAGTAATAGTAATAAGCATAATAATAAAAGTTATAAGGATAGAGACAAGAGTAATAGGGATAGTAATAGTAGAATAAGGATAATAATAACAGTCATAGCGATAATAATAGTAATAAGGATAATAATAATAGTTATAGCCTTAATAATAATAGTTATAGCGATAATAATAATAGTAATAAGGATAAAGACAAGAGTAATAGGGATAGTAATAGTACAATAAGGATAATAATAACAGTCATAACGATAATAATAATAGTTATAGCGATAATAATAATAGTAGTAAGGATAATAATAACAGTTATAGCGATAATAATAATAGTAGTAAGGATAATAATAACAGTCATAGCGATAATAATAATAGTAATGATGATAACAATAATAGTTATAGAGATAATAATACTAGTAATAAGGATAATAATAACAGTTATAATGATAATAATAATAGTAATAAGGGAAATAGTAATAGTTATAAGGATAAAGACAAGAGTAATAGGGATAGTAATAATAGAATAACGATAATAATAACAGTCATAGCGATAATAATAATCGTAGTAAGGATAATAATAATAGTTATAGCGATAATAATAATAGTAATAAGCATAATAATAAAAGTTATAAGGATAGAGACAAGAGTAATAGGGATAGTAATAGTAGAATAAGGATAATAATAACAGTCATAGCGATAATAATAATAGTAGTAAGGATAATAATAACAGTTATAGCGATAATAATAATAGTAATAAGCATAATAATAATAGTAGTAAGGATAATAATAATAGTTATAGCGATAATAGTAATAGTAATAAGCATAATAATAAAAGTTATAAGGATAGAGACAAGAGTAATAGGGATAGTAATAGTAGAATAAGGATAATAATAACAGTCATAGCGATAATAATAGTAATAAGGATAATAATAATAGTTATAGCCTTAATAATAATAGTTATAGCGATAATAATAATAGTAATAAGGATAAAGACAAGAGTAATAGGGATAGTAATAGTACAATAAGGATAATAATAACAGTCATAACGATAATAATAATAGTTATAGCGATAATAATAATAGTAGTAAGGATAATAATAACAGTTATAGCGATAATAATAATAGTAGTAAGGATAATAATAACAGTTATAGCGATAATAATAATAGTAGTAAGGATAATAATAATAGTTATAGCGATAATAATAATAGTAATAAGCATAATAATAAAAGTTATAAGGATAGAGACAAGAGTAATAGGGATAGTAATAGTAGAATAAGGATAATAATAACAGTCATAGCGATAATAATAATAGAAGTAAAGATAATAATAACAGTTATAGCGATAATAATAATAGTAATAAGCATAATAATAATAGTAGTAAGGATAATAATAATAGTTATAGCGATAATAATAATAGTAATAAGGATAATAATAATAGTTATAAGGATAGAGACAAGAGTAATAGGGATAGTAATAGTAGAGTAAGGATAATAATAACAGTCATAGCGATAATAATAGTAATAAGGATAATAATAATAGCTATAGTGCTAATAATAATAGTAATAAGGATAATAATAACAGTTATAGCAATAATAGTAATAGTAATAAGGATAAACATAATAGTTATAGTGCTAGTAATAATAGTGATAAGGATAATAATAATAGTTATAGCGATAATAATAATATTAATGAGGATAACAATAATAGTTATAGAGATAATAATACTAGTAATAAGGATAATAATAACAGTTATAATGATAATAATAATAGTAATAAGGGAAATAATAATAGTTATAAGGATAAAGATAAGAGTAATAGGGATAGTAATAATAGAATAAGTATAATAATAACAGTCATAGCGATAATAATAATAGTAATAAGGATAATAATAATAGTTCTAAGGATAATAATAATAGTTATAAGGATAAAGAGAAGAGTAATAGGGATAGTAATAATAGAATAAGTATAATAATAACAGTCATAGCGATAATAATAATAGTAATAAGGATAATAATAATAGTTATAAACATAATAATAATAGTTGTAAGGATAAAGACAAGAGTTATATGGATAGTAATAATAGAATAAGTATAATAATAACAGTCATAGCGATAATAATAATAGTAATAAGGATAATAATAATAGTTTTAGTGCTAATAATAATAGTAATAAGCATAACAATAATAGTTATAAGGATAAAGACAAGAGTAATAGGGATAGTAAGAATAGAATAAGTATAATAATAACAGTCATAGCGATAATAATAATAGTAATAAGGATAATAATAATAGTTATAAGGATAAAGAGAAGAGTAATAGGGATAGTAATAATAGAATAAGGATAATAATAACAGTTATAGCGATAATAATAATAGTAATAAGCATAATAATAATAGTAGTAAGGATAATAATAATAGTTATAGCGATAATAGTAATAGTAATAAGCATAATAATAAAAGTTATAAGGATAGAGACAAGAGTAATAGGGATAGTAATAGTAGAATAAGGATAATAATAACAGTCATAGCGATAATAATAGTAATAAGGATAAACATAATAGTTATAGTGCTAGTAATAATAGTGATAAGGATAATAATAATAGTTATAGCGATAATAATAATATTAATGAGGATAACAATAATAGATATAGAGATAATAATACTAGTAATAAGGATAATAATAACAGTTATAATGATAATAATAATAGTAATAAGGGAAATAATAATAGTTATAAGGATAAAGATAAGAGTAATAGGGATAGTAATAATAGAATAAGTATAATAATAACAGTCATAGCGATAATAATAATAGTAATAAGGATAATAATAATAGTTCTAAGGATAATAATAATAGTTATAAGGATAAAGAGAAGAGTAATAGGGATAGTAATAATAGAATAAGTATAATAATAACAGTCATAGCGATAATAATAATAGTAATAAGGATAATAATAATAGTTATAAACATAATAATAATAGTTGTAAGGATAAAGACAAGAGTTATATGGATAGTAATAATAGAATAAGTATAATAATAACAGTCATAGCGATAATAATAATAGTAATAAGGATAATAATAATAGTTTTAGTGCTAATAATAATAGTAATAAGCATAACAATAATAGTTATAAGGATAAAGACAAGAGTAATAGGGATAGTAAGAATAGAATAAGTATAATAATAACAGTCATAGCGATAATAATAATAGTAATAAGGATAATAATAATAGTTATAAGGATAAACATAATAGTTATGGCGATAATAATAATAGTAATAAGCATATTAATAATAGTTATAAGCATAGAGACAAGAGTAATAGGGATAGTAATAGTAGAATAAGGATAATAATAACAGTCATAGCGATAATAATAATAGTAGTAAGGATAATAATAACAGTTATAGCGATAATAATAATAGTAATAAGCATAATAATAATAGTAGTAAGGATAATAATAATAGTTATAGCGATAATAGTAATAGTAATAAGCATAATAATAAAAGTTATAAGGATAGAGACAAGAGTAATAGGGATAGTAATAGTAGAATAAGGATAATAATAACAGTCATAGCGATAATAATAATAGTAATAAGGATAATAATAATAGTTTTAGTGCTAATAATAATAGTAATAAGCATAACAATAATAGTTATAAGGATAAAGACAAGAGTAATAGGGATAGTAAGAATAGAATAAGTATAATAATAACAGTCATAGCGATAATAATAATAGTAATAAGGATAATAATAATAGTTATAAGGATAAAGAGAAGAGTAATAGGGATAGTAATAATAGAATAAGGATAATAATAACAGTTATAGCGATAATAATAATAGTAATAAGCATAATAATAATAGTAGTAAGGATAATAATAATAGTTATAGCGATAATAGTAATAGTAATAAGCATAATAATAAAAGTTATAAGGATAGAGACAAGAGTAATAGGGATAGTAATAGTAGAATAAGGATAATAATAACAGTCATAGCGATAATAATAGTAATAAGGATAAACATAATAGTTATAGTGCTAGTAATAATAGTGATAAGGATAATAATAATAGTTATAGCGATAATAATAATATTAATGAGGATAACAATAATAGATATAGAGATAATAATACTAGTAATAAGGATAATAATAACAGTTATAATGATAATAATAATAGTAATGTTAACGCTCGTGATTGAAATAGATTCGTTCGAGCCTTGTTGTATATTGCACGTGGTGTGCCGACTAAATTTGTTCTAAACTATACTATTTATAACTATTCCTTGCCCGAAGGACCACTCCAAACTTGGAGACTATACGAAAACTAAAGTGCGAGCTGTTGAGAGTGTATACTAGATGGAAGACTGTTTGAGAGTAAGTGAATCCTGCAGGACTATTTCCTGAGGAAGAAAACTCGGAGGACGGGGTGTTTGTCCTGATTGGTGTCTTTTTGTACCAATCGTAACGTTTAAAAAAGGACATCATCCTACCCCGTGCGCCCTTAGCGCGATCCGTGCGGAGTACGATGTGTCGTGTGGAGGTGGAAAAGGAGAAAGTGCACGTAAGACAGAATTTCCGTTGGGTTGTCAACAAGGGGACCTGGTTTATGTCGCCTAGGCCCTGTCCTCGGACCCTCAGGAAATTCGCGTTCATGGCACTGGCAATTAGCTGTTGAGACCGTCGACAGAACTTGGACACAGAAATCGTAAATTGTAAAATACAAAGGACTCTCAAAAACGGCTCTGGTACTTGCATGCCATGAATGCGCTAGCAACGTGCAGGCCAAATGTTAGTCCCGTGTACAAATTGCTAGCTGCTCTCGTGAATCGAACCCCATCGTAAATTCCACATTTCTAAAGAACTTGTAAAAACTAGATTCTAAATTTATGCTGCGAAACACTAACAATTACAAAACTATATTCTAAAGCTAGGCCTAAACATACCGCCCACCTTGAACGACTCGCGTTCAACAGAGCTAATCGTAGTTCACTAGTTCGTGCGGTCAAAGTTATTAAAATAATTAATATAATACAATGTGTTCGGTCACATAAACGCAATCGGAGATATTTAACACTAAATCGAAATCTATATACAGCTAACAATATAAAACAGATTACACACTATACACATCAAACTGATTGTCCTTAAGCAGAGTTTTCTGCGTCTGGTAAAAGGCAAATTTTCGTTACGGATCTCTTAGTGAGTCCGTCTAATGTCCTTAATGTTACCACTCGGGTGATGTCGTCGAGTCCATGGTGAAGCTCAATTATTCTACCCAGACGCCATCTCATTGGTGGGATGTTGTCCTCCTTGATTAGGACTAGAGCTCCAATTTTGACATCCCCAGAAGAATCCAGCTTCCATTTATGTCGTTGTTGTAGCTCATGAAGGTATTCTTGGTGCCATCGCTTCCAAAAATGTTGCACCATCTGCTGAATGAGCTGGAACCTGTTCAGTCTATTTTGGCTTATATGAGTTACATCTGGTTGAGGAATTGCCATTAGCGCATCGCCAATTAAAAAATGCCCTGGTGTTAAAGGTGTAAGATCTGTTGGATCACTGGACAAAGGATGCAAAGGACGGGAATTTAAGCAAGCTTCAATTTGCGTAAGAATCGTATACAGCTCCTCGTATGTTAGACGCTGCTCACCAATAACTCTCCTTAAGTGCGTTTTTACCTGCTTAACACCTCCCTCCCACAATCCACCAAAATGTGGTGCATATGGTGGTATCAAGTGCCATTCTATGCCTTCTTCCGCTAAGGTACGTTGAATCTTTGAGTTGTGTTCCGAACTATTTACCAAAATTCCTAACTCCTTTAATTGATTTTTCGCGCCAATAAAGTTTTTTCCATTGTCAGAATGGATCGAATTGCATCGGCCACGGCGAGATATAAAACGGTACAGACAGTTAAGAAAGGCGTCGGTCGATAGGTCAGTAGCAAGTTCTATATGAATAGCCTTAGTCGAGAAACAAACAAATAAGCAGATATAAGTTTTACGCGCTACGCGACCACGCCCCCTTTCCTGTATTAACACGGGGCCTGCATAGTCTACTCCGCAGGTAGAAAATGCCCGAGTCGGAGTGACTCTTTCGGCAGGTAGGTCACCCATTCTGTATGAACCACTAATGGGATTCGCGCGAAAGCAATTTATACACTGGCGCACAATTTTTCTAACGGTCCGTCTACCAGACAATATCCAAAATTTATTCCTCAAAGAGGCTAGTGTTCGTTGAGAACCGGCATGCAATAATCTAATGTGTTCATGTCTAACGATTAAAGTGGTGAGCGGATGCGATGTAGGAAGAATCATTGGATGTTTCTGTTCGTACTCGATTTTAGCATGTTTTAGTCTCCCGCCCACCCTGATTAACCCACCTTCATCCACAAAAGGATTCAGACTGGTTAATCGGCCTTGTGAACACGCAGGTTTATTTTTTATGAGAGATTCGAGTTCTATAGCGAAATGACTACGTTGCACAATACCCACGAGGACCTTTTCTGCCTTGAGCAATTCTGTTGTCGTTATCAAATTATTGTTTCGATCGTCAGGGACTCTATTCGCATGAATCTTCCTTCGAAGATTTGTTATAAACCTAAGACAATATGCGGTCACGCGAAGCAATTTCGGATATGAGGAGTATCGCGAAACCAAGTCAAATGAATTAGCTGTGGAGAGGCTAGATGCGGCCACTAGTGCCGTCTTGGTTTGTCTTGCTTCAGGTACGAATTCCGCTACAGGTTCGGCAGAAGGCCATTTGTGCGATTCTTGTGAAAGCCATAAGGGCCCGTGCCACCACAAGGAGCTATCTTTAATTGAAGAGAGATTGACTCCTCGCGATATCAAATCCGCGGGATTGTCACCGGACAATACATGTTTCCAATGCTTAGACGACGTAAGCTGCTGAATTTCTGAGACTCGATTTGCAATAAAGGTTTTCCATCTACATGGTTCATTTCTAATCCACGCTAAAGTTATGGTAGAATCGGTCCAATAATGTTCGCGCAAGTCGGGGATGTTTAATGCCTTTTTAGCTTTATCTGCTAAGAGTGCTAGTAAAAGAGCGCCGCACAATTCTAGACGGGGCAAACTAGTTGTCTTTAAAGGTGCAACACGTGATTTAGCACATAACAATTGGGTTTGCCAAGACCCTTCGTCCGTGCGGGTGCGCAGGTAGACTGCAGCCCCGTACGCCTTTTCGGAAGCGTCCGAGAACCCGTGTAACTCTATTCTTTGTTTAATATTGCCTACTACTCGACGCGGAATTGCTAATGACGCAAGATCACGCAATTCATTTCGAAAACTATCCCAGCGCGTATGAATGTCCTGCGGTAGACTTTCATCCCAGCTGACTTGAAGTTGCCAAAGTTCTTGCATTATTAATTTAGCTTTAACAATCACAGGACCAATAAGACCGAGGGGATCAAAAATTTGTGCTATTTCTGACAAAACACTGCGTTTTGTGATTTTGCCCGATCGAGAACCTACAAGTGAATATCGCAGTTCATCTAACTCAACTGACCACAATAAACCTAGAATTTTGGATTCTTTATCAACTGGCTTAATCTCAACTTGGCAAATCGAACTATCCTGTTCACGATTAACTATTCTAGAATCATTACTAGCCCATTTTCGAAGGTGAAATCCAGCCTGCGCTAAAACCAATGTCAGTGATTGCCGCAATTCGATGGCTTCTTCAACACTATCGGATCCTGACAGCAGGTCATCAACATAAAAATCACTCGAAATTACTTTACTCACAGACGGAAGTGATTGTGCGTGATCCTCTGCGATCTGTTTAAGAGCTCGCGTAGCCAAAAATGAAGAGGATGCGGTGCCATACGTGACAGTATTCAGTTCGTAAATTTTGATGGGTTTGTCCTCGCTATCTCGCCATAATATACGCTGATATCGACGATCTTCTGCTCGCACTAGAACCTGCCTATACATTTTTTCAATGTCTGCAGAAATTACGACACAATGTTTTCTAAATCTAATCAAAATACTAATGAGGTCGCTCTGTACCGTCGGACCTACCAATTGCGCGTCATTTATTGAAATTCCAGATGAGGTTTTCGCGGAGCCGTCGAATACAACACGAATTTTGGTAGTTGTGCTAGACTCTTTGAAAACAGCGTGGTGAGGCAAATAGTAAGATGATTTGGATTCTATTGGATGTTTATTGCTAATTGACGACATATGATCTAAGGCCTCGTATTCATGCATGAATTCTACATATTGTTTTCTAAGTTCAGGGTTTCTTCTAAATTTTGCTTCTAAATTGAGAAACCGCCTTTCCGCCTGCGAGAATGACTCACCTAATTTACCTAACTGGTCATTAAAAGGTATAGCTACTATGAATCGACCATCATGATCGCGTACGGTCGTGCTTGTAAAATGTTCTTCGCAGGTATCTTTATGAACTATTGAAACAGACGATTGAGGACGGGTAACCTCTTCTATTTCCCAGAAACTAGACAGCGACCTATGTAATTGGGAATTTGTAATCGCATGACACGTTACGCTGTTGCGTTTAGACTCGCTCGGCCAATTCAAAATTCCACCTAACACCCACCCAAGGCGCGTCTTTTGCCAAACTAAATCGCCTGATTCTGACTTATGTTGCCCTATGCATAATAGTTTCCAGAACAAACCGGCACCGATTAATAGATCAATTCGACCTGGCTGCTGGAAATTGGGATCTGCAAGGATGATGCCTGCAGGAATATCAATGTGGCTTCTATTTAGCGGAATGTTAGGCATTTCCTCTGTTATGTTTTTAATGACAAGACATGACATTTGCGATCGAAAATTATTACACTGCGACATTATTGATATGCAAGTTTTCGATCGGATGGGATTGGCCGTTCTACCTAGACCACCGACGGTCGTTTCAAGTTCAATCCGCGGAAGGTTTAATCTATTGCAAAATTCCTCTGTAACGAAATTTGCTTGTGATCCTACATCCAACAGGGCGCGACATTTATGATTATTTCCGTCAATATCTTGGACATAAACTATCGCAGTTGACAAAACGGTGTATTCTACATGAGGAACAGCAGAATTTGAGACACAAGATTGAACGATATGTGATTGGGGGGTTTCCTGACTAGAGTTCGCGAAGTTAACTACTACGTCCGTGCTATCTCTATGCAACAATGTGTGGTGCTTCTTTCCACACTTTCTACAGCCAGCGCGGGTACAGTTTTTTATGCTATGTCCTAATTGTAAGCAATTGAAACAGCATTGCAAACGTTTAACTGTTTCATGCCGTTCAGGATGAGGCATGGCCGCTAGTTTATTGCAATACTGAAGGGCATGTTCAGCATGGCACAAAGGGCAAGGATATTTATTTGTCGCGACATATACTAATGGCATGTGCCGTTGTCGATTGTCCCCTTGCTTAGCCTGACTCACCGGTGACGCGCTACCTGACTGCGGCTTGTCTAATTGTTTTCGTGTAAGGTACTGTGCACGTTGTTCAATAAATTTTGAAAATTCACGAAACGTAGGTCTTCGAGACAATTCCATTGTACGTTTTTCCCAATCATCTAAGGTTGCGGAATCAATCCGCTTAGCTAAATGCAAACTAATGAAAGCATCCCATACTTCGGCTGAACTCATGAGCGATTCTAAGGCGTTCACATGGTTGGTCGCAGTATCTATAAACCGACTAAGTGATTCGCCATTCTGTTTCTTAACTGGCGCGATCTCTAATAAGGCATTGGCGTGATGATGAGCTAACGCCTTAGGATCTTCATAACGTTCCTTTAGCCGAGACCACGCGATTTGATAATTGATTTCCGAAACACCCAATGATTCTATCATTCGCGCTGCGCTGCCTTTCAATGTCGAAGTTAAATAATTGAAGCGATCGATATCCGTTAACCTATCAGAATTGTGCACCAATGACATGAAAGTATCGCGAAAACGTATCCATTGACTAAAATCACCATCAAAGGTCGGTAAATTTATTACTGGAAGACGCGGCGCGGATTGTAAATCAGAAGGCGCGGGAGTCCCACTCATACTAGGCGAGGGTGCATGTTGCTGTGGCCCTTTAGCATTCGCTATGTGTTTTTCCGCGATCGACATGATATTGAAATATGCGCTTTCAAAGTTCTCACGTTCTTCTAACTGTATTTGTTCTGTTTCCTCGTCTAAATCTAAAGCTTCTATTTGAGATTGAACCCTATCAAATTTCTTAAACAAATCCTCATGAGCCTGTAGGCGTTTCTCAAATGCTACAATATCGGTACAACTATCGAACGCATTTACAAATTTCTTAAGGAGAGTTAGTTTGGTTTTGACTGCCCGACGTTCGGCAACAAAAGCCTTCAATTGAGGATCCATGATATACGAATTACGAAATTGAAACTAAGGAAGGACTTACGATTGGAAGATGGGACTAATCAGCGATGCTGGCTCCCAGGTTCGACTAAGGTCCTTGATGCTGCAGTCCGATGCTGGATGCTGCAATCTGATGCTAAATGCTGCAACTCCGATGTTGGATGCTGCAACTCCGATGTTCGATGCTGTGACTTCGACGGATGGCAGCACTTTCAAGTATACTAGGTTGTTGTGATGCGTTCTAACGACAGCCCACTGCAGATGTGGTTGAATTGTGGGACACTGGCCCACTTGTATCAACAATATCGCACACAACACTTGTTACTGCTACCCGATGATCTCACAGCCGCTAAAGATTTGGAAGGTGCCTTGCCGTCTGCTTCTATCACGTCCAGAGGGGTGATGTCCTATGATGTGACATGCACTGTCTCCTTCCTGGATGTCCAAACGGTGGGCCAAACTTCCGTACGAGATAAATTCCTTGATTGCCAAGATGCTGGTATCCGGCTCGAAGGACCAAATGTTAACGCTCGTGATTGAAATAGATTCGTTCGAGCCTTGTTGTATATTGCACGTGGTGTGCCGACTAAATTTGTTCTAAACTATACTATTTATAACTATTCCTTGCCCGAAGGACCACTCCAAACTTGGAGACTATACGAAAACTAAAGTGCGAGCTGTTGAGAGTGTATACTAGATGGAAGACTGTTTGAGAGTAAGTGAATCCTGCAGGACTATTTCCTGAGGAAGAAAACTCGGAGGACGGGGTGTTTGTCCTGATTGGTGTCTTTTTGTACCAATCGTAACGTTTAAAAAAGGACATCATCCTACCCCGTGCGCCCTTAGCGCGATCCGTGCGGAGTACGATGTGTCGTGTGGAGGTGGAAAAGGAGAAAGTGCACGTAAGACAGAATTTCCGTTGGGTTGTCAACAAGGGGACCTGGTTTATGTCGCCTAGGCCCTGTCCTCGGACCCTCAGGAAATTCGCGTTCATGGCACTGGCAATTAGCTGTTGAGACCGTCGACAGAACTTGGACACAGAAATCGTAAATTGTAAAATACAAAGGACTCTCAAAAACGGCTCTGGTACTTGCATGCCATGAATGCGCTAGCAACGTGCAGGCCAAATGTTAGTCCCGTGTACAAATTGCTAGCTGCTCTCGTGAATCGAACCCCATCGTAAATTCCACATTTCTAAAGAACTTGTAAAAACTAGATTCTAAATTTATGCTGCGAAACACTAACAATTACAAAACTATATTCTAAAGCTAGGCCTAAACAAGTAATAAGGGAAATAATAATAGTTATAAGGATAAAGATAAGAGTAATAGGGATAGTAATAATAGAATAAGTATAATAATAACAGTCATAGCGATAATAATAATAGTAATAAGGATAATAATAATAGTTCTAAGGATAATAATAATAGTTATAAGGATAAAGAGAAGAGTAATAGGGATAGTAATAATAGAATAAGTATAATAATAACAGTCATAGCGATAATAATAATAGTAATAAGGATAAGAATAATAGATATAAACATAATAATAATAGTTGTAAGGATAAAGACAAGAGTTATATGGATAGTAATAATAGAATAAGTATAATAATAACAGTCATAGCGATAATAATAATAGTAATAAGGATAATAATAATAGTTTTAGTGCTAATAATAATAGTAATAAGCATAACAATAATAGTTATAAGGATAAAGACAAGAGTAATAGGGATAGTAAGAATAGAATAAGTATAATAATAACAGTCATAGCGATAATAATAATAGTAATAAGGATAATAATAATAGTTATAAGGATAAAGAGAAGAGTAATAGGGATAGGAATAATAGAATAAGGATAATAATAACAGTTATAGCAATAATAATAATAGTAATAAGGATAAACATAATAGTTATAGTGCTAGTAATAATAGTGATAAGGATAATAATAATAGTTATAGCGATAATAATAATAGTAATGAGGATAACAATAATAGTTATAGAGATAATAATACTAGTAATAAGGATAATAATAACAGTTATAATGATAATAATAATAGTAGTAAGGATAATAATAATAGTTATAGCGATAATAGTAATAGTAATAAGCATAATAATAAAAGTTATAAGGATAGAGACAAGAGTAATAGGGATAGTAATAGTAGAATAAGGATAATAATAACAGTCATAGCGATAATAATAGTAATAAGGATAATAATAATAGCTATAGTGCTAATAATAATAGTAATAAGGATAATAATAACAGTTATAGCAATAATAGTAATAGTAATAAGGATAAACATAATAGTTATAGTGCTAGTAATAATAGTGATAAGGATAATAATAATAGTTATAGCGATAATAATAATATTAATGAGGATAAAAATAATAGTTATAGAGATAATAATACTAGTAATAAGGATAATAATAACAGTTATAATGATAATAATAATAGTAATAAGGGAAATAATAATAGTTATAAGGATAAAGATAAGAGTAATAGGGATAGTAATAATAGAATAAGTATAATAATAACAGTCATAGCGATAATAATAATAGTAATAAGGATAATAATAATAGTTCTAAGGATAATAATAATAGTTATAAGGATAAAGAGAAGAGTAATAGGGATAGTAATAATAGAATAAGTATAATAATAACAGTCATAGCGATAATAATAATAGTAATAAGGATAATAATAATAGTTATAAACATAATAATAATAGTTGTAAGGATAAAGACAAGAGTTATATGGATAGTAATAATAGAATAAGTATAATAATAACAGTCATAGCGATAATAATAATAGTAATAAGGATAATAATAATAGTTTTAGTGCTAATAATAAGAGTAATAAGCATAACAATAATAGTTATAAGGATAAAGACAAGAGTAATAGGGATAGTAAGAATAGAATAAGTATAATAATAACAGTTATAGCAATAATAATAATAGTAATAAGGATAAACATAATAGTTATAGTGCTAGTAATAATAGTGATAAGGATAATAATAATAGTTATAGCGATAATAATAATAGTAATGAGGATAACAATTATAGTTATAAGGATAGTAATAACAGTTATAAGGATAAAGAGAAGAGTAGTAGGGATAGTAATAATAGAATAAGGATAATAATAACAGTCATAGCGATAATAATAATATTAGTAAGGATAATAATAACAGTTATAGCGATAATAATAATAGTAATAAGCATAATAATAATAGTTGTAAGGATAAAGACAAGAGTAATAGGGATATTAATAATACAATAAGGATAATAATAACAGTCATAGCGATAATAATAATAGTTATAGCGATAATAATAATAGTTATAAGGGTAAAGACAAGAGTAATAGGGATAGTAATAATAGAATAAGGATAATAATAACAGTCATAGCGATAATAATAATAGTAGTAAGGATAATAATAATAGTTATAGCGATAATAATAATAGTAATAAGCATAATAATAATAGTTGTAAGGATAAAGACAAGAGTAATAGGAATATTAATAATACAATAAGGATAATAATAACAGTCATAGCGATAATAATAATAGTTATAGTGATAATCATAGTTATAAGGATAAAGACAAGACTAATATTGATAGTAATAATAGAATAAGGATAATAATAACAGTCATAGCGATAATAATAATAGTAATGATGATAACAATAATAGTTATAGAGATAATAATACTAGTAATAAGGATAATAATAACAGTTATAATGATAATAATAATAGTAATAAGGGAAATAATAATAGTTATAAGGATAAAGACAAGAGTAATAGGGATAGTAATAATAGAATAAGGATAATAATAACAGTCATAGCGATAATAATAATATTAGTAAGGATAATAATAACAGTTATAGCGATAATAATAATAGTAATAAGCATAATAATAATAGTTGTAAGGATAAAGACAAGAGTAATACGGATATTAATAATACAATAAGGATAATAATAACAGTCATAGCGATAATAATAATAGTTATAGCGATAATAATAATAGTTATAAGGGTAAAGACAAGAGTTATATGGATAGTAATAATAGAATAAGTATAATAATAACAGTCATAGCGATAATAATAATAGTAATAAGGATAATAATAATAGTTTTAGTGCTAATAATAAGAGTAATAAGCATAACAATAATAGTTATAAGGATAAAGACAAGAGTAATAGGGATAGTAAGAATAGAATAAGTATAATAATAACAGTTATAGCAATAATAATAATAGTAATAAGGATAAACATAATAGTTATAGTGCTAGTAATAATAGTGATAAGGATAATAATAATAGTTATAGCGATAATAATAATAGTAATGAGGATAACAATTATAGTTATAAGGATAGTAATAACAGTTATAAGGATAAAGAGAAGAGTAGTAGGGATAGTAATAATAGAATAAGGATAATAATAACAGTCATAGCGATAATAATAATATTAGTAAGGATAATAATAACAGTTATAGCGATAATAATAATAGTAATAAGCATAATAATAATAGTTGTAAGGATAAAGACAAGAGTAATAGGGATATTAATAATACAATAAGGATAATAATAACAGTCATAGCGATAATAATAATAGTTATAGCGATAATAATAATAGTTATAAGGGTAAAGACAAGAGTAATAGGGATAGTAATAATAGAATAAGGATAATAATAACAGTCATAGCGATAATAATAATAGTAGTAAGGATAATAATAATAGTTATAGCGATAATAATAATAGTAATAAGCATAATAATAATAGTTGTAAGGATAAAGACAAGAGTAATAGGAATATTAATAATACAATAAGGATAATAATAACAGTCATAGCGATAATAATAATAGTTATAGTGATAATCATAGTTATAAGGATAAAGACAAGACTAATATTGATAGTAATAATAGAATAAGGATAATAATAACAGTCATAGCGATAATAATAATAGTAATGATGATAACAATAATAGTTATAGAGATAATAATACTAGTAATAAGGATAATAATAACAGTTATAATGATAATAATAATAGTAATAAGGGAAATAATAATAGTTATAAGGATAAAGACAAGAGTAATAGGGATAGTAATAATAGAATAAGGATAATAATAACAGTCATAGCGATAATAATAATATTAGTAAGGATAATAATAACAGTTATAGCGATAATAATAATAGTAATAAGCATAATAATAATAGTTGTAAGGATAAAGACAAGAGTAATACGGATATTAATAATACAATAAGGATAATAATAACAGTCATAGCGATAATAATAATAGTTATAGCGATAATAATAATAGTTATAAGGGTAAAGACAAGAGTAATAGGGATAGTAATAATAGAATAAGGATAATAATAACAGTCATAGCCATAATAATAATAGTAGTAAGGATAATAATAATAGTTATAGCGATAATAATAATAGTAATAAGCATATTAATAATACAATAGTTATAAGGATAGAGACAAGAGTAATAGGGATAGTAATAGTAGAATAAGGATAATAATAACAGTCATAGCGATAATAATAGTAATAAGGATAATAATAATAGTTATAGCCTTAATAATAATAGTTATAGCGATAATAATAATAGTAATAAGGATAAAGACAAGAGTAATAGGGATAGTAATAGTACAATAAGGATAATAATAACAGTCATAACGATAATAATAATAGTTATAGCGATAATAATAATAGTTATAAGGATAAAGACAAGAGTAATAGGGATAGTAATAATAGAATAAGGATAATAATAACAGGCATAGCGATAATAATAATAGTAGTGAGGATAATAATAATAGTTATAGCGATAATAATAATAGTAATAAGGGAAATAATAATAGAATAAGGATAATAATAACAGTCATAGCGATACTAATAATAGTTATAGCGATAATAATAATAGTAATAAGGACAATGATAATAGTTATAAGGATAAAGTGAAGAGTAATAGGGAAAGTAATAATAGAATAAGGATAATAATAACAGTCATAGCGATAATAATAATAGTAATAAGGATAATAATAATAGTTTTAGTGCTAATAATAATAGTAATAAGCATAACAATAATAGTTATAAGGATAAAGACAAGAGTAATAGGGATAGTAAGAATAGAATAAGTATAATAATAACAGTTATAGCAATAATAATAATAGTAATAAGGATAAACATAATAGTTATAGTGCTAGTAATAATAGTGATAAGGGTAATAATAATAGTTATAGCGATAATAATAATAGTAATGAGGATAACAATTATAGTTATAAGGATAGTAATAACAGTTATAAGGATAAAGAGAAGAGTAGTAGGGATAGTAATAATAGAATAAGGATAATAATAACAGTCATAGCGATAATAATAATATTAGTAAGGATAATAATAACAGTTATAGCGATAATAATAATAGTAATAAGCATAATAATAATAGTTGTAAGGATAAAGACAAGAGTAATAGGGATATTAATAATACAATAAGGATAATAATAACAGTCATAGCGATAATAATAATAGTTATAGCGATAATAATAATAGTTATAAGGGTAAAGACAAGAGTAATAGGGATAGTAATAATAGAATAAGGATAATAATAACAGTCATAGCGATAATAATAATAGTAGTAAGGATAATAATAATAGTTATAGCGATAATAATAATAGTAATAAGCATAATAATAATAGTTGTAAGGATAAAGACAAGAGTAATAGGAATATTAATAATACAATAAGGATAATAATAACAGTCATAGCGATAATAATAATAGTTATAGTGATAATCATAGTTATAAGGATAAAGACAAGACTAATATTGATAGTAATAATAGAATAAGGATAATAATAACAGTCATAGCGATAATAATAATAGTAATGATGATAACAATAATAGTTATAGAGATAATAATACTAGTAATAAGGATAATAATAACAGTTATAATGATAATAATAATAGTAATAAGGGAAATAATAATAGTTATAAGGATAAAGACAAGAGTAATAGGGATAGTAATAATAGAATAAGGATAATAATAACAGTCATAGCGATAATAATAATATTAGTAAGGATAATAATAACAGTTATAGCGATAATAATAATAGTAATAAGCATAATAATAATAGTTGTAAGGATAAAGACAAGAGTAATAGGGATATTAATAATACAATAAGGATAATAATAACAGTCATAGCGATAATAATAATAGTTATAAGGGTAAAGACAAGAGTAATAGGGATAGTAATAATAGAATAAGGATAATAATAACAGTCATAGCCATAATAATAATAGTAGTAAGGATAATAATAATAGTTATAGCGATAATAATAATAGTAATAAGCATATTAATAATACAATAGTTATAAGGATAGAGACAAGAGTAATAGGGATAGTAATAGTAGAATAAGGATAATAATAACAGTCATAGCGATAATAATAGTAATAAGGATAATAATAATAGTTATAGCCTTAATAATAATAGTTATAGCGATAATAATAATAGTAATAAGGATAAAGACAAGAGTAATAGGGATAGTAATAGTACAATAAGGATAATAATAACAGTCATAACGATAATAATAATAGTTATAGCGATAATAATAATAGTTATAAGGATAAAGACAAGAGTAATAGGGATAGTAATAGTAGAATAAGGATAATAATAACAGTCATAGCGATAATAATAGTAATAAGGATAATAATAATAGTTATAGCCTTAATAATAATAGTTATAGCGATAATAATAATAGTAATAAGGATAAAGACAAGAGTAATAGGGATAGTAATAGTACAATAAGGATAATAATAACAGTCATAACGATAATAATAATAGTTATAGCGATAATAATAATAGTTATAAGGATAAAGACAAGAGTAATAGGGATAGTAATAATAGAATAAGGATAATAATAACAGTCATAGCGATAATAATAATAGTAGTAAGGATAATAATAATAGTAATAGCGATAATAATAATAGCAATAAGGATAATAATAATAGTTAAAGTGCTAATAATAATAGTAATAAGCATAATAATAATAGTTATAAGGATAGAGACAGGAGTAATAGGGATAGTAATAATAGAATAAGGATAATAATAACAGTCATAGCGATGATAATAATAGTAGTAAGGATAATAATAATAGATATAGCGATAATAATAATAGCAATAAGGATAATAATAATAGTTATAGTGCGTATAATAATAGTAATAAGGGTAAACATAACAGTTATAGTGCTAATAATACTAGTAATAAGGATAATAATAACAGTTATAGCGATAATAATAATAGTAATAAGGACAATGATAATAGTTATAAGGATAAAGTGAAGAGTAATAGGGAAAGTAATAATAGAATAAGGATAATAATAACAGTCATAGCGATAATAATAATAATAGTAAGGATAATAATAATAGTTATAGCGATAATAATAATTGTAATAAGGGAAATAATAATAATTATCAGCATAAAGACAAGAGTAATAGGGATAGTAATAATAGAATAAGTATAATAGTAACAGTCATAGCGATAATAATAACAGTAGTAAGGATAATAATAATAGTTTTAGTGCTAATAACAATAGTAATAAGCATAACAATAATAGTTATAAGGATAAAGACAAGAGTCATAGCGATAATAATAATAGTAATAAGGATAATAATAATAGTTATAGTGCGTATAATAATAGTAATAAGGGTAAACATAACAGTTATAGTGCTAATAATACTAGTAATAAGGATAATAATAACAGTTATAGCGATAATAATAATAGTAATAAGGACAATGATAATAGTTATAAGGATAAAGTGAAGAGTATTAGGGAAAGTAATAATAGAATAAGGATAATAATAACAGTCATAGCGATAATAATAATCGTAGTAAGGATAATAATAAGAGTTATAGCGATAATAATAATAGTAATAAGCATAATAATAAAAGTTATAAGGATAGAGACAAGAGTAATAGGGATAGTAATAGTAGAATAAGGATAATAATAACAGTCATAACGATAATAATAATAGTTATAGCGATAATAATAATAGTAATAAGGGAAATAATAATAGAATAAGGATAATAATAACAGTCATAGCGATACTAATAATAGTTATAGCGATAATAATAATAGTTATAAGGATAATAATAATAGTTATAAGGATAAAGAGAAGAGTAATAGGGATAGTAATAATAGAATAAGGATAATAATAACAGTCATAGCGATGATAATAATAGTAGTAAGGATAATAATAATAGTAATAGCGATAATAATAATAGCAATAAGGATAATAATAATAGTTAAAGTGCTAATAATAATAGTAATAAGCATAATAATAATAGTTGTAAGGATAAAGACAAGAGTAATAGGGATATTAATAATACAATAAGGATAATAATAACAGTCATAGCGATAATAATAGTAATAAGGATAATAATAATAGTTATAGTGCTAATAATAATAGTTTTAGTGCTAATAATAATAGTAATAAGCATAACAATAATAGTTATAGCGATAATAATAATTGTAATAAGGGAAATAATAATAATTATCAGGATAAAGACAAGAGTAATAGGGATAGTAATAATAGAATAAGAATAATAATAACAGTCATAGCGATAATAATAATAGTAATAAGGATAATAATAATAGTTATAAGGATAATAATAATAGTAATAAGGATAATAATAATCGTTTTAGTGCTAATAATAATAGTAATAAGCATAACAATAATAGTTATAGCGATAATAATAATTGTAATAAGGGAAATAATAATAATTATCAGGATAAAGACAAGAGTAATAGGGATAGTAATAATAGAATAAGTATAATAGTAACAGTCATAGCGATAATAATAACAGTAGTAAGGATAATAATAATAGTTTTAGTGCTAATAACAATAGTAATAAGCATAACAATAATAGTTATAAGGATAAAGACAAGAGTCATAGCGGTAATAATAATAGTAATAAGGATAATAATAATAGTTATAGTGCGTATAATAATAGTAATAAGGGTAAACATAACAGTTATAGTGCTAATAATACTAGTAATAAGGATAATAATAACAGTTATAGCGATAATAATAATAGTAATAAGGACAATGATAATAGTTATAAGGATAAAGTGAAGAGTAATAGGGAAAGTAATAATAGAATAAGGATAATAATAACAGTCATAGCGATAATAATAATAGTAATAAGGATAATAATAATAGTTTTAGTGCTAATAATAATAGTAATAAGCATAACAATAATAGTTATAAGGATAAAGACAAGAGTAATAGGGATAGTAAGAATAGAATAAGTATAATAATAACAGTTATAGCAATAATAATAATAGTAATAAGGATAAACATAATAGTTATAGTGCTAGTAATAATAGTGATAAGGGTAATAATAATAGTTATAGCGATAATAATAATAGTAATGAGGATAACAATTATAGTTATAAGGATAGTAATAACAGTTATAAGGATAAAGAGAAGAGTAGTAGGGATAGTAATAATAGAATAAGGATAATAATAACAGTCATAGCGATAATAATAATATTAGTAAGGATAATAATAACAGTTATAGCGATAATAATAATAGTAATAAGCATAATAATAATAGTTATAAGGATAGAGACAAGAGTAATAGGGATATTAATAATACAATAAGGATAATAATAACAGTCATAGCGATAATAATAATAGTTATAGCGATAATAATAATAGTTATAAGGGTAAAGACAAGAGTAATAGGGATAGTAATAATAGAATAAGGATAATAATAACAGTCATAGCGATAATAATAATAGTAGTAAGGATAATAATAATAGTTATAGCGATAATAATAATAGTAATAAGCATAATAATAATAGTTGTAAGGATAAAGACAAGAGTAATAGGAATATTAATAATACAATAAGGATAATAATAACAGTCATAGCGATAATAATAATAGTTATAGTGATAATCATAGTTATAAGGATAAAGACAAGACTAATATTGATAGTAATAATAGAATAAGGATAATAATAACAGTCATAGCGATAATAATAATAGTAATGATGATAACAATAATAGTTATAGAGATAATAATACTAGTAATAAGGATAATAATAACAGTTATAATGATAATAATAATAGTAATAAGGGAAATAATAATAGTTATAAGGATAAAGACAAGAGTAATAGGGATAGTAATAATAGAATAAGGATAATAATAACAGTCATAGCGATAATAATAATATTAGTAAGGATAATAATAACAGTTATAGCGATAATAATAATAGTAATAAGCATAATAATAATAGTTGTAAGGATAAAGACAAGAGTAATAGGGATATTAATAATACAATAAGGATAATAATAACAGTCATAGCGATAATAATAATAGTTATAAGGGTAAAGACAAGAGTAATAGGGATAGTAATAATAGAATAAGGATAATAATAACAGTCATAGCCATAATAATAATAGTAGTAAGGATAATAATAATAGTTATAGCGATAATAATAATAGTAATAAGCATATTAATAATACAATAGTTATAAGGATAGAGACAAGAGTAATAGGGATAGTAATAGTAGAATAAGGATAATAATAACAGTCATAGCGATAATAATAGTAATAAGGATAATAATAATAGTTATAGCCTTAATAATAATAGTTATAGCGATAATAATAATAGTAATAAGGATAAAGACAAGAGTAATAGGGATAGTAATAGTACAATAAGGATAATAATAACAGTCATAACGATAATAATAATAGTTATAGCGATAATAATAATAGTTATAAGGATAAAGACAAGAGTAATAGGGATAGTAATAATAGAATAAGGATAATAATAACAGTCATAGCGATAATAATAATAGTAGTAAGGATAATAATAATAGTAATAGCGATAATAATAATAGCAATAAGGATAATAATAATAGTTAAAGCGCTAATAATAATAGTAATAAGCATAATAATAATAGTTATAAGGATAGAGACAGGAGTAATAGGGATAGTAATAATAGAATAAGGATAATAATAACAGTCATAGCGATGATAATAATAGTAGTAAGGATAATAATAATAGATATAGCGATAATAATAATAGCAATAAGGATAATAATAATAGTTATAGTGCGTATAATAATAGTAATAAGGGTAAACATAACAGTTATAGTGCTAATAATACTAGTAATAAGGATAATAATAACAGTTATAGCGATAATAATAATAGTAATAAGGACAATGATAATAGTTATAAGGATAAAGTGAAGAGTAATAGGGAAAGTAATAATAGAATAAGGATAATAATAACAGTCATAGCGATAATAATAATAATAGTAAGGATAATAATAATAGTTATAGCGATAATAATAATTGTAATAAGGGAAATAATAATAATTATCAGCATAAAGACAAGAGTAATAGGGATAGTAATAATAGAATAAGTATAATAGTAACAGTCATAGCGATAATAATAACAGTAGTAAGGATAATAATAATAGTTTTAGTGCTAATAACAATAGTAATAAGCATAACAATAATAGTTATAAGGATAAAGACAAGAGTCATAGCGATAATAATAATAGTAATAAGGATAATAATAATAGTTATAGTGCGTATAATAATAGTAATAAGGGTAAACATAACAGTTATAGTGCTAATAATACTAGTAATAAGGATAATAATAACAGTTATAGCGATAATAATAATAGTAATAAGGACAATGATAATAGTTATAAGGATAAAGTGAAGAGTATTAGGGAAAGTAATAATAGAATAAGGATAATAATAACAGTCATAGCGATAATAATAATCGTAGTAAGGATAATAATAAGAGTTATAGCGATAATAATAATAGTAATAAGCATAATAATAAAAGTTATAAGGATAGAGACAAGAGTAATAGGGATAGTAATAGTAGAATAAGGATAATAATAACAGTCATAACGATAATAATAATAGTTATAGCGATAATAATAATAGTTATAAGGATAAAGACAAGAGTAATAGGGATAGTAATAATAGAATAAGGATAATAATAACAGTCATAGCGATAATAATAGTAATAAGGATAATAATAATAGTTATAGCGATAATAATAATAGTTATAGCGATAATAATAATAGTAATAAGGATAATAATAATAGGTATAAGGATAAAGACAAGAGTAATAGGGATAGTAATAGTACAATAAGGATAATAATAACAGTCATAACGATAATAATAATAGTTATAGCGATAATAATAATAGTTATAAGGATAAAGACAAGAGTAATAGGGATAGTAATAATAGAATAAGGATAATAATAACAGTCATAGCGATAATAATAATAGTAGTAAGGATAATAATAATAGTTTTAGTGCTAATAACAATAGTAACAAGCATAACAATAATAGTTATAAGGATAAAGACAAGAGTAATAGGGATAGTAATAGTAGAATAAGTATAATAATAACAGTCATAGCGATAATAATAATAGTAATAAGGATAATAATAATAGTTATAGTGCGAATAATAATAGTAATAAGGATAAACATAACAGTTATAGTGCTAATAATACTAGTAATAAGGATAATAATAACAGTTATAGCGATAATAATAATAGTAATAAGGACAATGATAATAGTTATAAGGATAGTAATAACAGTTATAAGGATAAAGAGAAGAGTAATAGGGATAGTAATAATAGAATAAGGATAATAATAACAGTCATAGCGATAATAATAATAGTTATAAGGGTAAAGACAAGACTAATAGGGATAGTAATAATAGAATAAGTATAATAATAACAGTCATAGCGATAATAATAATAGTAATAAGGATAATAATAATAGTTTTAGTGCTAATAATAATAGTAATAAGCATAACAATAATAGTTATAAGGATAAAGACAAGAGTAATAGGGATAGTAATAATAGAATAAGTATAATAATAACAGTCATAGCGATAATAATAATAGTAATAAGGATAATAATAATAGTTATAAGGATAAAGACAAGAGTAAAAGGGATAGTAATAATAGAATAAGTATAATAATAACAGTCATAGCGATAATAACAATAGTAATAAGGATAATAATAATAGTTACAGTGCGAATAATAATAGTAATAAGGATAAACATAATAGTTATAGTGCTAATAATACTAGTAATAAGGATAATAATAACAATTATAGCGATAATAATAATAGTAATAAGGACAATGATAATAGTTATAAGGATAAAATGAAGAGTAATAGGGAAAGTAATAATAGAATAAGGATAATAATAACAGTCATAGCGATAATAATAATAGTAATAAGGATAATAATAATAGTTATAAGGATAATAATAATAGTTATAAGGATAAAGAGAAGAGTAATAGGGATAGTAATAATAGAATAAGGATAATAATAACAGTCATAGCGATGATAATAATAGTAGTAAGGATAATAATAATAGATATAGCGATAATAATAATAGCAATAAGGATAATAATAATAGTTAAAGTGCTAATAATAATAGTAATAAGCATAAAAATAATAGTTATAAGGATAGAGACAGGAGTAATAGGGATAGTAATAATAGAATAAGGATAATAATAACAGTCATAGCGATGATAATAATACTAGTAAGGATAATAATAATAGATATAGCGATAATAATAATAGCAATAAGGATAATAATAATAGTTAAAGTGCTAATAATAATAGTAATAAGCATAATAATAATAGTTATAGGGATAGAGACAGGAGTAATAGGGATAGTAATAGTAGAATAAGGATAATAATAACAGTCATAGCGATAATAATAGTAATAAGGATAATAATAATAGTTATAGCGATAATAATAATAGTAATAAGGGAAATAATAATAGAATAAGGATAATGATAACAGTCATAGCGATAATAATAATAGTTATAGCGATAATAATAATAGTAATAAGGATAATAATAATAGTTATAAGGATAGAGACAAGAGTAATAGGGATAGTAATAGTAGAGTAAGGATAATAATAACAGTCATAGCGATAATAATAGTAATAAGGATAATAATAATAGTTATAAGGATAATAATAATAGTTATAAGGATAAAGAGAAGAGTAATAGGGATAGTAATAATAGAATAAGGATAATAATAACAGTCATAGCGATAATAATAATAGTAGTAAGGATAATAATAATAGTTTTAGTGCTAATAACAATAGTAATAAGCATAACAATAATAGTTATAAGGATAAAGACAAGAGTAATAGGGATAGTAATAATAGAATAAGTATAATAATAACAGTCATAGCGATAATAATAATAGTAATAAGGATAATAATAATAGTT
Organism: Megachile ligniseca; assembly: GCA_945859555.1. Taxonomy (NCBI): domain Eukaryota; kingdom Metazoa; phylum Arthropoda; class Insecta; order Hymenoptera; family Megachilidae; genus Megachile; species Megachile ligniseca. The sequence goes on from CAMAOC010000057.1 coordinate 198,217, forward strand.
TTAGTGCTAATAATAATAGTTTTAGTGCTAATAATAATAGTAATAAGCATAACAATAATAGTTATAAGGATAAAGTGAAGAGTAATAGGGAAAGTAATAATAGAATAAGGATAATAATAACAGTCATAGCGACAATAATAATAGTAATAAGGATAATAATAATAGTTATAAGGATAATAATAATAGTTATAAGGATAAAGAGAAGAGTAATAGGGATAGTAATAATAGAATAAGGATAATAATAACAGTCATAGCGATGATAATAATAGTAGTAAGGATAATAATAATAGATATAGCGATAATAATAATAGCAATAAGGATAATAATAATAGTTAAAGTGCTAATAATAATAGTAATAAGCATAAAAATAATAGTTATAAGGATAGAGACAGGAGTAATAGGGATAGTAATAATAGAATAAGGATAATAATAACAGTCATAGCGATGATAATAATACTAGTAAGGATAATAATAATAGATATAGCGATAATAATAATAGCAATAAGGATAATAATAATAGTTAAAGTGCTAATAATAATAGTAATAAGCATAATAATAATAGTTATAGGGATAGAGACAGGAGTAATAGGGATAGTAATAGTAGAATAAGGATAATAATAACAGTCATAGCGATAATAATAATAGTAGTAAGGATAATAATAATAGTTTTAGTGCTAATAACAATAGTATTAAGCATAACAATAATAGTTATAAGGATAAAGACAAGAGTAATAGGGATAGTAATAATAGAATAAGTATAATAATAACAGTCATAGCGATAATAATAATAGTAATAAGGATAATAATAATAGTTATAGTGCGAATAATAATAGTAATAAGGATAAACATAACAGTTATAGTGCTAATAATACTAGTAATAAGGATAATAATAACAGTTATAGCGATAATCATAATAGTAATAAGGACAATGATAATAGTTATAAGGATAGTAATAACAGTTATAAGGATAAAGAGAAGAGTAATAGGGATAGTAATAATAGAATAAGGATAATAATAACAGTCATAGCGATAATAATAATAGTAATAAGGATAATAATAACAGTTATAGTGGTAATAATAATAGTAATAAGCATAATAATAATAGTTATAAGGATAGAGACAAGAGTTATATGGATAGTAATAATAGAATAAGTATAATAATAACAGTCATAGCGATAATAATAATAGTAATAAGGATAATAATAATAGTTTCAGTGCTAATAATAATAGTTTTAGTGCCAATAATAATAGTAATAAGCATAACAATAATAGTTATAAGGATAAAGACAAGAGTAATAGGGATAGTAATAATAGAATAAGTATAATAATAACAGTCATAGCGATAATAATAATAGTAATAAGGATAATAATAATAGTTATAAGGATAATAATAATAGTTATAAGGATAAAGAGAAGAGTAATAGGGATAGTAATAATAGAATAAGGATAATAATAACAGTTATAGCAATAATAATAATAGTAATAAGGATAAACATAATAGTTATAGTGCTAGTAAATAATAGTGATAAGGATAATAATAATAGTTATAGCGATAATAATAATAGTAATAAGGATAATAATAACAGTTATAATGATAATAATAATAGTAATAAGAAAAAATAATAATAATTATCAGGATAAAGACAAGAGTAATAGGGATAGTAATAATAGAATAAGTATAATAATAACAGTCATAGCGATAATAATAATAGTAATAAGGATAATAATAATAGTTATAAGGATAGTAATAACAGTTATAAGCATAAAGAGAAGAGTAATAGCGATAGTAATAATAGAATAAGGATAATAATAACAGTCATAGCGATAATAATAATATTAGTAAGGATAAATAATAACAGTTATAGCGATAATAATAATAGTATTAAGCATAATAATATAGTTGTAAGGATAAAGACAAGAGTAATAGGGATATAATAATACAATAAGGATAATAATAACGGTCATAGCGATAATAATAATAGTTATAGCGATAATAATAATAGTTATAAGGGTAAAGACAACAGTAATAGGGATAGTAATAATAGAATAAGGATATAATAACAGTCATAGCGATAATAAAATAGTAGTAAGGATAAATAATAATAGTTATAGTGCGAATAATAATAGTAATAAGGATTAACATAACAGTTATAGTGCTAATAATACTAGTAATAAGGATAATAATAACAGTTATAGAGATAATAATACTAGTAATAAGGACAATGATAATAGTTATAAGGATAAAGTGAAGAGCAATAGGGAAAGTAATAATAGAATAAGGATAATAATAACAGTCATAGCGATAATAATAATAGTAATGATGATAATAATAATAGTATAAGGGAAATAATAATAGTTATAAGGATAAAGACAAGAGTAATAGGGATAGTAATAATAGAATAACGATAATAATAACAGTCATAGCGATAATAATAATCGTAGTAAGGATAATAATAATAGTTATAGCGATAATAATAATAGTAATAAGCATAATAATAAAAGTTATAAGGATAGAGACAAGAGTCATAGCGATAATAATAATAGAATAAGGATAATAATAACAGTCATAGCGATAATAATAATAGTAATAAGGATAATAACAATAGTTATAGTGCTAATAATAATAGTAATAAGCATAACAATAATAGTTATAAGGATAAAGACAAGAGTAATATGGATAGTAATAATAGAATAAGTATAATAATAACAGTCGTAGCGATAATAATAATAGTAATAAGGATAATAATAATAGTTATAGTGATAATAATAATAGTAATAAGGAAAATAATGACAGTTATAGCGATAATAATAATAGTAATAAGGGAAATAATAATAGTTATAAGGTTGAGCACAAGAGTAATAGGGATAGTAATAATAGAATAATGGAGCGTTTACACTAGGCAAGTAAGAGCCGGGCAAGTAGGTAGTCGAATTCTTGGGTTTCTTTCTTTGCCTGTACCTGACCTATCGCAGGGCCCGATGGGAAGGACGGCAAGAAAGGAAAGAAACCATTTTCATTTCCCAACGACAGGCCTGGTACAGGCAAAGAAAGAAACCCAAGAATTCGACTACCTACTTGCCCGGCTCTTACTTGCCTAGTGTAAACGCTCCATAAGTATAATATAGCAGTCATAGCGATAATAATAATAGAATAAGGATAATAATAACGGTCATAGCGATAATAATAATAGTAAGAAGGATAATAATAATAGTTATAGTGCTAATAATAATAGTAATAAGCATAATAATAATAGTTATAACGATAAAGACAAGAGTAATAGGGATAGAAATAATAGAATAAGGATAATAATAACAATCATAGCGATAATAATAATAGTAATAAGGATACTAATTAACAGTTTATAGCGATAATAATAATAGTAATAAGGGAAATAATAATAATTATCAGGATAAAAACAAGAGTAATAGGGATAGTAATAATACAATAAGTATAATAATAACAGTCATAGCGATAATAATAATAGTTATAGTGCGAATAATAATAGTATAGTGCGAATAATAATAGTAATAAGGATAAACATAATAGTTATAGTGCTAATAATACTAGTAATAACTATAATAATAATAGTAATAAGGGAAATAATAATTGTTATAAGGATAAAGAGAAGAGTAATAGGGATAGTAATAACAGAATAAGTATAATAATAACAGTCGTAGTGATAATAATAATAGTAATAAGGATAATAATAATAGTTATAGCAATAATAATAATAGTTATAAGGATAGAGACAAGAGTAATAGGGATACTAATAGTAGAATAAGGATAATAATAGCAGTCATAGCGATAATAATAATAGAATAAGGATAATAATAACAGCCATAGCGATAATAATAATAGTAATAAGGATAATAATAATAGTTATAGTGCTAATAATAATAGTAATAAGCATAACAATAATAGTTATAAGGATAAAGACAAGAGTAATATGGATAGTAATAATAGAATAAGTATAATAATAACAGTCGTAGCGATAATAATAATAGTAATAAGGATAATAATAATAGTTATAGTGCCAATAATAATAGTAATAAGCATAATAATAATAGTTATAAGGATAGAGACAGGAGTAATAGGGATAGTAATAATAGAATAAGGATAATAATAACAGTCATAGCGATAATAATAATAGTAATAAGGATAATAATAATAGTTATAGTGCGAATAATAACAGTTCTAAGGATAAACATAATAGTTACAGTGCTAATAATACTAGTAATAAGGATAATAATAACAGTCATAGCGATAATAATAATAGTTATAGCGATAATAATAATAGTAATAAGGATAATAATAATAGTTACAAGGATAAAGACAATAGTAATAGGGATAGTAATAATAGAATACGGATAATAATAACAGTCATAGCGATAATAATAATAATAGTGGTAAGGATAATAATAATAGTTAGAGCGATAACAATAATAGTAATAAGGATAATAATAATAGTTATAGTGCGAATAATAATAGTAATGAGGATAATAATAATAGTTATAGTGCTAGTAATAATAGTAATAAGCATAATAATAATAGTTTATAGCGATAATAATAGTAGTAATAAGGATAAAACTAATAGTTATAAAGATAAAGAGAAGTGTAATAGGGATAGTAATAATAGAATATGTATAATAATAACAGTCATTGCGATAATAATAATAGTAATAACGATAATAATAATAGTTATAGTGCTAATAATATTAGTAATAAGCATAATAATAATAGTTATAAGGATAGAGACAAGAGTAATAGGGATACTAATAGTAGAATAAGGATAATAATAACAGTCATAGCGATAATAATAGTAATAAGGATAATAATAATAGTTATAGCGATAATAATAATAGTAATAAGGATAATAATAATAGTTATAGTGCGAATAATAATAGTAATAAGGATAAACAGAATTGTTATAGTGCTAATAGTACTAGTAATAAGGATAATAATAATAGTTATAATGCTAGTAATAATAGTAATAAGGATAATAATAATAGTTATAAGGATAATAATATTAGTTATAAGGATAAAGTGAAGAGTAATAGGGATAGTAATAATAGAATAAGGATAATAATAACAGTCATAGCGATAATAATAGTAGTAGTAAGGATAATAATAATAGTAATAAGCATAATAATAATAGTTATAAGGATAGAGACAAGAGTAATAGGGTTAGTAATAATAGAATAAGGATAATAATAACAGTCATAGCGATAATAATAATAGTTATAGTGCTAATAATAATAGTAATAACGATAATAATAACAGTTACAGCAATAATAATAATAGGAATAACGATAATTATAACAGCTATAGCGATAATAATAATAGTAATAAGGATAATAATCACAGTTATAGCGATAATAATAATAGTAATAAGGGAAATAATAATAGTTATAAGGTTGAGGACATGAGTAATAGGGATAGTAATAATAGAATAAGTATAATAATAGCAGTCATAGCGATAATAATAATAGAATAAGGATAATAATAACAGTCATAGCGATAATAATAATAGTAATAAGGATAATAATAATAGTTATAATGCTAATAATAATAGTAATAAGCATAACAATAATAGTTATAAGGATAAAGACAAGAGTAATATGGATAGTAATAATAGAATAAGTATAATAATAACAGTCGTAGCGATAATAATAATAGTAATAAGGATATTAATAATAGTTATAGTGCCAATAATAATAGTAATAAGCATAATAATAATAGTTATAAGGATAGAGACAGGAGTAATAGGGATAGTAATAATAGAATAAGGATAATAATAACAGTCATAGCGATAATAATAATAGTAATAAGGATAATAATAATAGTTATAGTGCGAATAATAACAGTTCTAAGGATAAACATAATAGTTATAGTGCTAATAATACTAGTAATAAGGATAATAATAACAGTCATAGCGATAATAATAATAGTTATAGCGATAATAATAATAGTAATAAGGATAATAATAATAGTTACAAGGATAAAGACAAGAGTAATAGGGATAGTAATAATAGAATACGGATAATAATAACAGTCATAGCGATAATAATAATAATAGTAAGAGCGATAATAATAATAGTAATAAGGATAATAATAATAGTTACAGTGCGAATAATAATAGTAATGAGGATAATAATAATAGTTATAGTGCTAGTAATAATAGTAATAAGCATAATAATAATAGTTATAGCGATAATAATAATAGTAATAAGGATAAAACTAATAGTTATAAAGATAAAGAGAAGTGTAATAGGGATAGTAATAATAGAATATGTATAACAATAACAGTCATTGCGATAATAATAATAGTAATAACGATAATAATAATAGTTATAGTGCTAATAATAATAGTAATAAGCATAATAATAATACTTATAAGGATAGATACAGGAGTAATAGGGATAGTAATAATAGAATAAGGATAATAATAACAGTCATAGCGATAATAATAATAGTAATAAGGATAATAATAATAGCTATAGTGCTAATAATAACAGTAATAAGGATAATAATAACAGTTATAGCAATAATAATAATAGTAATAAGGATAATAATAACAGTTATAGCGATAATAATAATAGTAATAAGGATAATAATAACAGTTATAGCGATAATAATAATAGTAATAAGGGAAATAATAATAAATATCAGGATAGAGACAAGAGTAATAGGGATAGTAATAATAGAAGAAGTATAATAATAACAGTCATTGCGATAATAATAATAGTTATAGTGCGAATAATAATAGTAATAAGGATAAACATAATAGTTATAGTGCTAATAATACTAGTAATCAGGATAATAATAACAGTTATAGCGATAATAATAATAGTAATAAGGGAAATAATAATTGTTATAAGGATAAAGAGAAGAGTAATAGGGATAGTAATAACAGAATAAGTATAATAATAACAGTCGTAGTGATAATAATAATAGTAATAAGGATAATAATAATAGTTATAGCGATAATAATAATAGTTATAAGGATAGAGACAAGAGTAATAGGGATACTAATAGTAGAATAAGGATAATAATAACAGTCATAGCGATAATAATAGTAATAAGGATAATAATAATAGTGATAGCGATAATAATAATAGTAATAAGGGAAATAATAATAGAATAACGATAATAATAACAGTAATAGCGATAATAATAATAGTTATAGCGATAATAATAATAGTAATAAGGATAATAATAATAGTTATAAGGATAAAGACAAGAGTAATAGGGATAGTAATAATAGAATAAGTATAATAATAACAGTCATAGCGATAATAATAATAGTAATAAGGATAATAATAATAGTTATAGTGCTAGTAATAATAGTAATAAGGATAATAATAATAGTCATAAGAATAGAGACAAGAGTAATAGGGATAGTAATAGTAGAATAAGGATAATAATAACAGTCGTGGCGATAATAATAGTAATAAGGATAATAATAATAGTTATAGCGCTAATAATAATAGTAATAAGGATAAACATAATAGTTATAGTGCGAATAATAATAGTAATAAGGATAAACATAATAGTTATAGTGCTAATAGTACTAGTAATAAGGATAATAATAACAGTTATAGCGACAATAATAATAGTAATAAGGATAATAATAATAGTTATAGTGATAATAATAATAGTAATAAGGAAAATAATGACAGTTATAGCGATAATATAATAGTAATAAGGGAAATAATAATAGTTATAAGGTTGAGCACAAGAGTAATAGGGATAGTAATAATAGAATAATGGAGCGTTTACACTAGGCAAGTAAGAGCCGGGCAAGTAGGTAGTCGAATTCTTGGGTTTCTTTCTTTGCCTGTACCTGACCTATCGCAGGGCCCGATGGAAGGACGGCAAGAAAGGAAAGAAACCATTTTCATTTCCCAACGACAGGCCTGGTACAGGCAAAGAAAGAAAACCCAAGAATTCGACTACCTACTTGCCCGGCTCTTACTTGCCTAGTGTAAACGCGCCATAAGTATAATAATAGCAGTCATAGCGATAATAATAATAGAATAAGGATAATAATACAGTCATAGCGATAATAATAATAGTTATAGCGATAATAATAATAGTTATAGTGCTAATAATAATAGTAATAAGCATAATAATAATAGTTATAACGATAAAGACAAGAGTAATAGGGATAGAAATAATAGAATAAGGATAATAATAACAATCATAGCGATAATAATAATAGTAATAAGGATAATAATAACAGTTACAGCGATAATAATAATAGTAATAAGGGAATAATAATAATTATCAGGATAAAAACAAGAGTAATAGGGATAGTAATAATACAATAAGTATAATAATAACAGTCATAGCGATAATAATAATAGTTATAGTGCGAATAATAATAGTTACAGTGCGAATAATAATAGTAATAAGGATAAACATAATAGTTATAGTGCTAATAATACTAGTAATAAGGATAATAATAATAGTAATAAGGGAAATAATAATTGTTATAAGGATAAAGAGAAGAGTAATAGGGATAGTAATAACAGAATAAGTATAATAATAACAGTCGTAGTGATAATAATAATAGTAATAAGGATAATAATAATAGTTATAGCAATAATAATAATAGTTATAAGGATAGAGACAAGAGTAATAGGGATACTAATAGTAGAATAAGGATAATAATAACAGTCATAGCGATAATAATAGTAATAAGGATAATAATAATAGTTATAGCGATAATAATAATAGTAATAAGGATAATAATAATAGTTATAGTGCGAATAATAATAGTAATAAGGATAAACAGAATTGTTATAGTGCTAATAATACTAGTAATAAGGATAATAATAATAGTTATAAAGCTAGTAATAATAGTAATAAGGATAATAATAATAGTTATAAGGATAATAATATTAGTTATAAGGATAAAGTGAAGAGTAATAGGGATAGTAATAATAGAATAAGGATAATAATAACAGTCATAGCGATAATAATAGTAGTAGTAAGGATAATAATAATAGTAATAAGCATAATAATAATAGTTATAAGGATAGAGACAAGAGTAATAGGGTTAGTAATAATAGAATAAGGATAATAATAACAGTCATAGCGATAATAATAATAGTTATAGTGCTAATAATAATAGTAATAACGATAATAATAACAGTTACAGCAATAATAATAATAGGAATAACGATAATTATAACAGATATAGCGATAATAATAATAGTAATAAGGATAATAATCACAGTTATAGCGATAATAATAATAGTAATAAGGGAAATAATAATAGTTATAAGGTTGAGGACAAGAGTAATAGGGATAGTAATAATAGAATAAGTATAATAATAACAGCCATAGCGATAATAATAATAGTAATAAGGATAATAATAATAGTTATAGTGCTAGTAATAATAGTAATAAGGATAATAATAATAGTTATAAGAATAGAGACAAGAGTAATAGGGATAGTAATAGTAGAATAAGGATAATAATAACAGTCGTGGCGATAATAATAGTAATAAGGATAAACATAATAGTTATAGTGCGAATAATAATAGTAATAAGGATAAACATAATAGTTATAGTGCTAATAATACTAGTAATAAGGATAATAATAACAGTTATAGCGACAATAATAATAGTAATAAGGATAATAATAATAGTTATAGTGATAATAATAATAGTAATAAGGAAAATAATGACAGTTATAGCGATAATAATAATAGTAATAAGGGAAATAATAATAGTTATAAGGTTGAGCACAAGAGTAATAGGGATAGTAATAATAGAATAATGGAGCTTTTACACTAGGCAAGTAAGAGCCGGGCAAGTAGGTAGTCGAATTCTTGGGTTTCTTTCTTTGCCTGTACCTGACCTATCGCAGGGCCCGATGGAAGGACGGCAAGAAAGGAAAGAAACCATTTTCATTTCCCAACGACAGGCCTGGTACAGGCAAAGAAAGAAACCCAAGAATTCGACTACCTACTTGCCCGGCTCTTACTTGCCTAGTGTAAACGCTCCATAAGTATAATAATAGCAGTCATAGCGATAATAATAATAGAATAAGGATAATAATAACGGTCATAGCGATAATAATAATAGTAAGAAGGATAATAATAATAGTTATAGTGCTAATAATAATAGTAATAAGCATAATAATAATAGTTATAACGATAAAGACAGGAGTAATAGGGATAGAAATAATAGAATAAGGATAATAATAACAATCATAGCGATAATAATAATAGTAATAAGGATAATAATAACAGTTATAGCGATAATAATAATAGTAATAAGGGAAATAATAATAATTATCAGGATAAAAACAAGAGTAATAGGGATAGTAATAATACAATAAGTATAATAATAACAGTCATAGCGATAATAATAATAGTTATAGTGCGAATAATAATAGTAATAAGGATAAACATAATAGTTATAGTGCTAATAATACTAGTAATAACTATAATAATAATAGTAATAAGGGAAATAATAATTGTTATAAGGATAAAGAGAAGAGTAATAGGGATAGTAATAACAGAATAAGTATAATAATAACAGTCGTAGTGATAATAATAATAGTAATAAGGATAATAATAATAGTTATAGCAATAATAATAATAGTTATAAGGATAGAGACAAGAGTAATAGGGATACTAATAGTAGAATAAGGATAATAATAGCAGTCATAGCGATAATAATAATAGAATAAGGATAATAATAACAGTCATAGCGATAATAATAATAGTAATAAGGATAATAATAATAGTTATAGTGCGAATAATAACAGTTCTAAGGATAAACATAATAGTTATAGTGCTAATAATACTAGTAATAAGGATAATAATAACAGTCATAGCGATAATAATAATAGTTATAGCGATAATAATAATAGTAATAAGGATAATAATAATAGCTATAGTGCTAATAATAACAGTAATAAGGATAATAATAACAGTTATAGCAATAATAATAATAGTAATAAGGATAATAATAACAGTTATAGCGATAATAATAATAGTAATAAGGATAATAATAATAGTTATAGTGCGAATAATAATAGTAATAAGGATAAACATAATAGTTATAGTGCTAATAATACTAGTAATAAGGATAATAATAATAGTTATAAGGATAGATACAGGAGTAATAGGGATAGTAATAATAGAATAAGGATAATAATAACAGTCATAGCGATAATAATAATAGTAATAAGGATAATAATAATAGCTATAGTGCTAATAATAACAGTAATAAGGATAATAATAACAGTTATAGCAATAATAATAATAGTAATAATAGTAATAAGGATAATAATAACAGTTATAGCGATAATAATAATAGTAATAAGGATAATAATAACAGTTATAGCGATAATAATAATAGTAATAAGGGAAATAATAATTGTTATAAGGATAAAGAGAAGAGTAATAGGGATAGTAATAATAGAATATGTATAATAATAACAGTCATTGCGATAATAATAATAGTAATAACGATAATAATAATAGTTATAGTGCTAATAATAATAGTAATAAGCATAATAATAATAGTTATAAGGATAGAGACAGGAGTAATAGGGATAGTAATAATAGAATAAGGATAATAATAACAGTCATAGCGATAATAATAATAGTAATAAGGATAATAATAACAGTTATAGCGATAATAATAATAGTAATAAGGATAATAATAACAGGTATAGCGATAATAATAATAGTAATAAGGGAAATAATAATAAATATCAGGATAGAGACAAGAGTAATAGGGATAGTAATAATAGAATAAGTATAATAATAACAGTCATTGCGTAAATAATAATAGTTATAGTGCGAATTATAATAGTAATAAGGATAAACATAATAGTTATAGTGCTAATAATACTAGTAATAAGGATAATAATAACAGTTATAGCGATAATAATAATAGTAATAAGGGAAATAATAATTGTTATAAGGATAAAGAGAAGAGTAATAGGGATAGTAATAACAGAATAAGTATAATAATAACAGTCGTAGCGATAATAATAATAGTAATAAGGATAATAATAATAGTTATATTGCGAATAATAATAGTAATAAGGAGATACATAATAGTTATAGTGCTGATAATACTAGTAATAAGGATAACAATAATAGTTATAGCGATAATAATAATAGTAATAAGCATATTAATAATAGTTATAAGGATAGAGACAAGAGTAATAGGGATACTAATAGTAGAATAAGGATAATAATAACAGTCATAGCGATAATAATAGTAATAAGGATAATAATAATAGTGTTAGCGATAATAATAATAGAATAAGGATAATAATAACAGTCATAGCGATAATAATAATAGTTATAGCGATAATAATAATAGTAATAAGGATAATAATAATAGTTATAGTGCTAGTAATAATAGTAATAAGGATAATAATAATAGTCATAGCGATAATAATAATAGTTATAGCGATAATAATAATAGTTATAAGGATAAAGACAAGTGTAATAGGGATAGTAAGAATAGAATAAGGATAATAATTACAGTCATAGCGATAATAATAGTAATAAGGATAATAATAATAGTAATAAGGTAAATAATAATAGAATAAGGATAATAATAACAGTAAAATAGATAATAATAATAGTTACAAGGATAAAGACAAGAGTAATAGGGATAGTAATAATAGAATACGGATAATAATAACAGTCATAGCGATAATAATAATAATAGTGGTAAGGATAATAATAATAGTAAGAGCGATAATAATAATAGTAATAAGGATAATAATAATAGTTATAGTGCGAATAATAATAGTAATGAGGATAATAATAATAGTTATAGTGCTAGTAATAATAGTAATAAGCATCATAATAATAGTTATAGCGATAATAATAATAGTAATAAAGATAAAACTAATAGTTATAAAGATAAAGAGAAGTGTAATAGGGATAGTAATAATAGAATATGTATAATAATATCAGTCATTGCGATAATAATAATAGTAATAACGATAATAATAATAGTTATAGTGCTAATAATAATAGTAATAAGCATAATAATAATAGTTATAAGGATAGAGACAGGAGTAATAGGGATAGTAATAATAGAATAAGGATAATAATAACAGTCATAGCGATAATAATAATAGTAATAAGGATAATAATAACAGTTATAGCGATAATAATAATAGTAATAAGGATAATAATAATAGTTATAGTGCGAATAATAATAGTAATAAGGATAAACATAATAGTTATAGTGCTAATAATACTAGTAATAAGGATAATAATAATAGTTATAAGGATAGATACAGGAGTAATAGGGATAGTAATAATAGAATAAGGATAATAATAACAGTCATAGCGATAATAATAATAGTAATAAGGATAATAATAATAGCTATAGTGCTAATAATAACAGTAATAAGGATAATAATCACAGTTATAGCAATAATAATAATAGTAATAAGGATAATAATAACAGTTATAGCGATAATAATAATAGTAATAAGGATAATAATAACAGTTATAGCGATAATAATAATAGTAATAAGGGAAATAATAATTGTTATAAGGATAAAGAGAAGAGTAATAGGGATAGTAATAACAGAATAAGTATAATAATAACAGTCGTAGTGATAATAATAATAGTAATAAGGATAATAATAATAGTTATAGTGCCAATAATAATAGTAATAAGCATAATAATAATAGTTATAAGGATAGAGACAGGAGTAATAGGGATAGTAATAATAGAATAAGGATAATAATAACAGTCATAGCGATAATAATAATAGTAATAAGGATAATAATAATAGTTATAGTGCGAATAATAACAGTTCTAAGGATAAACATAATAGTTATAGTGCTAATAATACTAGTAATAAGGATAATAATAACAGTCATAGCGATAATAATAATAGTTATAGCGATAATAATAATAGTAATAAGGATAATAATAATAGTTACAAGGATAAAGACAAGAGTAATAGGGATAGTAATAATAGAATACGGATAATAATAACAGTCATAGCGATAATAATAATAATAGTGGTAAGGATAATAATAATAGTTAGAGCGATAACAATAATAGTAATAAGGATAATAATAATAGTTATAGTGCGAATAATAATAGTAATGAGGATAATAATAATAGTTATAGTGCTAGTAATAATAGTAATAAGCATAATAATAATAGTTATAGCTATAATAATAGTAGTAATAAGGATAAAACTAATAGTTATAAAGATAAAGAGAAGTGTAATAGGGATAGTAATAATAGAATATGTATAATAATAACAGTCATTGCGATAATAATAATAGTAATAACGATAATAATAATAGTTATAGTGCTAATAATATTAGTAATAAGCATAATAATAATAGTTATAAGGATAGAGACAAGAGTAATAGGGATACTAATAGTAGAATAAGTATAATAATAACAGTCATAGCGATAATAATAGTAATAAGGATAATAATAATAGTGATAGCGATAATAATAATAGTAATAAGGGAAATAATAATAGAATAAGGATAATAATAACAGTCATAGCGATAATAATAATAGTTATAGCGATAATAATAATAGTAATAAGGATAATAATAATAGTTACAAGGATAAAGACAAGAGTAATAGGGATAGTAATAATAGAATACGGATAATAATAACAGTCATAGCGATAATAATAATAATAGTTAGAGCGATAATAATAATAGTAATAAGCATATTAATAATAGTTATAAGGATAGAGACAAGAGTAATTGGGATACTAATAGTAGAATAAGGATAATAATAATAGTGTTAGCGATAATAATAATAGTAATAAGGAAAATAATAATAGAATAAGGATAATAATAACAGTCATAGCGATAATAATAATAGTTATAGCGATAATAATAATAGTAATAAGGATAATAATAATAGCTATAGTGCTAATAATAACAGTAATAAGGATAATAATAACAGTTATAGCAATAATAATAATAGTAATAAGGATAATAATAACAGTTATAGCGATAATAATAATAGTAATAAGGATAATAATAATAGTTATAGTGCGAATAATAATAGTAATAAGGATAAACATAATAGTTATAGTGCTAATAATACTAGTAATAAGGATAATAATAATAGTTATAAGGATAGATACAGGAGTAATAGGGATAGTAATAATAGAATAAGGATAATAATAACAGTCATAGCGATAATAATAATAGTAATAAGGATAATAATAATAGCTATAGTGCTAATAATAACAGTAATAAGGATAATAATAACAGTTATAGCAATAATAATAATAGTAATAATAGTAATAAGGATAATAATAACAGTTATAGCGATAATAATAATAGTAATAAGGATAATAATAACAGTTATAGCGATAATAATAATAGTAATAAGGGAAATAATAATTGTTATAAGGATAAAGAGAAGAGTAATAGGGATAGTAATAACAGAATAAGTATAATAATAACAGTCGTAGTGATAATAATAATAGTAATAAGGATAATAATAATAGTTATAGTGCGAATAATAATAGTAATGAGGATAATAATAATAGTTATAGTGCTAGTAATAATAGTAATAAGCATAAGAATAATAGTTATAGCGATAATAATAATAGTAATAAGGATAAAACTAATAGTTATAAAGATAAAGAGAAGTGTAATAGGGATAGTAATAATAGAATATGTATAATAATAACAGTCATTGCGATAATAATAATAGTAATAACGATAATAATAATAGTTATAGTGCTAATAATATTAGTAATAAGCATAATAATAATAGTTATAAGGATAGAGACAAGAGTAATAGGGATACTAATAGTAGAATAAGGATAATAATAACAGTCATAGCGATAATAATAGTAATAAGGATAATAATAATAGTGATAGCGATAATAATAATAGTAATAAGGGCAATAATAATAGAATAACGATAATAATAACAGTAATAGCGATAATAATAATAGTTATAGCGATAATAATAATAGTAATAAGGATAATAATAATAGTTATAAGGATAAAGACAAGAGTAATAGGGATAGTAATAATAGAATAAGTATAATAATAACAGTCATAGCGATAATAATAATAGTAATAAGGATAATAATAATAGTTATAGTGCTAGTAATAATAGTAATAAGGATAATAATAATAGTCATAAGAATAGAGACAAGAGTAATAGGGATAGTAATAGTAGAATAAGGATAATAATAACAGTCGTGGCGATAATAATAGTAATAAGGATAATAATAATAGTTATAGCGCTAATAATAATAGTAATAAGGATAAACATAATAGTTATAGTGCGAATAATAATAGTAATAAGGATAAACATAATAGTTATAGTGCTAATAGTACTAGTAATAAGGATAATAATAACAGTTATAGCGACAATAATAATAGTAATAAGGATAATAATAATAGTTATAGTGATAATAATAATAGTAATAAGGAAAATAATGACAGTTATAGCGATAATAATAATAGTAATAAGGGAAATAATAATAGTTATAAGGTTGAGCACAAGAGTAATAGGGATAGTAATAATAGAATAATGGAGCGTTTACACTAGGCAAGTAAGAGCCGGGCAAGTAGGTAGTCGAATTCTTGGGTTTCTTTCTTTGCCTGTACCTGACCTATCGCAGGGCCCGATGGAAGGACGGCAAGAAAGGAAAGAAACCATTTTCATTTCCCAACGACAGGCCTGGTACAGGCAAAGAAAGAAACCCAAGAATTCGACTACCTACTTGCCCGGCTCTTACTTGCCTAGTGTAAACGCGCCATAAGTATAATAATAGCAGTCATAGCGATAATAATAATAGAATAAGGATAATAATAACAGTCATAGCGATAATAATAATAGTTATAGCGATAATAATAATAGTTATAGTGCTAATAATAATAGTAATAAGCATAATAATAATAGTTATAACGATAAAGACAAGAGTAATAGGGATAGAAATAATAGAATAAGGATAATAATAACAATCATAGCGATAATAATAATAGTAATAAGGATAATAATAACAGTTACAGCGATAATAATAATAGTAATAAGGGAAATAATAATAATTATCAGGATAAAAACAAGAGTAATAGGGATAGTAATAATACAATAAGTATAATAATAACAGTCATAGCGATAATAATAATAGTTATAGTGCGAATAATAATAGTTACAGTGCGAATAATAATAGTAATAAGGATAAACATAATAGTTATAGTGCTAATAATACTAGTAATAAGGATAATAATAATAGTAATAAGGGAAATAATAATTGTTATAAGGATAAAGAGAAGAGTAATAGGGATAGTAATAACAGAATAAGTATAATAATAACAGTCGTAGTGATAATAATAATAGTAATAAGGATAATAATAATAGTTATAGCAATAATAATAATAGTTATAAGGATAGAGACAAGAGTAATAGGGATACTAATAGTAGAATAAGGATAATAATAACAGTCATAGCGATAATAATAGTAATAAGGATAATAATAATAGTTATAGCGATAATAATAATAGTAATAAGGATAATAATAATAGTTATAGTGCGAATAATAATAGTAATAAGGATAAACAGAATTGTTATAGTGCTAATAATACTAGTAAGAAGGATAATAATAATAGTTATAAAGCTAGTAATAATAGTAATAAGGATAATAATAATAGTTATAAGGATAATAATATTAGTTATAAGGATAAAGTGAAGAGTAATAGGGATAGTAATAATAGAATAAGGATAATAATAACAGTCATAGCGATAATAATAGTAGTAGTAAGGATAATAATAATAGTAATAAGCATAATAATAATAGTTATAAGGATAGAGACAAGAGTAATAGGGTTAGTAATAATAGAATAAGGATAATAATAACAGTCATAGCGATAATAATAATAGTTATAGTGCTAATAATAATAGTAATAACGATAATAATAACAGTTACAGCAATAATA
>CAMAOC010000058.1:0-216000 GCA_945859555.1 Megachile ligniseca
CGGGTAGTAACAATAGAATAAGGATTATAATAACAGTTAAGGCGATAATAATAATAATAATAAAGATAATAATAATAGTCATAAGGATAAAGACAAGAGGAATAGGGATAATAATAATAGTAATAAGAATAATAATAACAGTTATAAGGATAATGACAAGAGTAATACGGACAGTAACAATAGAATAAGGATAATAATAACGGTTATAGCGATAATAATAATAGTAATAAGAATAATAATAACAGTTGTAAGGATAAAGACAAGAGTAATGAGGATGGTAACAATAGAATGAGGATAATAATAACAGTTATAGCGATAATAATAATAGTAATAAGGATAATAATAACAGTTATAGCGATAATAATAATAATAATAAAGATAATAATAATAGTCATAAGGATAAAGACAAGAGGAATAGGGATAATAATAATAGTAATAAGGATAATAATAATAGTTATAAGGATAAAGACAAGAGGAATAGGGATAGTAATGATGGCAGAAAGATAATAAGAAGAGTTATAGAGATAATAATAATGGTAATAAGGATAATAATAAAAGTTATAGCGATAATAATAATAATAATAAGGATAATAATAATAGTTAAAAACATAAAGACAGGAGAAATAGGGATAATAATAATAGTAATAAGAATAATAATAACAGTTATAGCGATAATAATAATAGTAATAAGGATAATAATAATAGTTATAAGGATAAAGACAAGAGTAATACGGATAGTAACAATAGAGTGAGTATAATAATAATAGTTATAAGGATAAAGGCAAGAGTAAAACGGGTAGTAACAATAGAATAAGGATTATAATAACAGTTAAGGCGATAATAATAATAGTAATAAGGATAATAATAATAGTTATAATGATAAAGACAAGAGTAATACGGATAATAATAATAGTTATAAGGATAAAGACAAGAGTAATACGGATAGTAACAATCGAATAAGGATAATAATAATAGTTAGAAGGATAAAGACAAGAGAAATAGGGATAATAATAATAGTAATAAGAATAATAATAACAGTTATAGCGATAATAATAATAGTAATAAGGATAATAATAATAGTTATAAGGATAAATACAAGAGTAATACGGATAGTAACAATAGAGTGAGGATAATAGTAATAGTTATAAGGATAAAGGCAAGAGAAAAACGGATAGTAACAACAGAAGAAGGATAATAATAAGAGTTATAGCGATAATAATAATAAGAAGAATAAATAACAGTTATAGCGATAATAATAATAGTAATAAGGATAATAATAACAGTTATAGCGATAACAATAATAATAATAAAGATAATAATAATAGTTATAAGGATGAAGACAAGAGGAATACGGATAGTAACAATAGAATAAGTATAACAATAACAGTTATAGCGATAATAATAATGGTAATAAGGATAATTATAACAGTTATAGGGATAATAATAATAATAATGAGGATAATAATAACAGTTATAAGGATAATGACAAGAGTAATACGGATAGTAACAATAGAATAAGGATAATAATAACGGTTATAGCGATAATAATAATAATAATAAGGATAATAATAATAGTTATATGGATAAAGACAAGAGTAATACGGATAGTAACAGTAGAATAAGGATAATAATAACATTTATAGCGATAATAATAATAGTAATAAGAATAATAATAATAGTTATAAGGATGAAGACAAGAGGAATAGGGATAGTAACAATAGAATAAGTATAATAATAACAGTTATAGCGATAATAATAATAGTAATAAGGATAATAATAATAGTTATATGGATAAAGACAAGAGTAATACGGATGGTAACAATAGAATAAGGATAATAATAACAGTTATAGCGATAATAATAATAATAATAAAGATAATAATAATAGTCATAAGGATAAAGACAAGAGGAATAGGGATAATAATAATAGTAATAAGAATAATAATAACAGTTATAGCGATAATAATAATAGTAATAAGGATAATAATAATAGTTATAAGGATAAAGACAAGAGGAATAGGGATAATAATAATAATAAGAAGAATAATAATAACAGTTATAGCGATAATAATAATAATAATAAAGATAATAATAATAGTCATAAGGATAAAGACAAGAGGAATAGGGATAATAATAATAGTAATAAGAATAATAATAACAGTTATAGCGATAATAATAATAGTAATAAGGATAATAATAATAGTTATAAGGATAGAGACAAGAGTAATACGGATAGTAACAATAGAGTTAGTATAATAATAATAGTTATAAGGATAAAGGCAAGAGTAAAACGGGTAGTAACAATAGAATAATTATTATAATAACAGTTAAGGCGATAATAATAATAGTAATAAGGACAATAATAATAGTTATAATGATAAAGACAAGAGTAATACGGATAGTAACAATAGAATAAGGATAATAATAACAGTTATCTTGATAAAAATAATCGTAATAAGAATAATAATAACAGTTATAAGGATAAACACAAGAGTAATACGGATAGTAACAATAGAATAAGGATAATAATAATAGTTAGAAGGATAAAGACAAGAGAAATAGGGATAATAATAATGGTAGTAAGGATAATAATAACAGTTATAAGGATAAACGCAAGAGTAATACGGATAGTAACAATAGAATACGGATAATAATTACAGTTATAATGATAATAATAATAGTAATAAGGATAACAATAACAGTTATAGCGACAATAATAATAATAATAAGGATAATAATAATAGTTATAAGGATAAAGACAAGAGGAATAGGAATAATAATAATAGTAATAAGAATAATAATGACAGTTATAGCGATAATAATAATAATAATGAGGATAATAATAATAGTTATAAGGATGAAGACAAGAGGAATACGGATAGTAACAATAGAATAAGTATAACAATAACAGTTATAGCGATAATAATAATAGTAATAAGGATAATTATAACAGTTATAGCGATAATAATAATAATAATAAAGATAATAATAATAGTTATAAGGATAAAGACAAGAGGAATAGGGATAATAATAATAGTAATAAGAATAATAATAACAGTTATAAGGATAATGACAAGAGTAATACGGATAGTAACAATAGAATAAGGATAATAATAACGGTTATAGCGATAATAATAATAATAATAAGGATAATAATAATAGTTATATGGATAAAGACAAGAGCAATACGGATAGTAACAGTAGAATAAGGATAATAATAACATTTATAGCGATAATAATAATAGTAATAAGGATAATAATAATAGTTATATGGATAAAGACAAGAGTAATACGGATAGTAACAGTAGAATAAGGATAATAATAACATTTATAGCGATAATAATAATAGTAATAACAATAATAATAATAGTTATAAGGATAAAGATAAGAGGAATACGGATAGTAACAATAGAATAAGGATAATAATAACAGTTATAGCGATAATAATAATAGTAATAAGAATAATAATAACAGTTGTAAGGATAAAGACAAGAGTAATGAGGATGGTAACAATAGAATGAGGATAATAATAACAGTTATAGCGATAATAATAATAGTAATAAGGATAATAATAACAGTTATAGCGATAATAATAATAATAATAAAGATAATAATAATAGTCATAAGGATAAAGACAAGAGGAATAGGGATAATAATAATAGTAATAAGGATAATAATAATAGTTATAAGGATAAAGACAAGAGGAATAGGGATAGTAATGATGGCAGAAAGATAATAAGAAGAGTTATAGAGATAATAATAATGGTAATAAGGATAATAATAAAAGTTATAGCGATAATAATAATAATAATAAGGATAATAATAATAGTTAAAAACATAAAGACAGGAGAAATAGGGATAATAATAATAGTAATAAGAATAATAATAACAGTTATAGCGATAATAATAATAGTAATAAGGATAATAATAATAGTTATAGCGACAATAATAATAATAATAAGGATAATAATAATAGTTATAAGGATAAAGACAAGAGGAATAGGAATAATAATAATAGTAATAAGAATAATAATGACAGTTATAGCGATAATAATAATAATAATGAGGATAATAATAATAGTTATAAGGATGAAGACAGGAGGAATACGGATAGTAACAATAGAATAAGTATAACAATAACAGTTATAGCGATAATAATAATAGTAATAAGGATAATTATAACAGTTATAGCGATAATAATAATAATAATAAAGATAATAATAATAGTTATAAGGATAAAGACAAGAGGAATAGGGATAATAATAATAGTAATAAGAATAATAATAACAGTTATAAGGATAATGACAAGAGTAATACGGATAGTAACAATAGAATAAGGATAATAATAACGGTTATAGCGATAATAATAATAATAATAAGGATAATAATAATAGTTATATGGATAAAGACAAGAGTAATACGGATAGTAACAGTAGAATAAGGATAATAATAACATTTATAGCGATAATAATAATAGTAATAAGAATAATAATAATAGTTATAAGGATGAAGACAAGAGGAATAGGGATAGTAACAATAGAATAAGTATAATAATAACAGTTATAGCGATAATAATAATAGTAATAAGGATAATAATAATAGTTATATGGATAAAGACAAGAGTAATACGGATAGTAACAGTAGAATAAGGATAATAATAACATTTATAGCGATAATAATAATAGTAATAAGAATAATAATAATAGTTATAAGGATGAAGACAAGAGGAATACGGATAGTAACAATAGAATAAGTATAACAATAACAGTTATAGCGATAATAATAATGGTAATAAGGATAATTATAACAGTTATAGGGATAATAATAATAATAATGAGGATAATAATAACAGTTATAAGGATAATGACAAGAGTAATACGGATAGTAACAATAGAATAAGGATAATAATAACGGTTATAGCGATAATAATAATAATAATAAGGATAATAATAATAGTTATATGGATAAAGACAAGAGTAATACGGATAGCAACAGTAGAATAAGGATAATAATAACATTTATAGCGATAATAATAATAGTAATAAGAATAATAATAATAGTTATAAGGATGAAGACAAGAGGAATAGGGATAGTAACAATAGAATAAGTATAATAATAACAGTTATAGCGATAATAATAATAGTAATAAGGATAATAATAATAGTTATATGGATAAAGACAAGAGTAATACGGATGGTAACAATAGAATAAGGATAATAATAACAGTTATAGCGATAATAATAATAATAATAAAGATAATAATAATAGTCATAAGGATAAAGACAAGAGGAATAGGGATAATAATAATAGTAATAAGAATAATAATAACAGTTATAGCGATAATAATAATAGTAATAAGGATAATAATAATAGTTATAAGGATAAAGACAAGAGGAATAGGGATAATAATAATAATAAGAAGAATAATAATAACAGTTATAGCGATAATAATAATAATAATAAAGATAATAATAATAGTCATAAGGATAAAGACAAGAGGAATAGGGATAATAATAATAGTAATAAGAATAATAATAACAGTTATAGCGATAATAATAATATTAATAAGGATAATAATAATAGTTATAAGGATAGAGACAAGAGTAATACGGATAGTAACAATAGAGTTAGTATAATAATAATAGTTATAAGGATAAAGGCAAGAGTAAAACGGGTAGTAACAATAGAATAATTATTATAATAACAGTTAAGGCGATAATAATAATAGTAATAAGGACAATAATAATAGTTATAATGATAAAGACAAGAGTAATACGGATAGTAACAATAGAATAAGGATAATAATAACAGTTATCTTGATAAAAATAATCGTAATAAGAATAATAATAACAGTTATAAGGATAAACACAAGAGTAATACGGATAGTAACAATAGAATAAGGATAATAATAATAGTTAGAAGGATAAAGACAAGAGAAATAGGGATAATAATAATGGTAGTAAGGATAATAATAACAGTTATAAGGATAAACGCAAGAGTAATACGGATAGTAACAATAGAATACGGATAATAATTACAGTTATAATGATAATAATAATAGTAATAAGGATAACAATAACAGTTATAGCGACAATAATAATAATAATAAGGATAATAATAATAGTTATAAGGATAAAGACAAGAGGAATAGGAATAATAATAATAGTAATAAGAATAATAATGACAGTTATAGCGATAATAATAATAATAATGAGGATAATAATAATAGTTATAAGGATGAAGACAAGAGGAATACGGATAGTAACAATAGAATAAGTATAACAATAACAGTTATAGCGATAATAATAATAGTAATAAGGATAATTATAACAGTTATAGCGATAATAATAATAATAATAAAGATAATAATAATAGTTATAAGGATAAAGACAAGAGGAATAGGGATAATAATAATAGTAATAAGAATAATAATAACAGTTATAAGGATAATGACAAGAGTAATACGGATAGTAACAATAGAATAAGGATAATAATAACGGTTATAGCGATAATAATAATAATAATAAGGATAATAATAATAGTTATATGGATAAAGACAAGAGTAATACGGATAGTAACAGTAGAATAAGGATAATAATAACATTTATAGCGATAATAATAATAGTAATAAGAATAATAATAATAGTTATAAGGATGAAGACAAGAGGAATAGGGATAGTAACAATAGAATAAGTATAATAATAACAGTTATAGCGATAATAATAATAGTAATAAGGATAATAATAATAGTTATATGGATAAAGACAAGAGTAATACGGATAGTAACAGTAGAATAAGGATAATAATAACATTTATAGCGATAATAATAATAGTAATAAGAATAATAATAATAGTTATAAGGATAAAGATAAGAGGAATACGGATAGTAACAATAGAATAAGGATAATAATAACAGTTATAGCGATAATAATAATAGTAATAAGAATAATAATAACAGTTGTAAGAATAAAGACAAGAGTAATGAGGATGGTAACAATAGAATGAGGATAATAATAACAGTTATAGCGATAATAATAATAGTAATAAGGATAATAATAACAGTTATAGCGATAATAATAATAATAATAAAGATAATAATAATAGTCATAAGGATAAAGACAAGAGGAATAGGGATAATAATAATAGTAATAAGGATAATAATAATAGTTATAAGGATAAAGACAAGAGGAATAGGGATAGTAATGATGGCAGAAAGATAATAAGAAGAGTTATAGAGATAATAATAATGGTAATAAGGATAATAATAAAAGTTATAGCGATAATAATAATAATAATAAGGATAATAATAATAGTTAAAAACATAAAGACAGGAGAAATAGGGATAATAATAATAGTAATAAGAATAATAATAACAGTTATAGCGATAATAATAATAGTAATAAGGATAATAATAATAGTTATAGCGACAATAATAATAATAATAAGGATAATAATAATAGTTATAAGGATAAAGACAAGAGGAATAGGAATAATAATAATAGTAATAAGAATAATAATGACAGTTATAGCGATAATAATAATAATAATGAGGATAATAATAATAGTTATAAGGATGAAGACAGGAGGAATACGGATAGTAACAATAGAATAAGTATAACAATAACAGTTATAGCGATAATAATAATAGTAATAAGGATAATTATAACAGTTATAGCGATAATAATAATAATAATAAAGATAATAATAATAGTTATAAGGATAAAGACAAGAGGAATAGGGATAATAATAATAGTAATAAGAATAATAATAACAGTTATAAGGATAATGACAAGAGTAATACGGATAGTAACAATAGAATAAGGATAATAATAACGGTTATAGCGATAATAATAATAATAATAAGGATAATAATAATAGTTATATGGATAAAGACAAGAGTAATACGGATAGTAACAGTAGAATAAGGATAATAATAACATTTATAGCGATAATAATAATAGTAATAAGAATAATAATAATAGTTATAAGGATGAAGACAAGAGGAATAGGGATAGTAACAATAGAATAAGTATAATAATAACAGTTATAGCGATAATAATAATAGTAATAAGGATAATAATAATAGTTATATGGATAAAGACAAGAGTAATACGGATAGTAACAGTAGAATAAGGATAATAATAACATTTATAGCGATAATAATAATAGTAATAAGAATAATAATAATAGTTATAAGGATAAAGATAAGAGGAATACGGATAGTAACAATAGAATAAGGATAATAATAACAGTTATAGCGATAATAATAATAATAATAGGGATAATAATAATAGTTATAAGGATAAAGACAAGAGTAATACGGATGGTAACAATAGAATAAGGATAATAATAACAGTTATAGCGATAATAATAATAATAATAAAGATAATAATAATAGTCATAAGGATAAAGACAAGAGGAATAGGGATAATAATAATAGTAATAAGAATAATAATAACAGTTATAAGGATAATGACAAGAGTAATACGGACAGTAACAATAGAATAAGGATAATAATAACGGTTATAGCGATAATAATAATAGTAATAAGAATAATAATAACAGTTGTAAGGATAAAGACAAGAGTAATGAGGATGGTAACAATAGAATGAGGATAATAATAACAGTTATAGCGATAATAATAATAGTAATAAGGATAATAATAACAGTTATAGCGATAATAATAATAATAATAAAGATAATAATAATAGTCATAAGGATAAAGACAAGAGGAATAGGGATAATAATAATAGTAATAAGGATAATAATAATAGTTACAAGGATAAAGACAAGAGGAATAGGGATAGTAATGATGGCAGAAAGATAATAAGAAGAGTTATAGAGATAATAATAATGGTAATAAGGATAATAATAAAAGTTATAGCGATAATAATAATAATAATAAGGATAATAATAATAGTTAAAAACATAAAGACAGGAGAAATAGGGATAATAATAATAGTAATAAGAATAATAATAACAGTTATAGCGATAATAATAATAGTAATAAGGATAATAATAATAGTTATAGCGACAATAATAATAATAATAAGGATAATAATAATAGTTATAAGGATAAAGACAAGAGGAATAGGAATAATAATAATAGTAATAAGAATAATAATGACAGTTATAGCGATAATAATAATAATAATGAGGATAATAATAATAGTTATAAGGATGAAGACAGGAGGAATACGGATAGTAACAATAGAATAAGTATAACAATAACAGTTATAGCGATAATAATAATAGTAATAAGGATAATTATAACAGTTATAGCGATAATAATAATAATAATAAAGATAATAATAATAGTTATAAGGATAAAGACAAGAGGAATAGGGATAATAATAATAGTAATAAGAATAATAATAACAGTTATAAGGATAATGACAAGAGTAATACGGATAGTAACAATAGAATAAGGATAATAATAACGGTTATAGCGATAATAATAATAATAATAAGGATAATAATAATAGTTATATGGATAAAGACAAGAGTAATACGGATAGTAACAGTAGAATAAGGATAATAATAACATTTATAGCGATAATAATAATAGTAATAAGAATAATAATAATAGTTATAAGGATGAAGACAAGAGGAATAGGGATAGTAACAATAGAATAAGTATAATAATAACAGTTATAGCGATAATAATAATAGTAATAAGGATAATAATAATAGTTATATGGATAAAGACAAGAGTAATACGGATGGTAACAATAGAATGAGGATAATAATAACAGTTATAGCGATAATAATAATAGTAATAAGGATAATAATAACAGTTATAGCGATAATAATAATAATAATAAAGATAATAATAATAGTCATAAGGATAAAGACAAGAGGAATAGGGATAATAATAATAGTAATAAGGATAATAATAATAGTTACAAGGATAAAGACAAGAGGAATAGGGATAGTAATGATGGCAGAAAGATAATAAGAAGAGTTATAGAGATAATAATAATGGTAATAAGGATAATAATAAAAGTTATAGCGATAATAATAATAATAATAAGGATAATAATAATAGTTAAAAACATAAAGACAGGAGAAATAGGGATAATAATAATAGTAATAAGAATAATAATAACAGTTATAGCGATAATAATAATAGTAATAAGGATAATAATAATAGTTATAAGGATAAAGACAAGAGTAATACGGATAGTAACAATAGAGTGAGTATAATAATAATAGTTATAAGGATAAAGGCAAGAGTAAAACGGGTAGTAACAATAGAATAAGGATTATAATAACAGTTAAGGCGATAATAATAATAGTAATAAGGATAATAATAATAGTTATAATGATAAAGACAAGAGTAATACGGATAATAATAATAGTTATAAGGATAAAGACAAGAGTAATACGGATAGTAACAATAGAATAAGGATAATAATAATAGTTAGAAGGATAAAGACAAGAGAAATAGGGATAATAATAATAGTAATAAGAATAATAATAACAGTTATAGCGATAATAATAATAGTAATAAGGATAATAATACTAGTTATAAGGATAAATACAAGAGTAATACGGATAGTAACAATAGAGTGAGGATAATAGTAATAGTTATAAGGATAAAGGCAAGAGAAAAACGGATAGTAACAACAGAAGAAGGATAATAATAAGAGTTATAGCGATAATAATAATAAGAAGAATAAATAACAGTTATAGCGATAATAATAATAGTAATAAGGATAATAATAACAGTTATAGCGATAATAATAATAATAATAAGGATAGAGACAAGAGAAATAGGGATAATAATAATAGTAATAAGAATAATAATAACAGTTATAGCGATAATAATAATAGTAATAAGGATAATAATAATAGTTATAAGGATAAAGACAAGAGGAATAGGGATAATAATAATAATAAGAAGAATAATAATAACAGTTATAGCGATAATAATAATAGTTATAAGGATAAAGACAAGTGTAATAGGGATAGTAATAATAGAATAAGGATAATAATAACAGTCACAGCGATAATAATAATAATAGTAGTAAGGATAATAATAACAGTTACAGCGATAATAATAATAGTAATAAGGGAAATAATAATAGTTATAAGGATAATAATAACAGTTATAGCGATAATAATAATAGTAATAAGGGAAATAATAATAATTATCAGGATAAAGACAAGAGTAATAGGGATAGTAATAATAGAATAAGTATAGTAATAACAGTCTTAGCGATAATAATAATAGTAATAAGGATAATAATAATAGTTATAGCGATAATAATAATAATAATAAGGATAATAATAATAGTTAAAAACATAAAGACAGGAGAAATAGGGATAATAATAATAGTAATAAGAATAATAATAACAGTTATAGCGATAATAATAATAGTTATAAGGATAAAGACAAGAGGAATACGGATAGTAACAATAGAATAAGGATAATAATAACAGTTATAGCGATAATAATAATAGTAATAAGGATAATAATAAGATTTATAGCGATAATAATAATAGTAATAAGAATAATAATAACAGCTATAAGGATAAAGACAAGAGTAATACGGATAGTAACAATAGAATAAGGATTATAATAACAGTTAAGGCGATAATAATAATAGTAATAAGGATAATAATAATAGTTATAAGGATGAAGACAAGAGGAATAGGGATAATAATAATAATAATAAGAACAATAATAACAGTTATAGCGATAAGAATAATAGTAATCAGGATAATAATAACAGTTATAGCGATAATAATAATAATAATAAGGATAATAATAATAGCTAAAAACATAAAGACAGGAGAAATAGGGATAATAATAATAGTAATAAGAATAATAATAACAGTTATAGCGATAATAATAATAGTAATAAGGATAATAATAATAGTTATAAGGATAAAGACAAGAGTAATACGGATAGTAACAATAGAGTGAGTATAATAATAATAGTTATAAGGATAAAGGCAAGAGTAAAACGGGTAGCAACAATAGAAGAAGGATAATAATAAGAGTTATAGCGATAATAATAATAATAATAAGGATAATAATAACAGTTATAGCGATAATAATAATAGTAATAAGGATAATAATAATAGTTATAAGGATAAAGACAAGAGGAATACGGATAGTAACAATAGAGTGAGGATAATAGTAATAGTTATAACGATAAAGGCAAGAGTAAAACGGATAGGAACAACAGAAGAAGGATAATAATAAGAGTTATAGCGATAATAATAATAAGAAGAATAAGTAACAGTTATAGCGATAATATTAATAGTAATAAGGATAATAATAAGAGTTATAGCGATAATAATAATAATAATAATAAGGATAATAATAATAGTTATAAAGATAAAGACAAGAGAAATAGGGATAATAATAATAGTAATAAGAATAATAATAACAGTTATAGCGATAATAATAATAGTAATAAGGATAATAATAATAGTTATAAGGATAAAGACAAGAGTAATACGGATAGTAACAATAGAATAAGGATAATAATAACAGTTATCTTGATAATAATAATCGTAATAAGAATAATAATAACAGTTATATGGATAAACACAAGAGTAATACGGATAGTAACAATAGAATTAGGATAATAATAATAGTTAGAAGGATAAAGACAAGAGAAATAGGGATAATAATAATAGTAATAAGAATAATAATAACAGTTATAGCGATAATAATAATAGTAATAAGGATAATAATAATAGTTATAAGGATAAAGACAAGAGGAATAGGGATAGTAATGATGGCAGAAAGATAATAAGAAGAGTTATAGAGATAATAATAATGGTAATAAGGATAATAATAACAGTTATAAGGATAAACGCAAGAGTAATACGGATAGTAACAATAGTAATAAGGATAATAATAATAGTGTTAAGGATGAAGACAAGAGTAATACGGATAGTAACAATAGAATAAGGATAATAATAATAGTTATAAGGATGTAGACAAGAGGAATACGGATAGTAACAATAGAATAAGTATAATAATAACAGTTATAGCGATAATAATAATAGTAATAAGGATAATAATAATAGTTATATGGATAAAGACAAGAGTAATACGGATAGTAACAATAGAATAAGGATAATAATAATAGTTAGAAGGATAAAGACAAGAGAAATAGGGATAATAATAATAGTAATAAGAATAATAATAACAGTTATAGCGCTAATAATAATAGTAATAAGGATAATAATAATAGTTATAAGGATAAAGACAAGAGGAATAGGGATAGTAATGATGGCAGAAAGATAATAAGAAGAGTTATAGAGATAATAATAATGGTAATAAGGATAATAATAACAGTTATAAGGATAAACGCAAGAGAAATACGGATAGTAACAATAGAATAAGGATAATAATTACAGTTATAATGATAATAATAATAGTAATAAGGATAACAATAACAGTTATAGCGACAATAATAATAATAATAAGGATAATAATAATAGTTATAAGGATAAAGACAAGAGTAATACGGATAGTAACAATAGAATAAGGATAATAATGAGAGATATAGCGATAATAATAATAATAGTAATAAGGATAATAATAACAGTTATAGCGATAACAATATGAATATTAATAAGGAGAATAATAATAGTTATAAGGATAAAGACAAGAGTAATACGGATAGTAACAATAGTAATAAGGATAATAATAATAGTGTTAAGGATAAAGACAAGAGTAATACGGATAGTAACAATAGAATAAGGATAATAATAACATTTATAGCGATAATAATAATAATAACAGTTATAGCGATAATAATAATAGTAATAAGGATAATAATAACAGTTATAAGGATAAAGACAAGAGTAATACGGATAGTAACAATAGAATAAGGATTATAATAACAGTTATAGCGATAATAATGATAGTAATAAGGATAATTAGAACAGTTATAGCGATAATAATAATAATAATAAGGATAATAATAATAGTTATAAGGATGAAGACAAGAGGAATACGGATAGTAACAATAGAATAAGGATAATAATAACAGTTATAGCGATAATAATAATAGTAATAAGAATAATAGTAACAGTTATAAGGATAATGACTAGAGTAATACGGATAGTAACAATAGAATAAGGATAATAATAACAGTTATAGCGATAATAATAATAGTAATAATGATAATAATAATAGTTATATGGATAAAGACAAGAGTAATACGGATAGTAAAAATAGAATAAGGATAATAATAACATTTATAGCGATAATAATAGTAGTAATAAGAATAATAATAACAGTTATAGCGATAATAATAATAATAATAGGGATAATAATAAGAGTTATAAGGATAATGAC
Organism: Megachile ligniseca; assembly: GCA_945859555.1. Taxonomy (NCBI): domain Eukaryota; kingdom Metazoa; phylum Arthropoda; class Insecta; order Hymenoptera; family Megachilidae; genus Megachile; species Megachile ligniseca. The sequence goes on from CAMAOC010000058.1 coordinate 14,329, forward strand.
AAGAGTAATACGGATGGTAGCAATAGAATAAGGATAATAATAACAGTTATAGCGATAATAATAATAGTAATAAGGATAATAATAACAGTTATAGCGATAATAATAATAATAATAAAGATAATAATAATAGTCATAAGGATAAAGACAAGAGGAATAGGGATAATAATAATAGTAATAAGAATAATAATAACAGTTATAAGGATAATGACAAGAGTAATACGGATAGTAACAATAGAATAAGGATAATAATAACGGTTATAGCGATAATAAGAATAATAATAATAATAATAATAATAGTTATAAGGATAAAGACATGAGAAATAGGGATAATAATAATAGTAATAAGAATAATAATAACAGTTATAGCGATAATAATAATAGTAATAAGGATAATAATAACAGTTATAGCGATAATAATAATAGTAATAAGGATAATTATAACAGTTATAGCGATAATAATAATAATAATAAGGATAATAATAATAGTTATAAGGATGAAGACAAGAGGAATACGGATAATAATAATAGTTATATGGATAAAGACAAGAGTAATACGGATAGTAACAATAGAATAAGGATAATAATAACGGTTATAGCGATAATAATAATAGTAATAAGAATAATAATAGCAGTTATAAGGATAAACACAAGAGTAATACGGATAGCAACAATAGAATAAGGATAATAATAATAGTTAGAAGGATAAATACAAGAGGAATACGGATAGTAACAATAGAATAAGGATAATAATAACAGGTATAGCGATAGTAATAATAGTAATAAGAATAATAATAACAGTTGTAAGGTTAAAGGCAAGAGTAATACGGATAGTAACAATAGAATAAGGATAATAATAACAGTTATAGCGATAATAATAATAGTAATAAGAATAATAATAACAGTTGTAAGGTTAAAGGCAAGAGTAATACGGATAGTAACAATAGAATAAGGATAATAATAACAGTTATAGCGATAATAATAATAGTAATAAGAATAATAATAACAGTTATAGCGATAATAATAATAGTAATAAGGATAATTATAACAGTTATAGCGATAATAATAATAATAATAAGGATAATAATAATAGTTACAAGGATGGAGACAAGAGGAATACGGATAGTAACAATAGAATAAGGATAATAATAACAGTTATAGCGATAATAATAATAGTAATAAGGATAATATTAACAGTTATAGCGATAATAATGATTGTAATAAGGATAATTATAACAGTTATAGCGATAATAATAATAATAATAAGGATAATAATAATAGTTATATGGATGAAGACAAGAGGAATACGGATAGTAACAATAGAATAAGTATAATAATAACAGTTATAGCGATAATAATAATAGTAATAAGGATAATATTAACAGTTATAGCGATAATAATAATTGTAATAAGGATAATTATAACAGTTATAGCGATAATAATAATAATAATAAAGATAATAATAATAGTCATAAGGATAAAGACCAGAGGAATAGGGATAATAATAATAGTAATAAGAATAATAATAACAGTTATAAGGATAATGACAAGAGTAATACGGATAGTAACAATAGAATAAGGATAATAATAACAGTTATAGCGATAATAATAATAGTAATAAGGATAATAATAATAGTTATATGGATAAAGACAAGAGTAATATGGATAGTAACAATAGAATAAGGATAATAATAACATTTATAGCGATAATAATAATAGTAATAAGAATAATAATAATAGATATAAGGATAAAGTCAAGAGGAATAGGGATAATAATAATAGTAATAAGAATAATAATAACAGTTATAGCGATAGTAATAAGGATAATAATAACATTTATAGCGATAATAATAATAATAATAAAGATAATAATAATAGTCATAAGGATAAACACAAGAGGAATAGGGATAATAATAATAGCAATAAGAATAATAATAACAGTTATAGCGATAATAATAATAGTAATAAGGATAATAATAATAGTTATAAGGATGAAGACAAGAAAAATACGGATGGTAACAATAGAATAAGGATAATAATAACAGTTATAGCGATAATAATAATAGTAATAAGGATAATTATTACAGTTATAGCGATAATAATAATAGTAATAAGGATAATAATAACAGTTATAAGGATAAAGACAAGAGTAATACGAATGGTAACAATAGAATAAGTATAATAATAACAGTTATAGCGATAATAATAATAGTAATAAGGATAATAATAATAGTTATATGGATAAAGACAAGAGTAATACGGATAGTAACAATAGAATAAGGATAATAATAACATTTATAGCGATAATAATAATAGTAATAAGAATAATAATAACAGTTATAGCGATAATAATAATAGTAATAAGGATAATTATAACAGTTATAGCGATAATAATAATAATAATAAGGATAATAATAATAGTTACAAGGATGGAGACAAGAGGAATACGGATAGTAACAATAGAATAAGGATAATAATAACATTTATAGCGATAATAATAATAGTAATAAGAATAATAATAACAGTTATAGCGATAACAATAATAGTAATAAGGATAATAATAATAGTTATATGGATAAAGACAAGAGTAATACGGATAGTAACAATAGAATAAGGATAATAATAACATTTATAGCGATAATAATAATAGTAATGAGGATAATAATAATAGTTATATGGATAAAGACAAGAGTAATACGGATAGTAACAATAGAATAAGGATAATAATAACATTTATAGCGATAATAATAATAGTAATAAGAATAATAATAACAGTTATAGCGATAATAATAATAATAATAGTTATAAGGATAATGACAAGAGTAATACTAATGGTAACAATAGAATAAGGATAATAATAACAGTTATAGCGATAATAATAATAGTTATAAGGATAATAATAACCTTTATAGCGATAATAATAATAATAATAAAGATAATAATAATAGTCATAAGGATAAAGACAAGAGGAATAGGGATAATAATAATAGTAATAAGAATAATAATAACAGTTGTAAGGAAAAAAACAAGAGTAATACGGATACTAACAATAGAATAAGGATAATAGTAACAGTTATAGCGATAATAATAATAATAATAATAATAATAATAATAATAATAGCTATAAGGATAAAGACAAGAGAAATAGGGATAATAATAATAGTAATAAGAATACTAATAACAGTTATAGCGATAATAATAATAGTAATAAGGATAATAATAACAGTTATAGCGATAATAATAATAGTAATAAGGATAATTATAACAGTTATAGCGATAATAATAATAATAATAAGGATAATAATAATAGTTATAGGGATGAAGACAAGAGGAATACGGATAATAATAATAGTTATATGGATAAAGACAAGAGTAATACGGATAGTAACAATAGAATAAGGATAATAATAACATTTATAGCGATAATAATAATAGTAATAAGAATAATAATAATAGATATAAGGATAAAGACAAGAGGAATAGGGATAATAATAATAGTAATAAGAATAATAATAACAGTTATAGCGATAATAATAATAGTAATAAGGATAATAATAATAGTTATATGGATAAAGACAAGAGTAATACGGATAGTAACAATAGAATAAGGATAATAATAACAGTTATAGCGATAATAATAATAGTAATAAGGATAATAATGACAGTTATCGCGATAATAATAATAATAATAAAGATAATAATAATAGTCATAAGGATAAAGACAAGAGGAATAGGGATAATAATAATAGTAATAAGAATAATAATAACAGTTATAAGGATAATGACACGAGTAATACGGATAGTAACAATAGAATAAGGATAATAATAACAGTTATAGCGATAATAATAATAGTAATAAGGATAATAATAATAGTTATATGGATAAAGACAAGAGTAATACGGATAGTAACAATAGAATAAGGATAATAATAACATTTATAGCGATAATAATAATAGTAATAAGAATAATAATACCAGTTATAGCGATAATAATAATAATAATAGGGATAATAATAATAGTTATAAGGATAATGACAAGAGTAATACTAATGGTAACAATAGAATAAGGATAATAATAACAGTTATAGCGATAATAATAATAGTAATAAGGATAATAATAACCTTTATAGCGATAATAATAATAATAATAAAGATAATAATAATAGTCATAAGGATAAAGACAAGAGGAATAGGGATAATAATAATAGCAATAAGAATAATAATAACAGTTATAGCGATAATAATAATAGTAATAAGAATAATAATAACAGTTATAAGGATAAACACAAGAGTAATACGGATAGCAACAATAGAATAAGGATAATAATAATAGTTAGAAGGATAAATACAAGAGGAATAGGGATAATAATAATAGTAATAAGAATAATAATAACAGTTATAGCGATAATAATAATAATAATAAAGATAATCATAATAATTATAAGGATAAAGACAAGAGTAATACGGACGGTAACAATAGAATAAGGATAATAATAACAGTTATAGCGATAATAATAATAGTAATAAGGATAATAATAATAGTTATAAGGATAAAGACAAGATTAATAGGGATAATAATAATAGTAATAGGAATAATAATAACAGTTATAGCGATAATAATAATAGTTATAAGGATAAAGACAAGAGTAATACGGAAAGAAACGATAGAATAAGGATAATAATAACAGTTATAGCGATAATAATAATAGTAATAAGGATAACAACAACAGTTATAGCGATAATAATAATAATAATAACGATAATAATAATAGTTATAAGGATAAAGACAAGAGGAATGGGGATAATAATAATAGTAACAAGAATAATAATAACAGTCATAGCGATAATAATAATAGTATTAAGGATAATAGTAACAGTTATAGCGATAATAATAATAGTAATAAGGATAATAATAATAGCTATAAGGAGAAAGACAAGAGTAATACGGATAGTAACAATAGAATAAGGATAATAATAACAGGTATAGCGATAATAATAATAGTAATAAGGATAATAATTATAGTTATAAGGATAAAGACAAGAGTAATACGGATAGAAACAATAGAATAAGGATAATAATAACAGTTATAGCGCTAATAATAATAGTAATAAGGACAATAATAATAGTTATAAGGATAAAGACAAGAGGAATAGGGATAATAGTAATAGTAATAACAATAATAATAACAGTTATAGTGATAATAATAATAGTTATTAGGATTAATAATTATAGTTATAAGGTTAAAGACAAGAGTAATACGGATAGAAACGATAGAATAAGGATAATAATAACAGTTATAGCGATAATAATAATAGTTATAAGGATAATAATAATAGTTATAAGGACAAAGACCAGAGGAATAGGGATAATAGTAATAGTAATAACAATAATAATAACAGTTATAGCGATAATAATAAAAGTAATAAGGTTTAATTATAATAGTATTAAGGATAATAATAACAGTTATAGCGATAGTAATAATAGTAATTAGGATAACAATAACAGTTATAGCGATAATAATAATAGTTATAAGGATAAAGACAAGATTAATAGGGATAATAATAATAGTAATAGGAATAATAATAACAGTTATAGCGATAATAATAATAGTAATAAGGGTATCAATAACAGTTATAGCGATAATAATAATAGTAATAAGGGTAACAATAACAGTTATAGCGATAATAATAATAATAATAACGATAATAATAATAGTTATAAGGAGAAAGACAAGAAGAATGGGGATAATAATAATAGTAACAAGAATAATAATAACAGTTATAGCGATAATAATAATAGTTATAAGGATAAAGACAAGAGTAATACGGATAGAAACGATAGAATAAGGATAATAATAACAGTTATAGCGATAATAATAATAGTTATAAGGATAATAATAATAGTTATAAGGAGACAGACAAGAGGAATAGGGACAATAATAATAGTAACAAGAATAACAATAACAGTTATACCGATAATAATAATAGTATTCAGGATAATAATAACAGCTGCGGCGATAATAATAATAGTAATAAGGATAATAATAATAGTTATAAGGATAAAAACAAGAGGATTAGGGATAATAATAATAGTAATAGGAAAGGTAATAACAGTTATAGCGATAATAATAATAATAATAAGGATAATAATTATAGTTATAAGGATAAAGACAAGAGTAATACGGATAGAAACAATAGAATAAGGATAATAATAACAGTTATAGCGATAATAATAATAGTTATAAGGATAATAATAATAGTTATAAGGATAAAGACAAGAGGAATAGGGATAATAGTAATAGTAATAACAATAATAGCAACAGTCATAGCGATAATAATAATAGTTATAAGGATAAAGGCAAGAGTAATACGGATAGTAATAATAGTAACAAGAATAATAATAACAGTTATAGCGATAATAATAATAGTATTAAGGATAATAATAACAGTTATAGCGATAATAATAGTAGTAATAAGGATAATAATAATAGTTATAAGGAGAAAGACAATAGTAATACGGATAGTAACAATAGAATAAGGATAATAATAACAGTTATGGCGATAATAATAATAGTAATAAGGATAATAATTATAGTTATAAGGATAAAGACAAGATTAATAGGGATAATAATAATAGTAATAGGAATAATAATAACAGTTCTAGCGATAATAATAATAGTAATAACGATAATAATAATAGTTATAAGGATAAAGACAAGAGGAATAGGGATAATAATAATAGTAACAAGAATAATAATAACAGTCATAGCGATAATAATAATAGTATTAAGGATAATAGTGACAGATATAGCGATAATAATAATAGTAATAAGGATAATAATAATAGCTATAAGGAGAAAGACAAGAGTAATACGGATAGTAACAATAGAATAAGGATTATAATAACAGTTATAGCGATAATAATAATAGTAATAAGGGTAATAATTATAGTTATAAGGATAAAGACAAGAGTAATACGTATAGAAACAATAGAATAAGGATAATAGTAACAGTTATAGCGATAATAATAATAGTATTAAGGATAATAATAACAGTTATAGCGATAATAATAGTAGTAATAAGGATAATAATAATAGTTATAAGGATAAAGACAAGATTAATAGGGATAATAATAATAGTAATAGGAATAATAATAACAGTTATAGCGATAATAATAATAGTTATAAGGATAAAGACAAGAGTAATACGGAAAGAAACAATAGAATAAGGAAAATAATAACAGTTATAGCGATAATAATAATAGTAATAAGGATAACAATAACAGTTATAGCGATAATAATAATAATAATAACGATAATAATAATAGTTATAAGGATAAAGACAAGAGGAATGGGGATAATAATAATAGTAACAAGAATAATAATAACAGTCATAGCGATAATAATAATAGTATTAAGGATAATAGTAACAGTTATAGCGATAATAATAATAGTAATAAGGATAATAATAATAGCCATAAGGAGAAAGACAAGAGTAATACGGATAGTAACAATAGAATAAGGATAATAATAACAGTTATAGCGATAATAATAATAGTAATAAGGATAATAATTATAGTTATAAGGATAAAGACAAGAGTAATACGGATAGAAACAATAGAATAAGGATAATAATAACAGTTATAGCGATAATAATAATAGTAATAAGGACAATAATAATAGTTATAAGGATAAAGACAAGAGGAATAGGGATAATAGTAATAGTAATAACAATAATAATAACAGTTATAGTGATAATAATAATAGTTATTAGGATTAATAATAATAGTTATAAGGTTAAAGACAAGAGTAATACGGATAGAAACAATAGAATAAGGATAATAATAACAGTTATAGCGATAAAATAATCGTAATAAGGATAATAATAATAGTTATAAGGATAAAGACAAGAGGAATAGGGATAATAGTAATAGTAATAACAATAATAATAACAGTTATAGCGATAATAATAAAAGTAATAAGGATTAATAATAATAGTATTAAGGATAATAATAACAGTTATAGCGATAGTAATAATAGTAATTAGGATAACAATAACAGTTATAGCGATAATAATAATAGTTATAAGGATAAAGACAAGAGGAATGGGGATAATAATAATAGTAACAAGAATAATAATAACAGTCAGAGCGATAATAATAATAGTATTAAGGATAATAGTGACAGATATAGCGATAATAATAATAGTAATAAGGATAATAATAATAGCTATAAGGATAAAGACAAGAGTAATACGGAAAGAAACAATAGAATAAGGATAATAATAACAGTTTATAGCGATAATAATAATAGTAATAAGGATAACAATAACAGTTATAGCGATAATAATAATAGTTATAAGGATAAAGACAATATTAATAGGGATAATAATTATAGTAATAGGAGTAATAATAACAGTTATAGCGAAAATAATAATAGTAATTAGGACAACAATAACAGTTATAGCGATAATAATAAAAATAATAACGATAATAATAATAGTTATAAGGAGAAAGACAAGAAGAATGGGGATAATAATAATAGTAACAAGAATAATAATAACAGTTATAACGATAATAATAATAGCTGTACGGATAAAGACAAGAGGAATGGGGATAATAATAATAGTAATAAGAATAATAATAACTGTTATAGGCATAATAATAATAGTTATAAGGATAAAGACAAGAGGAATAGGGATAATAGTAATAGTAATAACAATAATAGCAACATTTATAGCGATAATAATAATAGTTATAAGGATAAAGGCAAGAGTAATACGGATAGTAATAATAGTAAACAAGAATAATAATAACAGTTATAGCTATAATAATAATAGCATTAAGGATAATAATAACAGTTTATAGCGATAATAATAGTAGTAATAAGGATAATAATAATAGTTATAAGGATAAAGACAAGATTAATAGGGATAATAATAATAGTAATAGGAATAATAATAACAGTTATAGCGATAATAATAATAGTTATATGGATAAAGACAAGAGTAATACGTATAGAAACGATAGAATAAGGATAATAGTAACAGTTATAGCGATAATAATAATAGATATAAGGAGAAAGACAAGAGGAATAGGGACAATAATAATAGTAACAAGAATAACAATAACAGTTATACCGATAATAATAATAGTATTCAGGATAATAATAACAGTTATGGCGATAATAATAATAGTAATAAGGATAATAATTATAGTTATAAGGATAAAGACAAGATTAATAGGGATAATAATAAGAGTAATAGGAATAATAATAACAGTTCCAGCGATAATAATAATACTAATAACGATAATAATAATAGATATAAGGATAAAAACAAGAGGAATAGGGATAATAATAATAGTAACAAGAATAATAATAACAGTCATAGCGATAATAATAATAGTATTAAGGATAATAGTAACAGTTATAGCGATAATAATAATAGTAATAAGGATAATAATAATAGCTATAAGGAGAAAGACAAGAGTAATACGGATAGTAATAATAGTAACAAGAATAATAATAACAGTTTATAGCGATAATAATAATAGTATTAAGGATAAAGACAAGAGTAATACGGATAGAAACGATAGAATAAGGATAATAATAACAGTTATAGCGATAATAATAATAGTTATAAGGATACATATTAACAGTTATAGCGATAATAATAATTGTAATAAGGATAATTATAACAGTTATAGCGATAAATAATAATAATAATAAGGATAATAATAATAGTTATATGGATGAAGACAAGAGGAATACGGATAGTAACAATAGAATAAGTATAATAATAACAGTTATAGCGATAATAATAATAGTAATAAGGATAATAATAATAGTTATATGGATAAAAGACAAGAGTAATACGAATGGTAACAATAGAATAAGTATAATAATAACAGTTATAGCGATAATAATAATAGTAATAAGGATAATAATAATAGTTATATGGATAAAGACAAGAGTAATACGGATTAGTAACAATAGAATAAGGATAATAATAACAGTTATAGCGATAATAAATTAGTAATAAGGATAATAATAATAGTTATATGGATAAAGACAAGAGTAATACGGATAGTAACAATAGAATTAAGGATAATAATAACATTTATAGCGATAATAATAATAGTAATAAGAATAATAATAACAGTTATAGCGATAATAATAATAGTAATAAGGATAATTATAACAGTTATAGCGATAATAATAATAATAATAAGGATAATAATGATAGTTACAAGGATGGAGACAAGAGGAATACGGATAGTAACAATAGAATAAGGATAATAATAACAGTTATAGCGATAATAATAATAGTAATAAGGATAATAATGACAGTTATAGCGATAATAATAATAATAATAAAGATAATAATAATAGTCATAAGGATAAAGACCAGAGGAATAGGGATAATAATAATAGTAATAAGAATAATAATAACAGTTATAAGGATAATGACAAGAGTAATACGGATAGTAACAATAGAATAAGGATAATAATAACAGTTATAGCGATAATAATAATAGTAATAAGGATAATAATAATAGTTATATGGATAAAGACAAGAGTAATATGGATAGTAACAATAGAATAAGGATAATAATAACATTTATAGCGATAATAATAATAGTAATAAGAATAATAATAATAGATATAAGGATAAAGTCAAGAGGAATAGGGATAATAATAATAGTAATAAGAATAATAATAACAGTTATAGCGATAGTAATAAGGATAATAATAACATTTATAGCGATAATAATAATAATAATAAAGATAATAATAATAGTCATAAGGATAAACACAAGAGGAATAGGGATAATAATACTAGCAATAAGAATAATAATAACAGTTATAGCGATAATAATAATAGTAATAAGGATAATAATAATAGTTATAAGGATAAAGACAAGAGGAATAGGGATAATAATAATAGTAATAAGAATAATAATGACAGTTTATAGCGATAATAATAATAATAATAAGGATAATAATAATAGTTATAAGGATAAAGACAAGAGTAATACGAATGGTAACAATAGACTAAGTATAATAATAACAGTTTATAGCGATAATAATAATAGTAATAAGGATAATAATAATAGTTATATGGATAAAGACAAGAGTAATACGGATAGTAACAATAGAATAAGGATAATAATAACATTTATAGCGATAATAATAATAGTAATAAGAATAATAATAACAGTTATAGCGATAACAATAATAGTAATAAGGATAATAATAATAGTTATATGGATAAAGACAAGAGTAATACGGATAGTAACAATAGAATAAGGATAATAATAACATTTATAGCGATAATAAAAATAGTAATGAGGATAATAATAATAGTTATATGCATAAAGACAAGAGCAATACGGATAGTAACAATAGAATAAGGATAATAATAACATTTATAGCGATAATAATAATAGTAATAAGAATAATAATAATAGTTATAAGGATACAGACAAGAGGAATAGGGATAATAATAATAGTAATAAGAATAATAATAACAGTTATAGCGATACTAATAATAATAATAGGGATAATAATAATAGTTATAAGGATAATGACAAGCGTAATACGGATAGTAACAATAGAATAAGGATAATAATAACAGGTATAGCGATAGTAATAATAGTAATAAGAATAATAATAACAGTTGTAAGGTTAAAGACAAGAGTAATACGGATAGTAACAATAGAATAAGGATAATAATAACAGTTTATAGCGATAATAATAATAGTAATAAGAATAATAATAACAGTTATAGCGATAATTATAATAGTAATAAGGATAATTATAACAGTTATAGCGATAATAATAATAATAATAAGGATAATAATAATAGTTACAAGGATGGAGACAAGAGGAATACGGATAGTAACAATAGAATAAGGATAATAATAACAGTTATAGCGATAATAATAATAGTAATAAGGATAATATTAACAGTTATAGCGATAATTAATAATTGTAATAAGGATAATTATTACAGTTATACCGATAATAATAATAGTAATAATGATAATAATAATAGTTATATGGATAAAGACAAGAGTAATACGGATAGTAACAATAGAATAAGGATAATAATAACATTTATAGCGATAATAATAATAGTAATAAGAATACTAATAATAGTTATAAGGATAAAGACAAGAGTAATACGTATAGTAACAATAGAATAAGGTATAGCGATAATAATAATAGTAATAAGAATAATAATAACAGTTGTAAGGTTAAAGACAAGAGTAATACGGATAGTAACAATAGAATAAGGATAATAATAACAGTTATAGCGATAATAATAATAGTAATAAGAATAATAATAACAGTTATAGCGATAATAATAATAGTAATAAGGATAATTATAACAGTTATAGCGATAATAAAAATAATAATAAGGATAATAATAATAGTTACAAGGATGGAGACAAGAGGAATACGGATAGTAACAATAGAATAAGTATAATAATAACAGTCATACCGATAATAATAATAGTAATAATGATAATAATAATAGTTATATGGATAAAGACAAGAGTAATACGAATGGTAACAATAGAATAAGTATAATAATAACAGTTATAGCGATAATAATAATAGTAATAAGGATAATAATAATAGTTATATGGATAAAGACAAGAGTAATACGGATAGTAACAATAGAATAAGGATAATAATAACATTTATAGCGATAATAATAATAGTAATAAGAATAATAATAACAGTTATAGCGATAACAATAATAGTAATAAGGATAATAATAATAGTTATATGGATAAAGACAAGAGTAATACGGATAGTAACAATAGAATAAGGATAATAATAACATTTATAGCGATAATAATAATAGTAATGAGGATAATAATAATAGTTATATGGATAAAGACAAGAGTAATACGGATAGTAACAATAGAATAAGGATAATAATAACATTTATAGCGATAATAATAATAGTAATAAGAATAATAATAATAGTTATAAGGATACAGACAAGAGGAATAGGGATAATAATAATAGTAATAAGAATAATAATAACAGTTATAGCGATAATAATAATAATAATAGGGATAATAATAATAGTTATAAGGATAATGACAAGCGTAATACGGATAGTAACAATAGAATAAGGATAATAATAACAGGTATAGCGATAATAATAATAGTAATAAGAATAATAATAACAGTTGTAAGGTTAAAGACAAGAGTAATACGGATAGTAACAATAGAATAACGATAATAATAACAGTTATAGCGATAATAATAATAGTAATAAGAATAATAATAACAGTTATAGCGATAATAATAATAGTAATAAGGATAATTATAACAGTTATAGCGATAATAATAATAATAATAAGGATAATAATAATAGTTACAAGGATGGAGACAAGAGGAATACGGATAGTAACAATAGAATAAGGATAATAATATAATTTATAGCGATAATAATAATAGTAATAAGAATAATAATAACAGTTATAGCGATAACAATAATAGTAATAAGGATAATAATAATAGTTATATGGATAAAGACAAGAGTAATACGGATAGTAACAATAGAATAAGGATAATAATAACATTTATAGCGATAATAATAATAGTAATGAGGATAATAATAATAGTTATATGGATAAAGACAAGAGTAATACGGATAGTAACAATAGAATAAGGATAATAATAACATTTATAGCGATAATAATAATAGTAATAAGAATAATAATAACAGTTATAGCGATAATAATAATAATAATAGGGATAATAATAATAGTTATAAGGATAATGACAAGAGTAATACTAATGGTAACAATAGAATAAGGATAATAATAACAGTTATAGCGATAATAATAATAGTAATAAGGATAATAATAACCTTTATAGCGATAATAATAATAATAATAAAGATAATAATAATAGTCATAAGGATAAAGACAAGAGGAATAGGGATAATAATAATAGTAATAAGAATAATAATAACAGTTGTAAGGAAAAAAACAAGAGTAATACGGATACTAACAATAGAATAAGGATAATAGTAACAGTTATAGCGATAATAATGATAATAATAATAATAATAATAATAATAATAATAGCTATAAGGATAAAGACAAGAGAAATAGGGATAATAATAATAGTAATAAGAATACTAATAACAGTTATAGCGATAATAATAATAGTAATAAGGATAATAATAACAGTTATAGCGATAATAATAATAGTAATAAGGATAATTATAACAGTTATAGCGATAATAATAATAATAATAAGGATAATAATAATAGTTATAGGGATGAAGACAAGAGGAATACGGATAATAATAATAGTTATATGGATAAAGACAAGAGTAATACGGATAGTAACAATAGAATAAGGATAATAATAACATTTATAGCGATAATAATAATAGTAATAAGAATAATAATAATAGATATAAGGATAAAGACAAGAGGAATAGGGATAATAATAATAGTAATAAGAATAATAATAACAGTTATAGCGATAATAATAATAGTAATAAGGATAATAATAATAGTTATATGGATAAAGACAAGAGTAATACGGATAGTAACAATAGAATAAGGATAATAATAACAGTTATAGCGATAATAATAATAGTAATAAGGATAATAATGACAGTTATCGCGATAATAATAATAATAATAAAGATAATAATAATAGTCATAAGGATAAAGACAAGAGGAATAGGGATAATAATAATAGTAATAAGAATAATAATAACAGTTATAAGGATAATGACACGAGTAATACGGATAGTAACAATAGAATAAGGATAATAATAACAGTTATAGCGATAATAATAATAGTAATAAGGATAATAATAATAGTTATATGGATAAAGACAAGAGTAATACGGATAGTAACAATAGAATAAGGATAATAATAACATTTATAGCGATAATAATAATAGTAATAAGAATAATAATACCAGTTATAGCGATAATAATAATAATAATAGGGATAATAATAATAGTTATAAGGATAATGACAAGAGTAATACTAATGGTAACAATAGAATAAGGATAATAATAACAGTTATAGCGATAATAATAATAGTAATAAGGATAATAATAACCTTTATAGCGATAATAATAATAATAATAAAGATAATAATAATAGTCATAAGGATAAAGACAAGAGGAATAGGGATAATAATAATAGCAATAAGAATAATAATAACAGTTATAGCGATAATAATAATAGTAATAAGAATAATAATAACAGTTATAAGGATAAACACAAGAGTAATACGGATAGCAACAATAGAATAAGGATAATAATAATAGTTAGAAGGATAAATACAAGAGGAATAGGGATAATAATAATAGTAATAAGAATAATAATAACAGTTATAGCGATAATAATAATAGTAATAAGGATAATAATAATAGTTATATGGATAAAGACAAGAGTAATACGGATAGTAACAATAGAATAAGGATAATAATAACAGTTATAGCGATAATAATAATAGTAATAAGGATAATAATGACAGTTATCGCGGTAATAATAATAATAATAAAGATAATAATAATAGTCATAAGGATAAAGACAAGAGGAATAGGGATAATAATAATAGTAATAAGAATAATAATAACAGTTATAAGGATAATGACACGAGTAATACGGATAGTAACAATAGAATAAGGATAATAATAACAGTTATAGCGATAATAATAATAGTAATAAGGATAACAATAACAGTTATAGCGATAATAATAATAGTTATAAGGATAAAGACAATATTAATAGGGATAATAATTATAGTAATAGGAGTAATAATAACAGTTATAGCGAAAATAATAATAGTAATTAGGACAACAATAACAGTTATAGCGATAATAATAAAAATAATAACGATAATAATAATAGTTATAAGGAGAAAGACAAGAAGAATGGGGATAATAATAATAGTAACAAGAATAATAATAACAGTTATAACGATAATAATAATAGCTGTAAGGATAAAGACAAGAGGAATGGGGATAATAATAATAGTAATAAGAATAATAATAACTGTTATAGGCATAATAATAATAGTTATAAGGATAAAGACAATATTAATAGGGATAATAATTATAGTAATAGGAGTAATAATAACAGTTATAGCGAAAATAATAATAGTAATTAGGACAACAATAACAGTTATAGCGATAATAATAAAAATAATAACGATAATAATAATAGTTATAAGGAGAAAGACAAGAAGAATGGGGATAATAATAATAGTAACAAGAATAATAATAACAGTTATAACGATAATAATAATAGCTGTAAGGATAAAGACAAGAGGAATGGGGATAATAATAATAGTAATAAGAATAATAATAACTGTTATAGGCATAATAATAATAGTTATAAGGATAAAGACAAGAGGAATAGGGATAATAGTAATAGTAATAACAATAATAGCAACATTTATAGCGATAATAATAATAGTTATAAGGATAAAGGCAAGAGTAATACGGATAGTAATAATAGTAACAAGAATAATAATAACAGTTATAGCTATAATAATAATAGCATTAAGGATAATAATAACAGTTATAGCGATAATAATAGTAGTAATAAGGATAATAATAATAGTTATAAGGATAAAGACAAGATTAATAGGGATAATAATAATAGTAATAGGAATAATAATAACAGTTATAGCGATAATAATAATAGTTATATGGATAAAGACAAGAGTAATACGTATAGAAACGATAGAATAAGGATAATAGTAACAGTTATAGCGATAATAATAATAGATATAAGGAGAAAGACAAGAGGAATAGGGACAATAATAATAGTAACAAGAATAACAATAACAGTTATACCGATAATAATAATAGTATTCAGGATAATAATAACAGTTATGGCGATAATAATAATAGTAATAAGGATAATAATTATAGTTATAAGGATAAAGACAAGATTAATAGGGATAATAATAAGAGTAATAGGAATAATAATAACAGTTCCAGCGATAATAATAATACTAATAACGATAATAATAATAGTTATAAGGATAAAAACAAGAGGAATAGGGATAATAATAATAGTAACAAGAATAATAATAACAGTCATAGCGATAATAATAATAGTATTAAGGATAATAGTAACAGTTATAGCGATAATAATAATAGTAATAAGGATAATAATAATAGCTATAAGGAGAAAGACAAGAGTAATACGGATAGTAATAATAGTAACAAGAATAATAATAACAGTTATAGCGATAATAATAATAGTATTAAGGATAAAGACAAGAGTAATACGGATAGAAACGATAGAATAAGGATAATAATAACAGTTATAGCGATAATAATAATAGTTATAAGGATAATAATAATAGTTATAAGGAGACAGACAAGAGGAATAGGGACAATAATAATAGTAACAAGAATAACAATAACAGTTATACCGATAATAATAATAGTATTCAGGATAATAATAACAGTTGTGGCGATAATAATAATAGTATTCAGGATAATAATAACAGTTATGGCGATAATAATAATAGTAATAAGGATAATAATTATAGTTATAAGGATAAAGACAAGATTAATAGGGATAATAATAAGAGTAATAGGAATAATAATAACAGTTCTAGCGATAATAATAATAGTAATAACGATAATAATAATAGTTATAAGGATAAAAACAAGAGGAATAGGGATAATAATAATAGTAACAAGAATAATAATAACAGTCATAGCGATAATAATAATAGTATTAAGGATAATAGTAACAGTTATAGCGATAATAATAATAGTAATAAGGATAATAATAAAAGCTATAAGGAGAAAGAAAAGAGTAATACGGATAGTAATAATAGTAACAAGAATAATAATAACAGTTATAGCGATAATAATAATAGTATTAAGGATAAAGACAAGAGTAATACGGATAGAAACGATAGAATAAGGATAATAATAACAGTTATAGCGATAATAATAATAGTTATAAGGATAATAATAATAGTTATAAGGAGAAAGACAAGAGGAATAGGGACAATAATTATAGTAACAAGAATAACAATAACAGTTATACCGATAATAATAATAGTATTAAGGATAATAGTAACAGTTATAGCGATAATAATAATAGTAATAAGGATAATAATAATAGCTATAAGGAGAAAGACAAGAGTAATACGGATAGTAACAATAGAATAAGGATAATAATAGCAGTTATAGCGATAATAATAATAGTAATAAGGATAATAATAATAGCTATAAGGAGAAAGACAAGAGGAATACGGATAGTAACAATAGAATAAGGATTATAATAACAGTTATAGCGATAATAATAATAGTAATAAGGAGAATAATTATAGTTATAAGGATAAAGACAAGACTAATACGGATAGAAACAATAGAATAAGGATAATAATAACAGTTATAGCGATAATAATAATAGTAATAAGGATAACAACAACAGTTGTAGCGATAATAATAATAATAATAACGATAATAATAATAGTTATAAGGATAAAGACAAGAGGAATGGGGATAATAATAATAGTAACAAGAATAATAATAACAGTCATAGCGATAATAATAATAGTATTAAGGATAATAGTAACAGTTATAGCGATAATAATAATAGTAATAAGGATAATAATAATAGCTATAAGGAGAAAGACAAGAGTAATACGGATAGTAACAATAGAATAAGGATAATAATAACAGTTATAGCGATAATAATAATAGTAATAAGGATAATAATTATAGTTATAAGGATAAAGACAAGAGTAATACGGATAGAAACAATAGAATAAGGATAATAATAATAGTTATAGCGATAATAATAATAGTAATAAGGACAATAATAATAGTTATAAGGATAAAGACAAGAGGAATAGGGATAATAGTAATAGTAATAACAATAATAATAACAGTTATAGTGATAATAATAATAGTTATTAGGATTAATAATAATAGTTATAAGGTTAAAGACAAGAGTAATACGGATAGAAACAATAGAATAAGGATAATAATAACAGTTATAGCGATAATAATAATCGTAATAACGATAATAATAATAGTTATAAGGAGAAAGACAAGAAGAATGGGGATAATAATAATAGTAACAAGAATAATAATAACAGTTATAGCGATAATAATAATAGTTATAAGGATAAAGACAAGAGTAATACGGATAGAAACGATAGAATAAGGATAATAATAACAGTTATAGCGATAATAATAATAGTTATAAGGATAATAATAATAGTTATAAGGAGACAGACAAGTGGAATAGGGACAATAATAATAGTAACAAGAATAACAATAACAGTTATACCGATAATAATAATAGTATTCAGGATAATAATAACAGTTGTGGCGATAATAATAACAGTAATAAGGATAATAATAATAGTTATAAGGATAAAAACAAGAGGATTAGGGATAATAATAATAGTAATAGGAAAGGTAATAACAGTTATAGCGATAATAATAATAGTTATAAGGATAATAATAATAGTTATAAGGAGACAGACAAGTGGAATAGGGACAATAATAATAGTAACAAGAATAACAATAACAGTTATACCGATAATAATAATAGTATTCAGGATAATAATAACAGTTGTGGCGATAATAATAACAGTAATAAGGATAATAATAATAGTTATAAGGATAAAAACAAGAGGATTAGGGATAATAATAATAGTAATAGGAAAGGTAATAACAGTTATAGCGATAATAATAATAGTTGTAAGGATAAAGACAAGAGTAATACGGATAGTAACAATAGAATAAGGATAATAATAACAGTTATAGCGATAATAATAATAGTAATAAGGATAATAATGACAGTTATCGCGATAATAATAATAATAATAAAGATAATAATAATAGTCATAAGGATAAAGACAAGAGGAATAGGGATAATAATAATAGTAATAAGAATAATAATAACAGTTATAAGGATAATGACACGAGTAATACGGATAGTAACAATAGAATAAGGATAATAATAACAGTTATAGCGATAATAATAATAGTAATAAGGATAACAATAACAGTTATAGCGATAATAATAATAGTTATAAGGATAAAGACAATATTAATAGGGATAATAATTATAGTAATAGGAGTAATAATAACAGTTATAGCGAAAATAATAATAGTAATTAGGACAACAATAACAGTTATAGCGATAATAATAAAAATAATAACGATAATAATAATAGTTATAAGGAGAAAGACAAGAAGAATGGGGATAATAATAATAGTAACAAGAATAATAATAACAGTTATAACGATAATAATAATAGCTGTAAGGATAAAGACAAGAGGAATGGGGATAATAATAATAGTAATAAGAATAATAATAACTGTTATAGGCATAATAATAATAGTTATAAGGATAAAGACAAGAGGAATAGGGATAATAGTAATAGTAATAACAATAATAGCAACATTTATAGCGATAATAATAATAGTTATAAGGATAAAGGCAAGAGTAATACGGATAGTAATAATAGTAACAAGAATAATAATAACAGTTATAGCTATAATAATAATAGCATTAAGGATAATAATAACAGTTATAGCGATAATAATAGTAGTAATAAGGATAATAATAATAGTTATAAGGATAAAGACAAGATTAATAGGGATAATAATAATAGTAATAGGAATAATAATAACAGTTATAGCGATAATAATAATAGTTATATGGATAAAGACAAGAGTAATACGTATAGAAACGATAGAATAAGGATAATAGTAACAGTTATAGCGATAATAATAATAGATATAAGGAGAAAGACAAGAGGAATAGGGACAATAATAATAGTAACAAGAATAACAATAACAGTTATACCGATAATAATAATAGTATTCAGGATAATAATAACAGTTATGGCGATAATAATAATAGTAATAAGGATAATAATTATAGTTATAAGGATAAAGACAAGATTAATAGGGATAATAATAAGAGTAATAGGAATAATAATAACAGTTCCAGCGATAATAATAATACTAACAACGATAATAATAATAGTTATAAGGATAAAAACAAGAGGAATAGGGATAATAATAATAGTAACAAGAATAATAATAACAGTCATAGCGATAATAATAATAGTATTAAGGATAATAGTAACAGTTATAGCGATAATAATAATAGTAATAAGGATAATAATAATAGCTATAAGGAGAAAGACAAGAGTAATACGGATAGTAATAATAGTAACAAGAATAATAATAACAGTTATAGCGATAATAATAATAGTATTAAGGATAAAGACAAGAGTAATACGGATAGAAACGATAGAATAAGGATAATAATAACAGTTATAGCGATAATAATAATAGTTATAAGGATAATAATAATAGTTATAAGGAGACAGACAAGAGGAATAGGGACAATAATAATAGTAACAAGAATAACAATAACAGTTATACCGATAATAATAATAGTATTCAGGATAATAATAACAGTTGTGGCGATAATAATAATAGTATTCAGGATAATAATAACAGTTATGGCGATAATAATAATAGTAATAAGGATAATAATTATAGTTATAAGGATAAAGACAAGATTAATAGGGATAATAATAAGAGTAATAGGAATAATAATAACAGTTCTAGCGATAATAATAATAGTAATAACGATAATAATAATAGTTATAAGCATAAAAACAAGAGGAATAGGGATAATAATAATAGTAACAAGAATAATAATAACAGTCATAGCGATAATAATAATAGTATTAAGGATAATAGTAACAGTTATAGCGATAATAATAATAGTAATAAGGATAATAATAAAAGCTATAAGGAGAAAGAAAAGAGTAATACGGATAGTAATAATAGTAACAAGAATAATAATAACAGTTATAGCGATAATAATAATAGTATTAAGGATAAAGACAAGAGTAATACGGATAGAAACGATAGAATAAGGATAATAATAACAGTTATAGCGATAATAATAATAGTTATAAGGATAATAATAATAGTTATAAGGAGAAAGACAAGAGGAATAGGGACAATAATTATAGTAACAAGAATAACAATAACAGTTATACCGATAATAATAATAGTATTAAGGATAATAGTAACAGTTATAGCGATAATAATAATAGTAATAAGGATAATAATAATAGCTATAAGGAGAAAGACAAGAGTAATACGGATAGTAACAATAGAATAAGGATAATAATAGCAGTTATAGCGATAATAATAATAGTAATAAGGATAATAATAATAGCTATAAGGAGAAAGACAAGAGGAATACGGATAGTAACAATAGAATAAGGATTATAATAACAGTTATAGCGATAATAATAATAGTAATAAGGAGAATAATTATAGTTATAAGGATAAAGACAAGACTAATACGGATAGAAACAATAGAATAAGGATAATAATAACAGTTATAGCGATAATAATAATAGTAATAAGGATAACAACAACAGTTGTAGCGATAATAATAATAATAATAACGATAATAATAATAGTTATAAGGATAAAGACAAGAGGAATGGGGATAATAATAATAGTAACAAGAATAATAATAACAGTCATAGCGATAATAATAATAGTATTAAGGATAATAGTAACAGTTATAGCGATAATAATAATAGTAATAAGGATAATAATAATAGCTATAAGGAGAAAGACAAGAGTAATACGGATAGTAACAATAGAATAAGGATAATAATAACAGTTATAGCGATAATAATAATAGTAATAAGGATAATAATTATAGTTATAAGGATAAAGACAAGAGTAATACGGATAGAAACAATAGAATAAGGATAATAATAATAGTTATAGCGATAATAATAATAGTAATAAGGACAATAATAATAGTTATAAGGATAAAGACAAGAGGAATAGGGATAATAGTAATAGTAATAACAATAATAATAACAGTTATAGTGATAATAATAATAGTTATTAGGATTAATAATAATAGTTATAAGGTTAAAGACAAGAGTAATACGGATAGAAACAATAGAATAAGGATAATAATAACAGTTATAGCGATAATAATAATCGTAATAACGATAATAATAATAGTTATAAGGAGAAAGACAAGAAGAATGGGGATAATAATAATAGTAACAAGAATAATAATAACAGTTATAGCGATAATAATAATAGTTATAAGGATAAAGACAAGAGTAATACGGATAGAAACGATAGAATAAGGATAATAATAACAGTTATAGCGATAATAATAATAGTTATAAGGATAATAATAATAGTTATAAGGAGACAGACAAGTGGAATAGGGACAATAATAATAGTAACAAGAATAACAATAACAGTTATACCGATAATAATAATAGTATTCAGGATAATAATAACAGTTGTGGCGATAATAATAACAGTAATAAGGATAATAATAATAGTTATAAGGATAAAAACAAGAGGATTAGGGATAATAATAATAGTAATAGGAAAGGTAATAACAGTTATAGCGATAATAATAATAGTTGTAAGGATAAAGACAAGAGGAATGGGGATAATAATAATAGTAATAAGAATAATAATAACTGTTATAGGTATAATAATAATAGTAATAAGGATAATAATAATAGTTATAAGGATAAAGACAAGAGGAATAGGGATAATAGTAATAGTAATAACAATAATAGCAACATTTATAGCGATAATAATAATAGTTATAAGGATAAAGGCAATAGTAATACGGATAGTAATAATAGTAACAAGAATAATAATAACAGTTATAGCTATAATAATAATAGTATTAAGGATAATAATAACAGTTATAGCGATAATAATAGTAGTAATAAGGATAATAATAATAGTTATAAGGATAAAGACAAGAGGAATAGGGATAATAATAATAGTAACAAGAATAATAATAACAGTCATAGCGATAATAATAATAGTATTAAGGATAATAGTAACAGTTATAGCGATAATAATAATAGTAATAAGGATAATAATAATAGCTATAAGGAGAAAGACAAGAGTAATACGGATAGTAACAATAGAACAAGGATAATAATAACAGTTATAGCGATAATAATAATAGTAATAAGGATAACAATAACAGTTATAGCGATAATAATAAAAGTAATAAGGATTAATAATAATGGTATTAATAATAATAATAACAGTTATAGCGATAGTAATAATAGTAATAAGGATAATAATAATAGTTATAAGGATAAAGACAAGAGTAATACGGATAGAAACAATAGAATAAGGATAATAGTAACAGTTATAACGATAATAATAATAGTATTAAGGATAATAATAACAGTTATAGCGATAATAATAGTAGTAATAAGGATAATAATAATAGTTATAAGGATAAAGACAAGATTAATAGGGATAATAATAATAGTAATAGGAATAATAATAACAGTTATAGCGATAATAATAATAGTAATAAGGATAACAATAACAGTTATAGCGATAATAATAATAATAATAACGATAATAATAATAGTTATAAGGATAAAGACAAGAGGAATGGGGATAATAATAATAGTAACAAGAATAATAATAACAGTCATAGCGATAATAATAATAGTATTAAGGATAATAGTAACAGTTATAGCGATAATAATAATAGTAATAAGGATAATAATAATAGCTATAAGGAGAAAGACAAGAGTAATACGGATAGTAACAATAGAATAAGGATAATAATAACAGTTATAGCGATAATAATAATAGTAATAAGGATAATAATTATAGTTATAAGGATAAAGACAAGAGTAATACGGATAGAAACAATAGAATAAGGATAATAATAACAGTTATAGCGATAATAATAATAGTTATAAGGATAATAATAATAGTTATAAGGAGACAGACAAGAGGAATAGGGACAATAATAATAGTAACAAGAATAACAATAACAGTTATACCGATAATAATAATAGTATTCAGGATAATAATAACAGTTGTGGCGATAATAATAATAGTAATAAGGATAATAATAATAGTTATAAGGATAATAATAATAGTAATAGGAAAGGTAATAACAGTTATAGCGATAATAATAATAATAATAAG
The DNA here is from genome assembly GCA_945859555.1 of Megachile ligniseca. Lineage (NCBI taxonomy): Eukaryota > Metazoa > Arthropoda > Insecta > Hymenoptera > Megachilidae > Megachile > Megachile ligniseca. The sequence continues at coordinate 39,380 of CAMAOC010000058.1, forward strand.
GATAATAATTATAGTTATACGGATAAAGACAAGAGTAATACGGATAGAAACAATAGAATAAGGATAATAATAACAGTTATAGCGATAATAATAATAGTAATAAGGATAACAATAACAGTTATAGCGATAATAATAAAAGTAATAAGGATTAATAATAATAGTATTAATAATAATAATAACAGTTATAGCGATAGTAATAATAGTAATAAGGATAATAATAATAGTTATAAGGATAAAGACAAGAGGAATAGGGATAATAATAATAGTAATAGGAAAGGTAATAACAGTTATAGCGATAATAATAATAATAATAAGGATAATAATTATAGTTATAAGGATAAAGACAAGAGTAATACGGATAGTAACAATAGAATAAGGATAATAATAGAAGTTATAGCGATAATAATAATAGTAATAAGGATAATAATAATAGCTATAAGGAGAAAGACAAGAGGAATACGGATAGTAACAATAGAATAAGGATAATAATAACAGTTATAGCGATAATAATAATAGTAATAAGGATAATAATTATAGTTATAAGGATAAAGACAAGAGTAATACGGATAGAAACAATAGAATAAGGATAATAATAATAGTTATAGCGATAATAATAATAGTAATAAGGACAATAATAATAGTTATAAGGATAAAGACCAGAGGAATAGGGATAATAGTAATAGTAATAACAATAATAATAACAGTTATAGTGATAATAATAATAGTTATTAGGATTAATAATAATAGTTATAAGGTTAAAGACAAGAGTAATACGGATAGAAACAATAGAATAAGGATAATAATAACAGTTATAGCGATAATAATAACCGTAATAACGATAATAATAATAGTTATAAGGAGAAAGACAAGAAGAATGGGGATAATAATAATAGTAACAAGAATAATAATAACAGTTATAGCGATAATAATAATAGTTATAAGGATAAAGACAACAGTAATACGGATAGAAACGATAGAATAAGGATAATAATAACAGTTATAGCGATAATAATAATAGTTATAAGGATAATAATAATAGTTATAAGGAGACAGACAAGAGGAATAGGGACAATAATAATAGTAACAAGAATAACAATAACAGTTATACCGATAATAATAATAGTATTCAGGATAATAATAACAGTTGTGGCGATAATAATAATAGTAATAAGGATAATAATAATAGTTATAAGGATAAAAACAAGAGGATTAGGGATAATAATAATAGTAATAGGAAAGGTAATAACAGTTATAGCGATAATAATAATAGTTGTAAGGATAAAGACAAGAGGAATGGGGATAATAATAATAGTAATAAGAATAATAATAACTGTTATAGGTATAATAATAATAGTAATAAGGATAATAATAATAGTTATAAGGATAAAGACAAGAGGAATAGGGATAATAGTAATAGTAATAACAATAATAGCAACATTTATAGCGATAATAATAATAGTTATAAGGATAAAGGCAAGAGTAATACGGATAGTAATAATAGTAACAAGAATAATAATAACAGTTATACCTATAATAATAATAGTATTAAGGATAATAATAACAGTTATAGCGATAATAATAGTAGTAATAAGGATAATAATAATAGTTATAAGGATAAAGACAAGAGGAATAGGGATAATAATAATAGTAACAAGAATAATAATAACAGTCATAGCGATAATAATAATAGTATTAAGGATAATAGTAACAGTTATAGCGATAATAATAATAGTAATAAGGATAATAATAATAGCTATAAGGAGAAAGACAAGAGTAATACGGATAGTAACAATAGAACAAGGATAATAATAACAGTTATAGCGATAATAATAATAGTAATAAGGATAACAATAACAGTTATAGCGATAATAATAAAAGTAATAAGGATTAATAATAATAGTATTAATAATAATAATAACAGTTATAGCGATAGTAATAATAGTAATAAGGATAATAATAATAGTTATAAGGATAAAGACAAGAGTAATACGGATAGAAACAATAGAATAAGGATAATAGTAACAGTTATAACGATAATAATAATAGTATTAAGGATAATAATAACAGTTATAGCGATAATAATAGTAGTAATAAGGATAATAATAATAGTTATAAGGATAAAGACAAGAGTAATACGGATAGAAACAATAGAATAACGATAATAATAACAGTTATAGCGATAATAATAATAGTAATAAGGACAATAATAATAGTTATAAGGATAAAGACAAGAGGAATAGGGATAATAGTAATAGTAATAACAATAATAGCAACATTTATAGCGATAATAATAATAGTTATAAGGATAAAGGCAAGAGTAATACGGATAGTAATAATAGTAACAAGAATAATAATAACAGTTATAGCTATAATAATAATAGTATTAAGGATAATAATAACAGTTATAGCGATAATAATAGTAGTAATAAGGATAATAATAATAGTTATAAGGATAAAGACAAGAGTAATACCTATAGAAACGATAGAATAAGGATAATAGTAACAGTTATAGCGATAATAATAATAGATATAAGGAGAAAGACAAGAGGAATAGGGACAATAATAATAGTAACAAGAATAACAATAACAGTTATACCGATAATAATAATAGTATTCAGGATAATAATAACAGTTATGGCGATAATAATAATAGTAATAAGGATAATAATTATAGTTATAAGGATAAAGACAAGATTAATAGGGATAATAATAAGAGTAATAGGAATAATAATAACAGTTTTAGCGATAATAATAATAGTAATAACGATAATAATAATAGTTATAAGGATAAAAACAAGAGGATTAGGGATAATAATAATAGTAATAAGAAAGGTAATAAACAGTTATAGCGATAATAATAATAGTTGTAAGGATAAAGACAAGAGGAATGGGATAATAATAATAGTAATAAGAATAATAATAACTGTTATAGGTATAATAATAATAGTAATAAGGATAATAATAATAGTTATAAGGATAAAGACAAGAGGAATAGGGATAATAGTAATAGTAATAACAATAATAGCAACATTTATAGCGATAATAATAATAGTTATAAGGATAAAGGCAAGAGTAATACGGATAGTAATAATAGTAACAAGAATAATAATAACAGTTATACCTATAATAATAATAGTATTAAGGATAATAATAACAGTTATAGCGATAATAATAGTAGTAATAAGGATAATAATAATAGTTATAAGGATAAAGACAAGAGGAATAGGGATAATAATAATAGTAACAAGAATAATAATAACAGTCATAGCGATAATAATAATAGTATTAAGGATAATAGTAACAGTTATAGCGATAATAATAATAGTAATAAGGATAATAATAATAGCTATAAGGAGAAAGACAAGAGTAATACGGATAGTAACAATAGAACAAGGATAATAATAACAGTTATAGCGATAATAATAATAGTAATAAGGATAACAATAACAGTTATAGCGATAATAATAAAAGTAATAAGGATTAATAATAATAGTATTAATAATAATAATAACAGTTATAGCGATAGTAATAATAGTAATAAGGATAATAATAATAGTTATAAGGATAAAGACAAGAGTAATACGGATAGAAACAATAGAATAAGGATAATAGTAACAGTTATAACGATAATAATAATAGTATTAAGGATAATAATAACAGTTATAGCGATAATAATAGTAGTAATAAGGATAATAATAATAGTTATAAGGATAAAGACAAGATTAATAGGGATAATAATAATAGTAATAGGAATAATAATAACAGTTATAGCGATAATAATAATAGTTATAAGGATAAAGACAAGAGTAATACGGAAAGAAACAATAGAATAAGGATAATAATAACAGTTATAGCGATAATAATAATAGTAATAAGGATAACAATAACAGTTATAGCGACAATAATAATAATAATAACGATAATAATAATAGTTATAAGGATAAAGACAAGAGGAATGGGGATAATAATAATAGTAACAAGAATAATAATAACAGTCATAGCGATAATAATAATAGTATTAAGGATAATAGTAACAGTTATAGCGATAATAATAATAGTAATGAGGATAATAATAATAGCTATAAGGAGAAAGACAAGAGTAATACGGATAGTAACAATAGAATAAGGATAATAATAACAGTTATAGCGATAATAATAATAGTAATAAGGATAATAATTATAGTTATAAGGATAAAGACAAGAGTAATACGGATAGAAACAATAGAATAAGGATAATAATAACAGTTATAGCGATAATAATAATAGTAATAAGGACAATAATAATAGTTATAAGGATAAAGACAAGAGGAATAGGGATAATAGTAATAGTAATAACAATAATAGCAACATTTATAGCGATAATAATAATAGTTATAAGGATAAAGGCAAGAGTAATACGGATAGTAATAATAGTAACAAGAATAATAATAACAGTTATAGCTATAATAATAATAGTATTAAGGATAATAATAACAGTTATAGCGATAATAATAGTAGTAATAAGGATAATAATAATAGTTATAAGGATAAAGACAAGATTAATAGGGATAATAATAATAGTAATAGGAATAATAATAACAGTTATAGCGATAATAATAATAGTTATAAGGATAAAGACAAGAGTAATACGTATAGAAACGATAGAATAAGGATAATAGTAACAGTTATAGCGATAATAATAATAGATATAAGGAGAAAGACAAGAGGAATAGGGACAATAATAATAGTAACAAGAATAACAATAACAGTTATACCGATAATAATAATAGTATTCAGGATAATAATAACAGTTATGGCGATAATAATAATAGTAATAAGGATAATAATTATAGTTATAAGGATAAAGACAAGATTAATAGGGATAATAATAAGAGTAATAGGAATAATAATAACAGTTCTAGCGATAATAATAATAGTAATAACGATAATAATAATAGTTATAAGGATAAAAACAAGAGGAATAGGGATAATAATAATAGTAACAAGAATAATAATAACAGTCATAGCGATAATAATAATAGTATTAAGGATAATAGTAACAGTTATAGCGATAATAATAATAGTAATAAGGATAATAATAATAGCTATAAGGAGAAAGACAAGAGTAATACGGATAGTAACAATAGAACAAGGATAATAATAACAGTTATAGCGATAATAATAATAGTAATAAGGATAACAATAACAGTTATAGCGATAATAATAAAAGTAATAAGGATTAATAATAATAGTATTAATAATAATAATAACAGTTATAGCGATAGTAATAATAGTAATAAGGATAATAATAATAGTTATAAGGATAAAGACAAGAGTAATACAGATAGTAATAATAGTAACAAGAATAATAATAACAGTTATAGCGATAATAATAATAGTATTAAGGATAAAGACAAGAGTAATACGGATAGAAACGATAGAATAAGGATAATAATAACAGTTATAGCGATAATAATAATAGTTATAAGGATAATAATAATAGTTATAAGGAGAAAGACAAGAGGAATAGGGACAATAATAATAGTGACAAGAATAACAATAACAGTTATACCGATAATAATAATAGTATTCAGGATAATAATAACAGTTATGGCGATAATAATAATAGTAATAAGGATAATAATTATAGTTATAAGGATAAAGCCAAGATTAATAGGGATAATAATAATAGTAATAGGAATAATAATAACAGTTCTAGCGATAATAATAATAGTAATAACGATAATAATAATAGTAATAAGGATAAAGACAAGAGGAATAGGGATAATAATAATAGTAACAAGAATAATAATAACAGTCATAGCGATAATAATAATAGTATTAAGGATAATAGTGACAGATGTAGCGATAATAATAATAGTAATAAGGATAATAATAATAGCTATAAGGAGAAAGACAAGAGTAATACGGATAGTAACAATAGAATAAGAATAATAATAACAGTTATAGCGATAATAATAATAGTAATAAGGATAATAATTATAGTTATAAGGATAAAGACAAGAGTAATACGGATAGAAACAATAGAATAAGGATAATAATAACAGTTATAGCGATAATAATAATAGTAATAAGGACAATAATAATAGTTATAAGGATAAAGACAAGAGGAATAGGGATAATAGTAATAGTAATAACAATAATAATAACAGTTATAGTGATAATAATAATAGTTATTAGGATTAATAATTATAGTTATAAGGTTAAAGACAAGAGTAATACGGATAGAAACAATAGAATAAGGATAATAATAACAGTTATAGCGATAATAATAATAGCTATAAGGAGAAACACAAGAGTAATACGGATAGTAACAATAGAATAAGGATAATAATAACAGTTATAGCGATAATAATAGTAGTAATAAGGACAATAATAATAGTTATAAGGATAAAGACAAGATTAATAGGGATAATAATAATAGTAATAGGAATAATAATAACAGTTATAGCGATAATAATAATAGTTATAAGGATAAAGACAAGAGTAATACGGAAAGAAACGATAGAATAAGGATAATAATAACAGTTATAGCGATAATAATAATAGTTATAAGCATAATAATAATAGTTATAAGGAGAAAGACAAGAGGAATAGGGACAATAATAATAGTAACAAGAATAACAATAACAGTTATACCGATAATAATAATAGTATTAAGGATAATAATAACAGTTATAGCGATAATAATAGTAGTAATAAGGATAATAATAATAGTTATAAGGATAAAGACAACATTAATAGGGATAATAATAATAGTAATAGGAATAATAATAACAGTTCTAGCGATAATAATAATAGTAATAAGGATAATAATTATAGTTATAAGGATAAAGACAAGAGTAATACGGATAGAAACAATAGAATAAGGATAATAATAACAGTTATAGCGATAATTATAATCGTAATAAGGATAATAATAATAGTTATAAGGATAAAGACAAGAGGAATAGAGATAATAGTAATAGTAATAACAATAATAATAACAGTTATAGCGATAGTAATAATAATAATTAGGATAACAATAACAGTTCTAGCGATAATAATAATAGTAATAAGGATAATAATTATAGTTATAAGGATAAAGACAAGAGGAATGGGGATAATAATAATAGTAACAAGAATAATAATAACAGTCATAGCGATAATAATAATAGTCTTAAGGATAATAGTAACAGTTATAGCGATAATAATAATAGTAATGAGGATAATAATAATAGCTATAAGGAGAAGGACAAGAGTAATACGGATAGTAACAATAGAATAAGGATAATAATAACAGTTATAGCGATAATAATAATAGTAATAAGGATAATAATTATAGTTATAAGGATAAAGACAAGAGTAATACGGATAGAAACAATAGAATAAGGATAATAATAACAGTTATAGCGATAATTATAATCGTAATAAGGATAATAATAATAGTTATAAGGATAAAGACAAGAGGTATAGGGATAATAGTAATAGTAATAACAATAATAATAACAGTTATAGCGATAGTAATAATAATAATTAGGATAACAATAACAGTTCTAGCGATAATAATAATAGTAATAAGGATAATAATTATAGTTATAAGGATAAAGACAAGAGGAATGGGGATAATAATAATAGTAGCAAGAATAATAATAACAGTTATAGCTATAATAATAATAATATTAAGGATAATAATAACAGTTATAGCGATAATAATAGTAGTAATAAGGATAATAATAATAGTTATAAGGATAAAGACAAGATTAATAGGGATAATAATAATAGTAATAGGAATAATAATAACAGTTATAGCGATAATAATAATAGTTATAAGGATAAAGACAAGAATAATACGGATAGAAACGATAGAATAAGGATAATAGTAACAGTTATAGCGATAATAATAATAGTTATCAGGATAATAGTAATAGTTATAAGGAGAAAGACAAGAGGAATAGGGACAATAATAATAGTAACAAGAATAACAATAACAGTTATACCGATAATAATAATAGTATTCAGGATAATAATAACAGTTATGGCGATAATAATAATAGTAATAAGGATAATAATTATAGTTATAAGGATAAAGACAAGATTAATAGGGATAATAATAATAGTAATAGGAATAATAATAACAGTTCTAGCGATAATAATAATAGTAATAACGATAATAATAATAGTTATAAGGATAAAGACAAGAGGAATGGGGATAATAATAATAGTAACATGTTATAATAATAACAGTCATAGCGATAATAATAATAGTATTAAGGATAATAGTAACAGTTATAGCGATAATAATAATAGTAATAAGGATAATAATAATAGTTATAAGGATAAAGACAAGAGGAATAGGGATAATAATAATAGAAACAAGAATAATAATAACAGTCATAGCGATAATAATAATAGTATTAAGGATAATAGTAACAGTTATAGCGATAATAATAATAGCTATAAGGAGAAACACAAGAGTAATACGGATAGTAACAATAGAATAAGGATAATAATAACAGTTATAGCGATAATAATAGTAGTAATAAGGACAATAATAATAGTTATAAGAATAAAGACAAGATTAATAGGGATAATAATAATAGTAACAGGAATAATAATAACAGTTATAGCGATAATAATAATAGTTATAAGGATAAAGACAAGAGTAATACGGAAAGAAACGATAGAATAAGGATAATAATAACAGTTATAGCGATAATAATAATAGTTATAAGGATAATAATAATAGTTATAAGGAGAAAGACAAGAGGAATAGGGACAATAATAATAGTAACAAGAATAACAATAACAGTTATACCGATAATAATAATAGTATTCAGGATAATAATAACAGTTATGGCGATAATAATAATAGTAATAAGGATAATAGTTATAGTTATAAGGATAAAGACAAGATTAATAGGGATAATAATAATAGTAATAGGAATAATAATAACAGTTCTAGCGATAATAATAATAGTAATAAGGATAATAATTATAGTTATAAGGATAAAGACAAGAGGAATGGGGATAATAATAATAGTAACAAGAATAATAATAACAGTCATAGCGATAATAATAATAGTATTAAGGATAATAGTAACAGTTATAGCGATAATAATAATAGTAATGAGGATAATAATAATAGCTATAAGGAGAAAGACAAGAGTAATAGGGATAGTAACAATAGAATAAGGATAATAATAACAGTTATAGCGATAATAATAATAGTTATAAGGATAAAGACAAGAATAATACGGATAGAAACGATAGAATAAGGATAATAGTAACAGTTATAGCGATAATAATAATAGGTATCAGGATAATAGTAATAGTTATAAGGAGAAAGACAAGAGGCATAGGGACAATAATAATAGTAACAAGAATAACAATAACAGTTATACCGATAATAATAATAGTATTCAGGATAATAATAACAGTTATGGCGATAATAATAATAGTAATAACGATAATAATAATAGTTATAAGGATAAAGACAAGAGGAATAGGGATAATAATAATAGTAACAAGAATAATAATAACAGTCATAGCGATAATAATAATAGTATTAAGGATAATAGTGACAGATATAGCGATAATAACAATAGTAATAAGGATAATAATAATAGCTATAAGGAGAAAGACAAGAGTAATACGGATAGTAACAATAGAATAAGGATTATAATAACAGTTATAGCGATAATAATAATAGTAACAAGGATAATAATTATAGTTATAAGGATAAAGACAAGAGTAATACGGATAGAAACAATAGAATAAGGATAATAATAACAGTTATAGCGATAATAATAATAGTAACAAGGATAATAATTATAGTTATAAGGATAAAGACAAGAGTAATACGGATAGAAACAATAGAATAAGGATAATAATAACAGTTATAGCGATAATAATAATAGTAATAAGGATAACAATAACAGTTATAGCGATAATAATAATAATAATAACGATAATAATAATAGTTATAAGGATAAAGACAAGAGGAATGGGGATAATAATAATAGTAATAAGGATAATAATAATAGTTATAAGGATAAAGACAAGAGGAATAGGGATAATAATAATAGAAACAAGATTAATAATATTAGTCATAGCGATAATAATAATAGCTATAAGGAGAAACACAAGAGTAATACGGATAGTAACAATAGAATAAGGATAATAATAACAGTTATAGCGATAATAATAGTAGGAATAAGGACAATAATAATAGTTATAAGAATAAAGACAAGATTAATAGGGATAATAATAATAGTAACAGGAATAATAATAACAGTTATAGCGATAATAATAATAGTTATAAGGATAAAGACAAGAGTAATACGGAAAGAAACGATAGAATAAGGATAATAATAACAGTTCTAGCGATAATAATAATAGTAATAAGGAGAAAGACAAGAGTAATAGGGATAGTAACAATAGAATAAGGATAATAATAACAGTTATAGCGATAATAATAATAGTTATAAGGATAAAGACAAGAATAATACGGATAGAAACGATAGAATAAGGATAATAGTAACAGTTATAGCGATAATAATAATAGGTATCAGGATAATAGTAATAGTTATAAGGAGAAAGACAAGAGGCATAGGGACAATAATAATAGTAACAAGAATAACAATAACAGTTATACCGATAATAATAATAGTATTCAGGATAATAATAACAGTTATGGCGATAATAATAATAGTAATAAGGATAATAATTATAGTTATAAGGATAAAGACAAGATTAATAGGGATAATAATAATAGTAATAGGAATAATAATAACTTTTCTAGCGATAATAATAATAGTAATAACGATAATAATAATAGTTATAAGGATAAAGACAAGAGGAATAGGGATAATAATAATAGTAACAAGAATAATAATAACAGTCATAGCGATAATAATAATAGTATTAAGGATAATAGTGACAGATATAGCGATAATAACAATAGTAATAAGGATAATAATAATAGCTATAAGGAGAAAGACAAGAGTAATACGGATAGTAACAATAGAATAAGGATTATAATAACAGTTATAGCGATAATAATAATAGTAACAAGGATAATAATTACAGTTATAAGGATAAAGACAAGAGTAATACGGATAGAAACAATAGAATAAGGATAATAATAACAGTTATAGCGATAATAATAATAGTAATAAGGATAACAATAACAGTTATAGCGATAATAATAATAATAATAACGATAATAATAATAGTTATAAGGATAAAGACAAGAGGAATGGGGATAATAATAATAGTAACAAGAATAATAATAACAGTCATAGCGATAATAATAATAGTATTAAGGATAATAGTAACAGTTATAGCGATAATAATAATAGTAATAAGGATAATAATAATAGTTATAAGGATAAAGACAAGAGGAATAGGGATAATAATAATAGAAACAAGAATAATAATAACAGTCATAGCGATAATAATAATAGCTATAAGGAGAAACACAAGAGTAATACGGATAGTAACAATAGAATAAGGATAATAATAACAGTTATAGCGATAATAATAGTAGGAATAAGGACAATAATAATAGTTATAAGAATAAAGACAAGATTAATAGGGATAATAATAATAGTAACAGGAATAATAATAACAGTTATAGCGATAATAATAATAGTTATAAGGATAAAGACAAGAGTAATACGGAAAGAAACGATAGAATAAGGATAATAATAACAGTTCTAGCGATAATAATAATAGTAATAAGGATAATAATTATAGTTATAAGGATAAAGACAAGAGGAATGGGGATAATAATAATAGTAACAGGAATAATAATAACAGTTATAGCGATAATAATAATAGTTATAAGGATAAAGACAAGAGTAATACGGAAAGAAACGATAGAATAAGGATAATAATAACAGTTCTAGCGATAATAATAATAGTAATAAGGATAATAATTATAGTTATAAGGATAAAGACAAGAGGAATGGGGATAATAATAATAGTAACAAGAATAATAATAACAGTCATAGCGATAATAATAATAGTATTAAGGATAATAGTAACAGTTATAGCGATAATAATAATAGTAATGAGGATAATAATAATAGTTATAAGGATAAAGACAAGAGGAATGGGGATAATAATAATAGTAACAAGAATAATAATAACAGTCATAGCGATAATAATAATAGTATTAAGGATAATAGTAACAGTTATAGCGATAATAATAATAGTAATGAGGATAATAATAATAGCTATAAGGAGAAAGACAAGAGTAATACGGATAGTAACAATAGAATAAGAATAATAATAACAGTTATAGCGATAATAATAATAGTAATAAGGATAATAATTATAGTTATAAGGATAAAGACAAGAGTAATACGGATAGAAACAATAGAATAAGGATAATAATAACAGTTATAGCGATAATAATAATAGTAATAAGGACAATAATAATAGTTATAAGGATAAAGACAAGAGGAATAGGGATAATAGTAATAGTAATAACAATAATAATAACAGTTATAGTGATAATAATAATAGTTATTAGGATTAATAATTATAGTTATAAGGTTAAAGACAAGAGTAATACGGATAGAAACAATAGAATAAGGATAATAATAACAGTTATAGCGATAATAATAATAGCTATAAGGAGAAACACAAGAGTAATACGGATAGTAACAATAGAATAAGGATAATAATAACAGTTATAGCGATAATAATAGTAGTAATAAGGACAATAATAATAGTTATAAGGATAAAGACAAGATTAATAGGGATAATAATAATAGTAATAGGAATAATAATAACAGTTATAGCGATAATAATAATAGTTATAAGGATAAAGACAAGAGTAATACGGAAAGAAACGATAGAATAAGGATAATAATAACAGTTATAGCGATAATAATAATAGTTATAAGCATAATAATAATAGTTATAAGGAGAAAGACAAGAGGAATAGGGACAATAATAATAGTAACAAGAATAACAATAACAGTTATACCGATAATAATAATAGTATTAAGGATAATAATAACAGTTATAGCGATAATAATAGTAGTAATAAGGATAATAATAATAGTTATAAGGATAAAGACAACATTAATAGGGATAATAATAATAGTAATAGGAATAATAATAACAGTTCTAGCGATAATAATAATAGTAATAAGGATAATAATTATAGTTATAAGGATAAAGACAAGAGTAATACGGATAGAAACAATAGAATAAGGATAATAATAACAGTTATAGCGATAATTATAATCGTAATAAGGATAATAATAATAGTTATAAGGATAAAGACAAGAGGAATAGGGATAATAGTAATAGTAATAACAATAATAATAACAGTTATAGCGATAGTAATAATAATAATTAGGATAACAATGACAGTTCTAGCGATAATAATAATAGTAATAAGGATAATAATTATAGTTATAAGGATAAAGACAAGAGGAATGGGGATAATAATAATAGTAACAAGAATAATAATAACAGTCATAGCGATAATAATAATAGTATTAAGGATAATAGTAACAGTTATAGCGATAATAATAATAGTAATGAGGATAATAATAATAGCTATAAGGAGAAGGACAAGAGTAATACGGATAGTAACAATAGAATAAGCATAATAATAACAGTTATAGCGATAATAATAATAGTAATAAGGATAATAATTATAGTTATAAGGATAAAGACAAGAGTAATACGGATAGAAACAATAGAATAAGGATAATAATAACAGTTATAGCGATAATTATAATCGTAATAAGGATAATAATAATAGTTATAAGGATAAAGACAAGAGGAATAGGGATAATAGTAATAGTAATAACAATAATAATAACAGTTATAGCGATAGTAATAATAATAATTAGGATAACAATAACAGTTCTAGCGATAATAATAATAGTAATAAGGATAATAATTATAGTTATAAGGATAAAGACAAGAGGAATGGGGATAATAATAATAGTAACAAGAATAATAATAACAGTTATAGCTATAATAATAATAATATTAAGGATAATAATAACAGTTATAGCGATAATAATAGTAGTAATAAGGATAATAATAATAGTTATAAGGATAAAGACAAGATTAATAGGGATAATAATAATAGTAATAGGAATAATAATAACAGTTATAGCGATAATAATAATAGTTATAAGGATAAAGACAAGAATAATACGGATAGAAACGATAGAATAAGGATAATAGTAACAGTTATAGCGATAATAATAATAGTTATCAGGATAATAGTAATAGTTATAAGGAGAAAGACAAGAGGAATAGGGACAATAATAATAGTAACAAGAATAACAATAACAGTTATACCGATAATAATAATAGTATTCAGGATAATAATAACAGTTATGGCGATAATAATAATAGTAATAAGGATAATAATTATAGTTATAAGGATAAAGACAAGATTAATAGGGATAATAATAATAGTAATAGGAATAATAATAACAGTTCTAGCGATAATAATAATAGTAATAACGATAATAATAATAGTTATAAGGATAAAGACAAGAGGAATGGGGATAATAATAATAGTAACAAGAATAATAATAACAGTCATAGCGATAATAATAATAGTATTAAGGATAATAGTAACAGTCATAGCGATAATAATAATAGTAATAAGGATAATAATAATAGTTATAAGGATAAAGACAAGAGGAATAGGGATAATAATAATAGAAACAAGAATAATAATAACAGTCATAGCGATAATAATAATAGTATTAAGGATAATAGTAACAGTTATAGCGATAATAATAATAGCTATAAGGAGAAACACAAGAGTAATACGGATAGTAACAATAGAATAAGGATAATAATAACAGTTATAGCGATAATAATAGTAGTAATAAGGACAATAATAATAGTTATAAGAATAAAGACAAGATTAATAGGGATAATAATAATAGTAACAGGAATAATAATAACAGTTATAGCGATAATAATAATAGTTATAAGGATAAAGACAAGAGTAATACGGAAAGAAACGATAGAATAAGGATAATAATAACAGTTATAGCGATAATAATAATAGTTATAAGGATAATAATAATAGTTATAAGGAGAAAGACAAGAGGAATAGGGACAATAATAATAGTAACAAGAATAACAATAACAGTTATACCGATAATAATAATAGTATTCAGGATAATAATAACAGTTATGGCGATAATAATAATAGTAATAAGGATAATAGTTATAGTTATAAGGATAAAGACAAGATTAATAGGGATAATAATAATAGTAATAGGAATAATAATAACAGTTCTAGCGATAATAATAATAGTAATAAGGATAATAATTATAGTTATAAGGATAAAGACAAGAGGAATGGGGATAATAATAATAGTAACAAGAATAATAATAACAGTCATAGCGATAATAATAATAGTATTAAGGATAATAGTAACAGTTATAGCGATAATAATAAAAGTAATGAGGATAATAATAATAGCTATAAGGAGAAAGACAAGAGTAATAGGGATAGTAACAATAGAATAAGGATAATAATAACAGTTATAGCGATAATAATAATAGTTATAAGGATAAAGACAAGAATAATACGGATAGAAACGATAGAATAAGGATAATAGTAACAGTTATAGCGATAATAATAATAGGTATCAGGATAATAGTAATAGTTATAAGGAGAAAGACAAGAGGCATAGGGAGAATAATAATAGTAACAAGAATAACAATAACAGTTATACCGATAATAATAATAGTATTCAGGATAATAATAACAGTTATGGCGATAATAATAATAGTAATAACGATAATAATAATAGTTATAAGGATAAAGACAAGAGGAATAGGGATAATAATAATAGTAACAAGAATAATAATAACAGTCATAGCGATAATAATAATAGTATTAAGGATAATAGTGACAGATATAGCGATAATAACAATAGTAATAAGGATAATAATAATAGCTATAAGGAGAAAGACAAGAGTAATACGGATAGTAACAATAGAATAAGGATTATAATAACAGTTATAGCGATAATAATAATAGTAACAAGGATAACAATAACAGTTATAGCGATAATAATAATAATAATAACGATAATAATAATAGTTATAAGGATAAAGACAAGAGGAATGGGGATAATAATAATAGTAACAAGAATAATAATAACAGTCATAGCGATAATAATAATAGTATTAAGGATAATAGTAACAGTTATAGCGATAATAATAATAGTAATAAGGATAATAATAATAGTTATAAGGATAAAGACAAGAGGAATAGGGATAATAATAATAGAAACAAGATTAATAATATTAGTCATAGCGATAATAATAATAGCTATAAGGAGAAACACAAGAGTAATACGGATAGTAACAATAGAATAAGGATAATAATAACAGTTATAGCGATAATAATAGTAGGAATAAGGACAATAATAATAGTTATAAGAATAAAGACAAGATTAATAGGGATAATAATAATAGTAACAGGAATAATAATAACAGTTATAGCGATAATAATAATAGTTATAAGGATAAAGACAAGAGTAATACGGAAAGAAACGATAGAATAAGGATAATAATAACAGTTCTAGCGATAATAATAATAGTAATAAGGAGAAAGACAAGAGTAATAGGGATAGTAACAATAGAATAAGGATAATAATAACAGTTATAGCGATAATAATAATAGGTATCAGGATAATAGTAATAGTTATAAGGAGAAAGACAAGAGGCATAGGGACAATAATAATAGTAACAAGAATAACAATAACAGTTATACCGATAATAATAATAGTATTCAGGATAATAATAACAGTTATGGCGATAATAATAATAGTAATAAGGATAATAATTATAGTTATAAGGATAAAGACAAGATTAATAGGGATAATAATAATAGTAATAGGAATAATAATAACTTTTCTAGCGATAATAATAATAGTAATAACGATAATAATAATAGTTATAAGGATAAAGACAAGAGGAATAGGGATAATAATAATAGTAACAAGAATAATAATAACAGTCATAGCGATAATAATAATAGTATTAAGGATAATAGTGACAGATATAGCGATAATAACAATAGTAATAAGGATAATAATAATAGCTATAAGGAGAAAGACAAGAGTAATACGGATAGTAACAATAGAATAAGGATTATAATAACAGTTATAGCGATAATAATAATAGTAACAAGGATAATAATTATAGTTATAAGGATAAAGACAAGAGTAATACGGATAGAAACAATAGAATAAGGATAATAATAACAGTTATAGCGATAATAATAATAGTAATAAGGATAACAATAACAGTTATAGCGATAATAATAATAATAATAACGATAATAATAATAGTTATAAGGATAAAGACAAGAGGAATGGGGATAATAATAATAGTAACAAGAATAATAATAACAGTCATAGCGATAATAATAATAGTATTAAGGATAATAGTAACATTTATAGCGATAATAATAATAGTAATAAGGATAATAATAATAGTTATAAGGATAAAGACAAGAGGAATAGGGATAATAATAATAGAAACAAGAATAATAATAACAGTCATAGCGATAATAATAATAGCTATAAGGAGAAACACAAGAGTAATACGGATAGTAACAATAGAATAAGGATAATAATAACAGTTATAGCGATAATAATAGTAGGAATAAGGACAATAATAATAGTTATAAGAATAAAGACAAGATTAATAGGGATAATAATAATAGTAACAGGAATAATAATAACAGTTATAGCGATAATAATAATAGTTATAAGGATAAAGACAAGAGTAATACGGAAAGAAACGATAGAATAAGGATAATAATAACAGTTCTAGCGATAATAATAATAGTAATAAGGATAATAATTATAGTTATAAGGATAAAGACAAGAGGAATGGGGATAATAATAATAGTAACAGGAATAATAATAACAGTTATAGCGATAATAATAATAGTTATAAGGATAAAGACAAGAGTAATACGGAAAGAAACGATAGAATAAGGATAATAATAACAGTTCTAGCGATAATAATAATAGTAATAAGGATAATAATTATAGTTATAAGGATAAAGACAAGAGGAATGGGGATAATAATAATAGTAACAAGAATAATAATAACAGTCATAGCGATAATAATAATAGTATTAAGGATAATAGTAACAGTTATAGCGATTATAATAATAGTAATGAGGATAATAATAATAGTTATAAGGATAAAGACAAGAGTAATACGGAAAGAAACGATAGAATAAGGATAATAATAACAGTTATAGCGATAATAATAATAGTTATAAGGATAATAATAATAGTTATAAGGAGAAAGACAAGAGGAATAGGGACAATAATAATAGTAACAAGAATAACAATAACAGTTATACCGATAATAATAATAATATTCGGGATAATAATAACAGTTATGGCGATAATAATAATAGTAATAAGGATAATAGTTATAGTTATAAGGATAAAGACAAGATTAATAGGGATAATAATAATAGTAATAGGAATAATAATAACAGTTCTAGCGATAATAATAATAGTAATAAGGATAATAATTATAGTTATAAGGATAAAGACAAGAGGAATGGGGATAATAATAATAGTAACAAGAATAATAATAACAGTCATAGCGATAATAATAATAGTATTAAGGATAATAGTAACAGTTATAGCGATAATAATAATAGTAATGAGGATAATAATAATAGCTATAAGGAGAAAGACAAGAGTAATAGGGATAGTAACAATAGAATAAGGATAATAATAACAGTTATAGCGATAATAATAATAGTTATAAGGGTAAAGACAAGAATAATACGGATAGAAACGATAGAATAAGGATAATAGTAACAGTTATAGCGATAATAATAATAGGTATCAGGATAATAGTAATAGTTATAAGGAGAAAGACAAGAGGCATAGGGACAATAATAATAGTAACAAGAATAACAATAACAGTTATACCGATAATAATAATAGTATTCAGGATAATAATAACAGTTATGGCGATAATAATAATAGTAATAAGGATAATAATTATAGTTATAAGGATAAAGACAAGATTAATAGGGATAATAATAATAGTAATAGGAATAATAATAACTTTTCTAGCGATAATAATAATAGTAATAACGATAATAATAATAGTTATAAGGATAAAGACAAGAGGAATAGGGATAATAATAATAGTAACAAGAATAATAATAACAGTCATAGCGATAATAATAATAGTATTAAGGATAATAGTGACAGATATAGCGATAATAACAATAGTAATAAGGATAATAATAATAGCTATAAGGAGAAAGACAAGAGTAATACGGATAGTAACAATAGAATAAGGATTATAATAACAGTTATAGCGATAATAATAATAGTAACAAGGATAATAATTATAGTTATAAGGATAAAGACAAGAGTAATACGGATAGAAACAATAGAATAAGGATAATAATAACAGTTATAGCGATAATAATAATAGTAATAAGGATAACAATAACAGTTATAGCGATAATAATAATAATAATAACGATAATAATAATAGTTATAAGGATAAAGACAAGAGGAATGGGGATAATAATAATAGTAACAAGAATAATAATAACAGTCATAGCGATAATAATAATAGTATTAAGGATAATAGTAACAGTTATAGCGATAATAATAATAGTAATAAGGATAATAATAATAGTTATAAGGATAAAGACAAGAGGAATAGGGATAATAATAATAGAAACAAGAATAATAATAACAGTCATAGCGATAATAATAATAGCTATAAGGAGAAACACAAGAGTAATACGGATAGTAACAATAGAATAAGGATAATAATAACAGTTATAGCGATAATAATAGTAGGAATAAGGACAATAATAATAGTTATAAGAATAAAGACAAGATTAATAGGGATAATAATAATAGTAACAGGAATAATAATAACAGTTATAGCGATAATAATAATAGTTATAAGGATAAAGACAAGAGTAATACGGAAAGAAACGATAGAATAAGGATAATAATAACAGTTCTAGCGATAATAATAATAGTAATAAGGAGAAAGACAAGAGTAATAGGGATAGTAACAATAGAATAAGGATAATAATAACAGTTATAGCGATAATAATAATAGTTATAAGGATAAAGACAAGAATAATACGGATAGAAACGATAGAATAAGGATAATAGTAACAGTTATAGCGATAATAATAATAGGTATCAGGATAATAGTAATAGTTATAAGGAGAAAGACAAGAGGCATAGGGACAATAATAATAGTAACAAGAATAACAATAACAGTTATACCGATAATAATAATAGTATTCAGGATAATAATAACAGCTATGGCGATAATAATAATAGTAATAAGGATAATAATTATAGTTATAAGGATAAAGACAAGATTAATAGGGATAATAATAATAGTAATAGGAATAATAATAACTTTTCTAGCGATAATAATAATAGTAATAACGATAATAATAATAGTTATAAGGATAAAGACAAGAGGAATAGGGATAATAATAATAGTAACAAGAATAATAATAACAGTCATAGCGATAATAATAATAGTATTAAGGATAATAGTGACAGATATAGCGATAATAACAATAGTAATAAGGATAATAATAATAGCTATAAGGAGAAAGACAAGAGTAATACGGATAGTAACAATAGAATAAGGATTATAATAACAGTTATAGCGATAATAATAATAGTAACAAGGATAATAATTATAGTTATAAGGATAAAGACAAGAGGAATGGGGATAATAATAATAGTAACAGGAATAATAATAACAGTTATAGCGATAATAATAATAGTTATAAGGATAAAGGCAAGAGTAATACGGAAAGAAACGATAGAATAAGGATAATAAGCTGGAGGTGACTACAATGCAAAAAGCCCTCACTGGGGATCAAAATCCACTAACCCAAGAGGTAAGTGCCTCGAACAGGTGATACAGAAACTCTCCCTTGAGGTCATTTCGACGGGAGAACCTACATACTGGCCCCAAGCAACGGAAAAGACACCTGATCTTCTTGACTTCGCTATATCCAAGGGTATCAATAAAACCCACATAATCGCTGAATCTTGCCTAGATCTAAGCTCGGACCATTCACCTATCATTCTGAAGTACAATCAAAAGCCAGCATTCATCCACAAACCATCAGCACTGTACAACAATAGAACTAACTGGAATTCCTTTAGAAACGAATTAGAAGCAAACTTAAATTGTAACATCCCCCTTAAGACCCCAGAGCAAATTGACTTAGCTGTCGAAAACTTGAACAAGGTTATTCGTAAAGCTATTACAAAAGCAACACCACCAACCACCATATACAACCATACCGTAACATTTCCGAACTACATAATACAGAAAATAAAAAACAAAAGAAAGCTCAAAAAGACCTGGCAAAAACAGAAAACTCCATACAACAAAAGACTTCTAAACGCAGCTACCAAAGAATTAAAAGCAACACTCCAAGACTACAATAACCAGCAATTCAACAACTTCATTATCAACCTATCCCCATCTAAGGACGCAGACTATTCACTATGGAAAGCCACACAAAAAATGAAACGCCCTATACGTTGTATTCCAGCAATTAAGACAGCAGCGGGCAAATGGGCTAAATCTAACACAGAAAAGGCTGAAACATTTGCCGAACACCTATATGAAACTTTCCAACCCCACTCATCCGATAGTCCAAGCCCACAGGACGAAATAATTAACTTTACCGAACCACCAGACACAATAGGAGACGAAACAATTTGCAGAACAAAGCTAAGCGAAGTAAAAAGTATCATACGCAGAATCCAAATTAAGAAAACTCCTGGTCATGATGCCATTAACGGCAAAATCATCAAAGAATTACCTCCAAAGGCCATAAGGTACCTAACAATTCTATTCAATTCTGTGCTAAGAATAAAATACTTCCCTAGCCAATGGAAAATAGCCCAAGTTATTATGCTACTGAAACCTGGGAAAGATCCTCATTTTACTACTTCCTACAGACCGATTTCGCTGCTTCCAATCATGTCTAAAATCCTGGAAAGAATAATACTATCTAGAATAAAAACAATCATAGCGGAAAGAAACCTCATCCCCGATCATCAATTCGGTTTTCGCAATAAACATGCAACCATTGAGCAAATACATAGGATATTCAATAAGGTCATTACATGCTTCGAAAACAAAGCTTACTGCTCTGCTGTCTTTTTAGACATCGAGAAAGCCTTTGATAAGGTCTGGCATCAAGGCCTGCTGTATAAAATAGCAACCAATTTTCCTGCACCGTACTACCATCTCATAAAATCATACCTATCTAATAGAAAATTTCAGGTAAAATTCCAGGACGAATATTCCAAACTGTACACGATACGCGCTGGAGTCCCGCAAGGCAGTGTGCTAGGACCAATTCTTTACAACCTTTACACCTCAGATATACCAACTTCACAGGACACTTCATTATCGACCTTCGCGGACGACACTGCTATTCTGGCCATCGACGTCAACGTTAATACTGCCACACAACTTCTGCAACAACACTTACTTACCCTCGAAACATGGTTTAAAAAATGGAAAATAAAAGTTAACGAAGAAAAATCCAATCACATAATATTTACACTTAGGAAACAGAAATCTCCTGGCGTACATCTAAATAGTAAAACTATTCCACAGACCAACGTCGTTAAATACCTAGGTATGTACCTTGATAGTAAGCTAACATGGAAACACCATATCCAGAAAAAAATACAAGAAATTAAAACCAAAAGAAGAAATATGGGATACTTAACAGGTAGAAACACTAAATTAAGCACAGACAATAAACTCCTAATCTACAAGACAATTATAAAACCCATATGGACATACGGGATTGAACTCTGGGGTACAGCTGCCAATAGTTATGTAAAAAAGATCGAGGCGCTCCAATCAATAATATTACGCACAGTGGTAAACGCCCCGTGGTACATAAGAAACGAAGACCTCAGGAAGGACCTTGAAGTCGAATCAGTAGAAAAGGCCATTAACCGCTTTGCAAATAATTATAAACAGTGTTGGCAAGGCACCCCAACCAGCTAGCCCAATACTTATTCTCTCTGGAAATCATCAGAAGACTTCATAGAAAACACCCGAGCGATCTTACGGCTAACACTTAGCATTGTCTAAAACAAACTCAAAGGTATAGACCACTGGGCATATACCTACAAGTTCTTATAACACTCCGTTAAAACAATTTGCCAAATGTTTATACTAAATAAATTGTAAATTAAATCGAGGAAAATAAAAAAAAAAAAAAAAAAAATAGTTATACGGATGAAGACAAGGGGAGTAGGGATAATAATAATAGTTGTAAGGATAAAGACAAGAGTAATAGGGATAGTGATAATAGAATAAGGATAATAATAACAGTTATAGCGACAATAATAATAGTTATAAGGATAAAGACAAGAGTAATAGGGATAATAATAATAGTAATAAGAATAATAATAACAGTTATAGCGATAATAATAATAGTAATAAGGATAATAATAATAGTCATAAGGATAAAGACAAGAGGAATAGGGATAATAATAATACTAATAAGAATAATAATAACAGTTATAGCGATAATAATAATAGTAATAAGGATAATAATAATAGTCATAAGGATAAAGGCAAGAGTAAAACGGATAGTAACAATAGAAGAAGGATAATAATAAGAGTTATAGCGATACTAATAATAATAATAAGAATAATAATAACAGTTATAGCGATAATAATAATAGTAATAAGGATAATAATAACAGTTATAGCGATAATAATAATAGTAATAAGAATAATAATAACAGTTATAGCGATAATAATAAAAGTAATAAGGATAATAATAATAGTTGTAAGGATGGAGACAAGAGGAATACGGATAGTAACAATAGAATAAGGATAATAATAACAGTTATGGCGATAATAATAATAGTAATAAGGATAATAATAATAGTTATAAGGACAAAGACAAGAGTAATACGGATAGTAACAATAGAATAGGGATAATAGTAACAGTTATAGCGATAATAATAATAGTAATAAGAATAATAATAACAGTTATAAGGATAATGACAAGAGTAATACGGATAGTAACAATAGAATAAGGATAATAATAACAGTTATAGCGATAATAATAATAACAATACGAATAATAATAACAGTTATAAGGATAAAGACAAGAGAAATAGGGATAATAATAATAGTAATAAGAATAATAATAACAGTTATAGCGATAATAATAATAGTAATAAGGATAATAATAATAGTTATAAGGATAAAGACAAGAGTAATACGTACAGTAACAATAGAATAAGGATAATAATAACAGTTATAGCGATAATAATAATAGTTATAAGTTTAAAGACAAGAGAAATAGGGATAATAATAATAGTTATAAGGATAAAGACAAGTGTAATAGGGATAGTAATAATAGAATAAGGATAATAATAACAGATATAGCGATAATAATCATAGTTACAAGAATAATAATAACAGTTATAGCGATAATAATAATAATAATAAGGATAATTGTAACAGTTATAGCGATAATAATAATAGTTATAAGGATGAAGACAAGAGGAATACGGATAGTAACAATAGAATAAGGATAATAATAACAGTTATAGCGATAATAATAATAGTAATAATTATAATAATAATAATAATAGTCATAAGGATAAAGACAAGAGGAATAGGGATAATAATAATAGTAATAAGAATAATAATAACAGTTATAAGGATAATGACAAGAGTAATACGGATAGTAACAATAGAATAAGGATAATAATAACAGTTATAGCCATAATAATAATAATAATACGAATAATAATAACAGTTATAAGGATAAAGACAAGAGAAATAGGGATAATAATAATAGTAATAAGAATAATAATAACAGTTATAGCGATAATAATAATAGTAATAAGGATAATAATAATAGTTATAAGGATAAAGACAAGAGTAATACGTACAGTAACAATAGAATAAGGATAATAATAACAGTTATAGCGATAATAATAATAGTAATAAGAATAATAATAACAGTTATAAGGATAAACAGAAGAATAATACGGATAGCAACAATAGAATAAGGATATTAATAATACTTAGAAGGATAAAGACAAGAGGAATAAGGATAATAATAATAGTAATAAGAATAATAATAACAGTTATAGCGATAATAATAATAGTAATAAGGATAATAATAGTAGTAATAAGAATAATAATAATAACAGTTATAAGGATAATGACAAGAGTAATACGGATAGTAACAATAGAATATCGATAATAATAACAGATATAGCGATAATAATATTAATAGTAATAAGGATAATAATAACAGTTATAAGGATAAAGACAAGAGAAATACGGATAGTAACAATAGAATAAGGATAATAATCACAGTTATAGCGATAATAATCATAGTAACGAGAATAATAATAACAGTTACAGCGATAATACTAATAGTAATAAGGATAATAATAACAGTTATAGCGATAATAATAATAGTAATAAGGAAAATAATAATAGTCATAAGGATAAAGACAAGAGGAATAGGGATAATAATAGTAGTAATAAGAATAATAATAATAACAGTTATAAGGATAAAGACAAGAGTAATACGGATAGTAACAATAGAATAAGGATAATAATAACAGTTATGGCGATAATAATAATAGTAATAAGGATAATAATAATAGTTATAAGGACAAAGACAAGAGTAATACGGATAGTAACAATAAAATTAGGATAATAATAACAGTTATAGCGATAATAATAATAGTAATAAGAATAATAATAACGGTTATAGCGATGCTAATAATAATAATAATAAGGATAATTCTAATAGTTATACGGATGAAGACAAGGGGAGTAGGGATAATAATAATAGTTGTAAGGATAAAGACAAGAGTAATAGGGATAGTGATAATAGAATAAGGATAATAATAACAGTTATAGCGATAATAATAATAGTTATAAGGATAAAGACAAGAGTAATAGGGATAGTAATAATAGAATAAGGATAATAATAATAGTTAGAAGGATAAAGACAAGAGGAATAGGGATAATAATAATAGTAATAAGAATAATAATAACAGTTATAGCGATAATAATAATAGTAATAAGGATAATAATAATAGTTATAAGGATAAAGACAAGAGTAATACGGATAGTAACAATAGAATGAGGATAATAATAATAGTAATAAGAATAATAATAACAGTTATAGCGATAATAATAATAGTAATAAGGATAATAATAATAGTTATAAGGATAAAGACAAGAGTAATACGGATAGTAACAATAGAATGAGGATAATAATAATAGTTATAAGGATAAAGACAAGAGGAATAGGGATAATAATAATAGTAATAAGAATAATAATAACAGTTATATCGATAATAATAATAGTAATAAGGATAATAATAATAGTTATAAGGATAAAGGTAAGAGTAAAACGGATAGTAACAATAGAAGAAGGATAATAATAGGAGTTTTAGCGATAATAATAATAATAATAATAAGAATAATAATAACAGTTGTAAGGTTAAAGACAAGAGTAATACGGATAGTAACAATAGAATGAGGATAATAATAACAGTTATAGCGATAATAATAATAGTAATAAGAATAATAATAATAGTTGTAAGGATAAAGACAAGAGAAATAGGGATAATAATAATAGTAATAAGAATAATAATAACAGTTATAAGGATAATGACAAGAGTAATACGGATAGTAACAATAGAATAGGGATAATAGTAACAGTTATAGCGATAATAATAATAGTAATAAGAATAATAATAACAGTTGTAAGGTTAAAGGCAAGAGTAATACGGATAGTAACAATAGAATAAGGATAACAATAACAGTTATAGCGATAATAATAATAGTAATAAGAATAATAATAACAGTTATAGCGATAATAATAATAGTAATAAGGATAATAATAATAGTCATAAGGATAAAGACAAGAGGAATAGGAATAATAATAATAGTAATAATAAGAATAATAATAACAGTTATAGCGATAATAATAATAGTAATAAGGTTAATAATAACAGTTATAGCGATAATAATAATAGTAATAAGAATAATAATAACAGTTATAGCGATAATAATAATAGTAATAAGAATAATAATAACAGTTATAGCGATAATAATAATAGTAATAAGGATAATAATAATAGTTATAAGGATAAAGACAAGAGTAATACGTACAGTAACAATAGAATAAGGATAATAATAACAGTTATAGCGATAATAATAATAGTAATAAGAATAATAATAACAGTTATAAGGATAAACATAAGAATAATACGGATAGCAACAATAGAATAAGGATATTAATAATACTTAGAAGGATAAAGACAAGAGGAATAAGGATAATAATAATAGTAATAAGAATAATAATAACAGTTATAGCGATAATAATAATAGTAATAAGGATAATAATAGTAGTAATAAGAATAATAATAATAACAGTTATAAGGATAATGACAAGAGTAATACGGATAGTAACAATAGAATATCGATAATAATAACAGATATAGCGATAATAATATTAATAGTAATAAGGATAATAATAACAGTTATAAGGATAAAGACAAGAGAAATACGGATAGTAACAATAGAATAAGGATAATAATAACAGTTATAGCGATAATAATCATAGTAACGAGAATAATAATAACAGTTACAGCGATAATACTAATAGTAATATGGATAATAATAACAGTTATAGCGATAATAATAATAGTAATAAGGATAATAATAATAGTCATAAGGATAAAGGCAAGAGGAATAGGGATAATAATAGTAGTAATAAGAATGATAATAATAACAGTTATAAGGATAAAGACAAGAGTAATACGGATAGTAACAATAGAATAAGGATAATAATAACAGTTATGGCGATAATAATAATAGTAATAAGGATAATAATAATAGTTATAAGGACAAAGACAAGAGTAATACGGATAGTAACAATAAAATTAGGATAATAATAACAGTTATAGCGATAATAATAATAGTAATAAGAATAATAATAACGGTTATAGCGATGCTAATAATAATAATAATAAGGATAATTCTAATAGTTATACGGATGAAGACAAGGGGAGTAGGGATAATAATAATAGTTGTAAGGATAAAGACAAGAGTAATAGGGATAGTGATAATAGAATAAGGATAATAATAACAGTTATAGCGATAATAATAATAGTTATAAGGATAAAGACAAGAGTAATAGGGATAGTAATAATAGAATAAGGATAATAATAATAGTTAGAAGGATAAAGACAAGAGGAATAGGGATAATAATAATAGTAATAAGAATAATAATAACAGTTATAGCGATAATAATAATAGTAATAAGAATAATAATAACAGTTATATCGATAATAATAATAGTAATAAGGATAATAATAATAGTTATAAGGATAAAGGTAAGAGTAAAACGGATAGTAACAATAGAAGAAGGATAATAATAGGAGTTTTAGCGACAATAATAATAATAATAATAAGAATAATAATAACAGTTGTAAGGTTAAAGACAAGAGTAATACGGATAGTAACAATAGAATGAGGATAATAATAACAGTTATAGCGATAATAATAATAGTAATAAGAATAATAATAATAGTTGTAAGGATAAAGACAAGAGAAATAGGGATAATAATAATAGTAATAAGAATAATAATAACAGTTATAAGGATAATGACAAGAGTAATACGGATAGTAACAATAGAATAGGGATAATAGTAACAGTTATAGCGATAATAATAATAGTAATAAGAATAATAATAACAGTTGTAAGGTTAAAGGCAAGAGTAATACGTATAGTAACAATAGAATAAGGATAACAATAACAGTTATAGCGATAATAATAATAGTAATAAGAATAATAATAACAGTTATAGCGATAATAATAATAGTAATAAGGATTATAATAGTAGTCATAAGGATAAAGACAAGAGGAATAGGAATAATAATAATAGTAATAATAAGAATAATAATAACAGTTATAGCGATAATAATAATAGTAATAAGGATAATAATAACAGTTATAGCGATAATAATAATAGTAATAAGAATAATAATAACAGGTGTAAGGTTAAAGGCAAGAGTAATACGGATAGTAACAATAGAATAAGGATAACAATAACAGTTAGAGCGATAATAATAATAGTAATAAGAATAATAATAACAGTTATAGCGATAATAATAATAGTAATAAGGATAATAATAGTAGTAATAAGAATAATAATAATAACAGTTATAAGGATAATGACAAGAGTAATACGGATAGTAACAATAGAATATCGATAATAATAACAGATATAGCGATAATAATATTAATAGTAATAAGGATAATAATAACAGTTATAAGGATAAAGACAAGAGAAATACGGATAGTAACAATAGAATAAGGATAATAATAACAGTTATAGCGATAATAATCATAGTAACGAGAATAATAATAACAGTTACAGCGATAATACTAATAGTAATATGGATAATAATAACAGTTATAGCGATAATAATAATAGTAATAAGGATAATAATAATAGTCATAAGGATAAAGGCAAGAGGAATAGGGATAATAATAGTAGTAATAAGAATGATAATAATAACAGTTATAAGGATAAAGACAAGAGTAATACGGATAGTAACAATAGAATAAGGATAATAATAACAGTTATGGCGATAATAATAATAGTAATAAGGATAATAATAATAGTTATAAGGACAAAGACAAGAGTAATACGGATAGTAACAATAAAATTAGGATAATAATAACAGTTATAGCGATAATAATAATAGTAATAAGAATAATAATAACGGTTATAGCGATGCTAATAATAATAATAATAAGGATAATTCTAATAGTTATACGGATGAAGACAAGGGGAGTAGGGATAATAATAATAGTCGTAAGGATAAAGACGAGAGTAATAGGGATAGTGATAATAGAATAAGGATAATAATAACAGTTATAGCGATAATAATAATAGTTATAAGGATAAAGACAAGAGTAATAGGGATAGTAATAATAGAATAAGGATAATAATAATAGTTAGAAGGATAAAGACAAGAGGAATAGGGATAATAATAATAGTAATAAGAATAATAATAACAGTTATAGCGATAATAATAATAGTAATAAGAATAATAATAACAGTTATATCGATAATAATAATAGTAATAAGGATAATAATAATAGTTATAAGGATAAAGGTAAGAGTAAAACGGATAGTAACAATAGAAGAAGGATAATAATAGGAGTTTTAGCGATAATAATAATAATAATAATAAGAATAATAATAACAGTTGTAAGGTTAAAGACAAGAGTAATACGGATAGTAACAATAGAATGAGGATAATAATAACAGTTATAGCGATAATAATAATAGTAATAAGAATAATAATAATAGTTGTAAGGATAAAGACAAGAGAAATAGGGATAATAATAATAGTAATAAGAATAATAATAACAGTTATAAGGATAATGACAAGAGTAATGCGGATAGTAACAATAGAATAGGGATAATAGTAACAGTTATAGCGATAATAATAATAGTAATAAGAATAATAATAACAGTTGTAAGGTTAAAGGCAAGAGTAATACGTATAGTAACAATAGAATAAGGATAACAATAACAGTTATAGCGATAATAATAATAGTAATAAGAATAATAATAACAGTTACAGCGATAATAATAATAGTAATAAGGATTATAATAGTAGTCATAAGGATAAAGACAAGAGGAATAGGAATAATAATAATAGTAATAATAAGAATAATAATAACAGTTATAGCGATAATAATAATAGTAATAAGGATAATAATAACAGTTATAGCGATAATAATAATAGTAATAAGAATAATAATAACAGTTGTAAGGTTAAAGGCAAGAGTAATACGGATAGTAACAATAGAATAAGGATAACAATAACAGTTAGAGCGATAATAATAATAGTAATAAGAATAATAATAACAGTTATAGCGATAATAATAATAGTAATAAGGATAATTCTAATAGTTATACGGATGAAGACAAGGTGAGTAGGGATAATAATAATAGTTATAAGGATAAAGACAAGTGTAATAGGGATAGTAATAATAGAATAAGGATAATAATAACAGATATAGCGATAATAATCATAGTTACAAGAATAATAATAACAGTTATAGCGATAATAATAATAATAATAAGGATAATTGTAACAGTTATAGCGATAATAATAATAGTTATAAGGATGAAGACAAGAGGAATACGGATAGTAACAATAGAATAAGGATAATAATAACAGTTATAGCGATAATAATAATAGTAATAATTATAATAATAATAATAATAGTCATAAGGATAAAGACAAGAGGAATAGGGATAATAATAATAGTAATAAGAATAATAATAACAGTTGTAAGGTTAAAGGCAAGAGTAATACGTATAGTAACAATAGAATAAGGATAACAATAACAGTTATAGCGATAATAATAATAGTAATAAGAATAATAATAACAGTTATAGCGATAATAATAATAGTAATAAGGATTATAATAGTAGTCATAAGGATAAAGACAAGAGGAATAGGAATAATAATAATAGTAATAATAAGAATAATAATAACAGTTATAGCGATAATAATAATAGTAATAAGGATAATAATAACAGTTATAGCGATAATAATAATAGTAATAAGAATAATAATAACAGTTGTAAGGTTAAAGGCAAGAGTAATACGGATAGTAACAATAGAATAAGGATAACAATAACAGTTAGAGCGATAATAATAATAGTAATAAGAATAATAATAACAGTTATAGCGATAATAATAATAGTAATAAGGATAATTCTAATAGTTATACGGATGAAGACAAGGTGAGTAGGGATAATAATAATAGTTATAAGGATAAAGACAAGTGTAATAGGGATAGTAATAATAGAATAAGGATAATAATAACAGATATAGCGATAATAATCATAGTTACAAGAATAATAATAACAGTTATAGCGATAATAATAATAATAAGGATAATTGTAACAGTTATAGCGATAATAATAATAGTTATAAGGATGAAGACAAGAGGAATACGGATAGTAACAATAGAATAAGGATAATAATAACAGTTATAGCGATAATAATAATAGTAATAATTATAATAATAATAATAATAGTCATAAGGATAAAGACAAGAGGAATAGGGATAATAATAATTGTAATAAGAATAATAATAACAGTTATAAGGATAATGACAAGAGTAATACGGATAGTAACAATAGAATAAGGATAATAATAACAGTTATAGCGATAATAATAATAATAATACGAATAATAATAACAGTTATAAGGATAAAGACAAGAGAAATAGGGATTATAATAATAGTAATAAGAATAATAATAACAGTTATAGCGATAATAATAATAGTAATAAGGATAATAATAATAGTTATAAGGATAAAGACAAGAGTAAAACGTACAGTAACAATAGAATAAGGATAATAATAACAGTTATAGCGATAATAATAATAGTAATAAGAATAATAATAACAGTTGTATGGATAAAGACAAGAGTAATGCGGATAGTAACAATAGAATAAGGATAATAATAACAGTTATAAGGATAAACACAAGAATAATACGGATAGCAACAATAGAATAAGGATATTAATAATAGTTAGAAGGATAAAGACAAGAGGAATAAGGATAATAATAATAGTAATAAGAATAATAATAACAGTTATAGCGATAATAATAATAGTAATAAGGATAATAATAATAGTCATAAGGATAAAGACAAGAGGAATAGGGATAATAATAGTAGTAATAAGAATAATAATAATAACAGTTATAAGGATAATGACAAGAGTAATACGGATAGTAACAATAGAATATGGATAATAATAACAGATATAGCGCTAATAATATTAATAGTAATAAGGATAATAATAACAGTTATAAGGATAAAATCAAGAGAAATACGGATAGTAACAATAGAATAAGGATAATAATAACAGTTATAGCGATAATAATCATAGTAACGAGAATAATAATAACAGTTACAGCGATAATACTAATAGTAATAAGGATAATAATAACAGATATAGCGATAATAATATTAATAGTAATAAGGATAATAATAACAGTTATAGCGATAATAATAATAATAATAAAGATAATAATAATAGTCATAAGGATAAAGACAAGAGTAATAAGGATAGTAACAATAGAATAAGGATAATAATAACAGTTATAGCGATAATAATCATAGTAACAAGAATAATAATATCAGGTACAGCGATAATAATAATAGTAATAAGGATAATAATAACAGTTATAGCGATTTTAATAATAATAATAAGGATAATAATAATAGTTATCAGGACAAAGACAAGAGTAATACGGATAGTAACAATAATATAAGGATAATAATAACAGATTTAGCGATAATAATACTAATAGTAATAAGGATAATAATAACAGTTACAGCGATAATAATAATAGTAATAAGGATAATTATAACAGTTATAGCGATAATAATAATAATAATAAGGATAATTCTAATAGTTATACGGATGAAGACAAGTGTAATAGGGATAGTAATAATAGAATAAGGATAATAATAACAGATATAGCGATAACAATCATAGTTACAAGAATAATAATAACAGTTATAGCGATAATAATAATAATAATAAGGATAATTGTAACAGTTATAGCGATAATAATAATAGTTATAAGGATGAAGACAACAGGAATACGGATAGTAACAATAGAATAAGGATAATAGTAACAGTTATAGCGATAATAATAACAATAATACGAATAATAATAACAGTTATAACGATAAAGACAAGAGTAATACGGATAGTAACAATAGAATAAGGATAATAATAACTGTTATGGCGATAATAATAATAGTAATAAGGATAATAGTAATAGTTATAAGGACAAAGACAAGAGTAATACGGATAGTAACAATAAAATTAGGATAATAATAACAATTATAGCGATAATAATAATAGTTATAAGGATAAAGACAAGAGAAATAGGGATAATAATAATAGTAATAAGAATAATAATAACAGTTATAGCGATAATAATAATAGTAATAAGGATAATAATAATAGTTATAAGGATAAAGACAAGAGTAATACGGATAGTAACAATAGAATAAGGATAATAATAACTGTTATGGCGATAATAATAATAGTAATAAGGATAATAGTAATAGTTATAAGGACAAAGACAAGAGTAATACGGATAGTAACAATAAATTTAGGATAATAATAACAGATATAGCGATAATAATAATAGTTATAAGGATAAAGACAAGAGAAATAGGGATAATAATAATAGTTATAAGGATAAAGACAAGTGTAATAGGGATAGTAATAATAGAATAAGGATAATAATAACAGATATAGCGATAATAATCATAGTTACAAGAATAATAATAACAGTTATAGCGATAATAATAATAGTTATAAGGATGAAGACAAGAGGAATACGGATAGTAACAATAGAATAAGGATAATAATAACAGTTATAGCGATAATAATAATAGTAATAATTATAATAATAATAATAATAGTCATAAGGATAAATACAAGAGGAATAGGGATAATAATAATAGTAATAAGAATAATAATAACAGTTATAAGGATAATGACAAGAGTAATACGGATAGTAACAATAGAATAAGGATAATAATAACAGTTATAGCGATAATAATAATAGTAATAAGAATAATAATAACAGTTATAAGGATAATGACAAGAGTAATACGGATAGTAACAATAGAATAAGGATAATAATAACAGTTATAGCGATAATAATAATAGTAATAAGGATAATAATAATAGTTATAAGGATAAAGACAAGAGTAATACGGATAGTAACAATAGAATAAGGATAATAATAACTGTTATGGCGATAATAATAATAGTAATAAGGATAATAGTAATAGTTATAAGGACAAAGACAAGAGTAATACGGATAGTAACAATAAATTTAGGATAATAATAACAGTTATAGCGATAATAATAATAGTTGTAAGGATAAAGACAAGAGAAATAGGGATAATAATAATAGTTATAAGGATAAAGACAAGTGTAATAGGGATAGTAATTATAGAATAAGGATAATAATAACAGATATAGCGATAATAATCATAGTTACAAGAATAATAATAACAGTTATAGTGATAATAATAATAATAATAAGGATAATTGTAACAGTTATAGCGATAATAATAATAGTTATAAGGATGAAGACAAGAGGAATACGGATAGTAACAATAGAATAAGGTAAATAATAACAGTTATAGCGATAATAATAATAGTAATAAGAATAATAATAACAGTTATAAGGATAAACACAAGAATAATACGGATAGCAACAATAGAATAAGGATATTAATAATAGTTAGAAGGATAAAGACAAGAGGAATAAGGATAATAATAATAGTAATAAGAATAATAATAACAGTTATAGCGATAATAATAATAGTAATAAGGATAATAATAATAGTCATAAGGATAAAGACAAGAGGAATAGGGATAATAATAGTAGTAATAAGAATAATAATAATAACAGTTATAAGGATAATGACAAGAGTAATACGGATAGTAACAATAGAATATGGATAATAATAACAGATATAGCGCTAATAATATTAATAGTAATAAGGATAATAATAACAGTTATAAGGATAAAATCAAGAGAAATACGGATAGTAACAATAGAATAAGGATAATAATAACAGTTATAGCGATAATAATCATAGTAACGAGAATAATAATAACAGTTACAGCGATAATACTAATAGTAATAAGGATAATAATAACAGATATAGCGATAATAATATTAATAGTAATAAGGATAATAATAACAGTTATAGCGATAATAATAATAATAATAAAGATAATAATAATAGTCATAAGGATAAAGACAAGAGTAATAAGGATAGTAACAATAGAATAAGGATAATAATAACAGTTATAGCGATAATAATCATAGTAACAAGAATAATAATATCAGGTACAGCGATAATAATAATAGTAATAAGGATAATAATAACAGTTATAGCGATTTTAATAATAATAATAAGGATAATAATAATAGTTATCAGGACAAAGACAAGAGTAATACGGATAGTAACAATAATATAAGGATAATAATAACAGATTTAGCGATAATAATACTAATAGTAATAAGGATAATAATAACAGTTACAGCGATAATAATAATAGTAATAAGGATAATTATAACAGTTATAGCGATAATAATAATAATAATAAGGATAATAATAATAGTTATAAGGATGGAGACAAGAGGAATACGGATAGTAACAATAGAATAAGGATAATAATAACAGTTATAGCGATAATAATAATAGTAATAAGGATAACAATAATAGTTATAAGGATGTAGACAAGAGGAATACGGATAGTAACAATAGAATAAGGATAATAATAACGGTTACAGCGATAATAATAATACTAAGAAGGATAATAATAATAGTTATAAGGATAAAGACAAGAGTAGTACGGAGAGTAACAATAAAATTAGGATAATAATAACAGTTATAGCGATAATAATAATAGTAATAAGAATAATAATAACGGTTATAGCGATGCTAATAATAATAATAATAAGGATAATTCTAATAGTTATACGGATGAAGACAAGGTGAGTAGGGATAATAATAATAGTTATAAGGATAAAGACAAGTGTAATAGGGATAGTAATAATAGAATAAGGATAATAATAACAGATATAGCGATAATAATCATAGTTACAAGAATAATAATAACAGTTATAGCGATAATAATAATAATAATAAGGATAATTGTAACAGTTATAGCGATAATAATAATAGTTATAAGGATGAAGACAACAGGAATACGGATAGTAACAATAGAATAAGGATAATAGTAACAGTTATAGCGATAATAATAACAATAATACGAATAATAATAACAGTTATAACGATAAAGACAAGAGTAATACGGATAGTAACAATAGAATAAGGATAATAATAACTGTTACAGCGATAATAATAATACTAAGAAGGATAATAATAATAGTTATAAGGATAAAGACAAGAGTAGTACGGAGAGTAACAATAAAATTAGGATAATAATAACAGTTATAGCGATAATAATAATAGTAATAAGAATAATAATAACGGTTATAGCGATGCTAATAATAATAATAATAAGGATAATTCTAATAGTTATACGGATGAAGACAAGGTGAGTAGGGATAATAATAATAGTTATAAGGATAAAGACAAGTGTAATAGGGATAGTAATAATAGAATAAGGATAATAATAACAGATATAGCGATAATAATCATAGTTACAAGAATAATAATAACAGTTATAGCGATAATAATAATAATAATAAGGATAATTGTGACAGTTATAGCGATAATAATAATAGTTATAAGGATGAAGACAACAGGAATACGGATAGTAACAATAGAATAAGGATAATAGTAACAGTTATAGCGATAATAATAACAATAATACGAATAATAATAACTGTTATGGCGATAATAATAATAGTAATAAGGATAATAGTAATAGTTATAAGGACAAAGACAAGAGTAATACGGATAGTAACAATAAAATTAGGATAATAATAACAATTATAGCGATAATAATAATAGTTATAAGGATAAAGACAAGAGAAATAGGGATAATAATAATAGTAATAAGAATAATAATAACAGTTATAGCGATAATAATAATAGTAATAAGGATAATAATAATAGTTATAAGGATAAAGACAGAGTAATACGGATAGTAACAATAGAATAAGGATAATAATAACTGTTATGGCGATAATAATAATAGTAATAAGGATAATAATAATAGTTATAAGGATGGAGACAAGAGGAATACGGATAGTAACAATAGAATAAGGATAATAATAACAGTTATAGCGATAATAATAATAGTAATAAGGATAACAATAATAGTTATAAGGATGTAGACAAGAGGAATACGGATAGTAACAATAGAATAAGGATAATAATAACGGTTACAGCGATAATAATAATACTAAGAAGGATAATAATAATAGTTATAAGGATAAAGACAAGAGTAGTACGGAGAGTAACAATAAAATTAGGATAATAATAACAGTTATAGCGATAATAATAATAGTAATAAGAATAATAATAACGGTTATAGCGATGCTAATAATAATAATAATAAGGATAATTCTAATAGTTATACGGATGAAGACAAGGTGAGTAGGGATAATAATAATAGTTATAAGGATAAAGACAAGTGTAATAGGGATAGTAATAATAGAATAAGGATAATAATAACAGATATAGCGATAATAATCATAGTTACAAGAATAATATTAACAGTTATAGCGATAATAATAATAATAATAAGGATAATTGTAACAGTTATAGCGATAATAATAATAGTTATAAGGATGAAGACAACAGGAATACGGATAGTAACAATAGAATAAGGATAATAGTAACAGTTATAGCGATAATAATAACAATAATACGAATAATAATAACAGTTATAACGATAAAGACAAGAGTAATACGGATAGTAACAATAGAATAAGGATAATAATAACTGTTACAGCGATAATAATAATACTAAGAAGGATAATAATAATAGTTATAAGGATAAAGACAAGAGTAGTACGGAGAGTAACAATAAAATTAGGATAATAATAACAGTTATAGCGATAATAATAATAGTAATAAGAATAATAATAACGGTTATAGCGATGCTAATAATAATAATAATAAGGATAATTCTAATAGTTATACGGATGAAGACAAGGTGAGTAGGGATAATAATAATAGTTATAAGGATAAAGACAAGTGTAATAGGGATAGTAATAATAGAATAAGGATAATAATAACAGATATAGCGATAACAATCATAGTTACAAGAATAATAATAACAGTTATAGCGATAATAATAATAATAATAAGGATAATTGTAACAGTTATAGCGATAATAATAATAGTTATAAGGATGAAGACAGCAGGAATACGGATAGTAACAATAGAATAAGGATAATAATAACAGTTATAGCGATAATAATAACAATAATACGAATAATAATAACAGTTATAACGATAAAGACAAGAGTAATACGGATAGTAACAATAGAATAAGGATAATAATAACTGTTATGGCGATAATAATAATAGTAATAAGGATAATAGTAATAGTTATAAGGACAAAGACAAGAGTAATACGGATAGTAACAATAAAATTAGGATAATAATAACAATTATAGCGATAATAATAATAGTTATAAGGATAAAGACAAGAGAAATAGGGATAATAATAATAGTAATAAGAATAATAATAACAGTTATAGCGATAATAATAATAGTAATAAGGATAATAATAATAGTTATAAGGATAAAGACAGAGTAATACGGATAGTAACAATAGAATAAGGATAATAATAACTGTTATGGCGATAATAATAATAGTAATAAGGATAATAGTAATAGTTATAAGGACAAAGACAAGAGTAATACGGATAGTAACAATAAATTTAGGATAATAATAACAGTTATAGCGATAATAATAATAGTTATAAGGATAAAGACAAGAGAAATAGGGATAATAATAATAGTTATAAGGATAAAGACAAGTGTAATAGGGATAGTAATAATAGAATAAGGATAATAATAACAGATATAGCGATAATAATCATAGTTACAAGAATAATAATAACAGTTATAGCGATAATAATAATAATAATAAGGATAATTGTAACAGTTATAGCGATAATAATAATAGTTATAAGGATGAAGACAAGAGGAATACGGATAGTAACAATAGAATAAGGATAATAATAACAGTTATAGCGATAATAATAATAGTAATAATTATAATAATAATAATAATAGTCATAAGGATAAATACAAGAGGAATAGGGATAATAATAATAGTAATAAGAATAATAATAACAGTTATAACGATAATGACAAGAGTAATACGGATAGTAACAATAGAATAAGGATAATAATAACAGTTATAGCGATAATAATAATAGTAATAACAATAATAATATCAGTTATAAGGATAATGACAAGAGTAATACGGATAGTAACAATAGAATAAGGATAATAATAACAGTTATAGCGATAATAATAATAGTTATAAGGATGAAGACAAGAGGAATACGGATAGTAACAATAGAATAAGGATAATAATAACAGTTATAGCGATAATAATAATAGTAATAAGAATAATAATAACAGTTATAAGGATAATGACAAGAGAAATACGGATAGTAACAATAGAATAAGGATAATAATAACAGTTATAGCGATAATAATAATAGTAATAAGAATAATAATAACAGTTGTAAGGATAAAGACAAGAGTAATAAGGATAGTAACAATAGAATAAGGATAATAGTAACAGTTATAGCGACAATAATAACAATAATACGAATAATAATAACAGTTATAAGGATAAAGACAAGAGTAATACGGATAGTAACAATAGAATAAGGATAATAATAACAGTTATAGCGATAATAATCATAGTAACGAGAATAATAGTAACAGTTACAGCGATAATACTAATAGTAATAAGGATAATAATAACAGTTATAGCGATAATAATAATAGTAATAAGGATAATAATAATAGTTATAAGGATAAAGACAAGAGTAATACATATAGTAACAATAGAATAAGGATAATAATAACAGTTATAGTGATAATAATAATAGTAATAAGGATAATAATAATAGTAATAAGAATAATAATAACAGTTATAGCGATAATAATAATAGTCATAAGGATAAAGACAAGAGGAATAGGGATAATAATAGTAGTAAT
Source organism: Megachile ligniseca (assembly GCA_945859555.1). Taxonomy (NCBI): domain Eukaryota; kingdom Metazoa; phylum Arthropoda; class Insecta; order Hymenoptera; family Megachilidae; genus Megachile; species Megachile ligniseca. Next base: position 80,277 of record CAMAOC010000058.1, read on the forward strand.
AAGAATAATAATAATAACAGTTATAAGGATAATGACAAGAGTAATACGGATAGTAACAATAGAATATGGATAATAATAACAGATATAGCGATAATAATATTAATAGTAATAAGGATAATAATAACAGTTATAAGGATAAAGACAAGAGAAATACGGATAGTAACAATAGAATAAGGATAATAATAACAGTTATTGCGATAATAATCATAGTAACGAGAATAATAGTAACAGTTACAGCGATAATACTAATAGTAATAAGGATAATAATAACAGTTATAGCGATAATAATAATAGTAATAAGGATAATAATAATAGTTATAAGGATAAAGACAAGAGTAATACTTATAGTGACAATAGAATAAGGATAATAATAACAGTTATAGCGATAATAATAATAGTAATAAGAATAATAATAACAGTTGTAAGGTTAAAGACAAGAGTAATAAGGATAGTAACAATAGAATAAGGATAATAATAACAGTTATAGCGATAATAATCAAAGTAACAAGAATAATAATAACAGTTACAGCGATAATAATAATAGTAATAAGGATAATAATAACAGTTATAGAGATAATAATAATAATAATAAAGATAATAATAATAGTCATAAGGATAAAGACAAGAGGAATAGGGATAATAATAATAGTAATAAGAATAATAATAACAGTTATAAGGACAAAGACAAGAGTAATACGGATAGTAACAATAAAATTAGGATAATAATAACAGTCATAGCGATAATAATAATAGTAATAAGAATAATAATAACAGTTGTAAGGTTAAAGACAAGAGTAATAAGGATAGTAACAATAGAATAAGGATAATAATAACAGTTATAGCGATAATAATCATAGTAACAAGAATAATAATAACAGTTACAGCGATAATAATAATAGTAATAAGGATAATAATAACAGTTATAGCGATTTTAATAATAATAATAAGGATAATAATAATAGTTGTAAGGATAAAGACAAGAGTAATGCGGATAGTAACAATAGAATAAGGATAATAATAACAGTTATAGCGATAATAATAATAGTAATAAGAATAATAATAACAGTTATAGCGATAATAATAATAGTAATAAGGATAATAATAATAGATATAAGGATAAAGACAAGAGTAATACGGATAGTAACAATAGAATAAGGATAATAATAACTGTTATGGCGATAATAATAATAGTAATAAGGATAATAGTAATAGTTATAAGGACAAAGACAAGAGTAATACGGATAGTAACAATGAATTTATAATAATAATTACAGTTATAGCGATAATAATAATAGTTATAAGGATAAAGACAAGAGAAATAGGGATAATAATAATAGTTATAAGGATAAAGACAAGTGTAATAGGGATAGTAATTATAGAATAAGGATAATAATAACAGATATAGCGATAATAATCATAGTTACAAGAATAATAATAACAGTTATAGTGATAATAATAATAATAATAAGGATAATTGTAACTGTTATAGCGATAATAATAATAGTTATAAGGATGAAGACAAGAGGAATACGGATAGTAACAATAGAATAAGGATAATAATAACAGTTATAGCGATAATAATAATAATAATACGAATAATAATAACAGTTATAAGGATAAAGACAAGAGAAATAGGGATAATAATAATAGTAATAAGAATAATAATAACAGTTATAGCGATAATAATAATAGTAATAAGGATAATAATAATAGTTATAAGGATAAAGACAAGAGTAATACGGATAGTAACAATAAAATTAGGATAATAATAACAGTTATAGCGATAATAATAATAGTAATAAGAATAATAATAACAGTTGTAAGGTTAAAGACAAGAGTAATAAGGATAGTAACAATAGAATAAGGATAATAATAACAGTTATAGCGATAATAATCATAGTAACAAGAATAATAATAACAGTTACAGCGATAATAATAATAGTAATAAGGATAATAATAACAGTTATAGCGATTTTAATAATAATAATAAGGATAATAATAATAGTTGTAAGGATAAAGACAAGAGTAATGCGGATAGTAACAATAGAATAAGGATAATAATAACAGATATAGCGATAATAATAATAGTAATAAGAATAATAATAACGGTTATAAGGATAAACACAAGAATAATACGGATAGCAACAATAGAATAGGGATATTAATAATAGTTAGAACGATAAAGACAAGCGGAATAAGGATAATAATAATAGTAATAAGAATAATAATAACAGTTATAGCGATAATAATAATAGTCATAAGGATAAAGACAAGAGGAATAGGGATAATAATAGTAGTAATAAGAATAATAATAATAACAGTTATAAGGATAATGACAAGAGTAATACGGATAGTAACAATAGAATATGGATAATAATAACAGTTATAGCGATAATAATCATAGTAACAAGAATAATAATAACAGTTACAACGATAATAATAATAGTAATAAGGATAATAATAACAGTTATAGCGATAATAATAATAGTAATAAGGATAATAATAATAGTTATAAGGATAAAGACAAGAGTAATACGTATAGTAACCATAGAATAAGGATAATAATAACGGTTATAGCGATAATAATAATAGTAATAAGGATAATAATAATAGTTATAAGGATAAAGACAAGAGTAATACAGATAGTAACAATAGAATAAGGATAATAATAACAGTTATAGCGATAATAATAATAGGAATAAGGATAATAATAACAGTTATAGAGATAATAATAATAATAATAAAGATAATAATAATAGTCATAAGGATAAAGACAAGAGGAATAGGGATAATAATAATAGTAATAAGAATAATAATAACAGTTATAAGGACAAAGACAAGAGTAATACGGATAGTAACAATAAAATTAGGATAATAATAACAGTCATAGCGATAATAATAATAGTAATAAGAATAATAATAACAGTTGTAAGGTTAAAGACAAGAGTAATAAGGATAGTAACAATAGAATAAGGATAATAATAACAGTTATAGCGATAATAATCATAGTAACAAGAATAATAATAACAGTTACAGCGATAATAATAATAGTAATAAGGATAATAATAACAGTTATAGCGATTTTAATAATAATAATAAGGATAATAATAATAGTTGTAAGGATAAAGACAAGAGTAATGCGGATAGTAACAATAGAATAAGGATAATAATAACAGTTATAGCGATAATAATAATAGTAATAAGAATAATAATAACAGTTATAGCGATAATAATAATAGTAATAAGGATAATAATAATAGATATAAGGATAAAGACAAGAGTAATACGGATAGTAACAATAGAATAAGGATAATAATAACTGTTATGGCGATAATAATAATAGTAATAAGGATAATAGTAATAGTTATAAGGACAAAGACAAGAGTAATACGGATAGTAACAATGAATTTATAATAATAATTACAGTTATAGCGATAATAATAATAGTTATAAGGATAAAGACAAGAGAAATAGGGATAATAATAATAGTTATAAGGATAAAGACAAGTGTAATAGGGATAGTAATTATAGAATAAGGATAATAATAACAGATATAGCGATAATAATCATAGTTACAAGAATAATAATAACAGTTATAGTGATAATAATAATAATAATAAGGATAATTGTAACTGTTATAGCGATAATAATAATAGTTATAAGGATGAAGACAAGAGGAATACGGATAGTAACAATAGAATAAGGATAATAATAACAGTTATAGCGATAATAATAATAATAATACGAATAATAATAACAGTTATAAGGATAAAGACAAGAGAAATAGGGATAATAATAATAGTAATAAGAATAATAATAACAGTTATAGCGATAATAATAATAGTAATAAGGATAATAATAATAGTTATAAGGATAAAGACAAGAGTAATACGTACAGTAACAATAGAATAAGGAAAATAATAACAGTTAAAGCGATAATAATAATAGTAATAAGAATAATAATAACAGTTGTAAGGATAAAGACAAGAGTAATGCGGATAGTAACAATAGAATAAGGATAATAATAACAGTTATAGCGATAATAATAATAGTAATAAGAATAATAATAACAGTTATAAGGATAAACACAAGAATAATACGGATAGCAACAATAGAATAAGGATATTAATAATAGTTAGAGGGATAAAGACAAGAGGAATAAGGATAATAATAATAGTAATAAGAATAATAATAACAGTTATAGCGATAATAATAATAGTAATAAGGATAATAATAATAGTCATAAGGATAAAGACAAGAGGAATAGGGATAATAATAGTAGTAATAAGAATAATAATAATAACAGTTATAAGGATAATGACAAGAGTAATACGGATAGTAACAATAGAATATGGATAATAATAACAGATATAGCGATAATAATATTAATAGTAATAAGGATAATAATAACAGTTATAAGGATAAAGACAAGAGAAATACGGATAGTAACAATAGAATAAGGATAATAATAACAGTTATAGCGATAATAATCATAGTAACGAGAATAATAGTAACAGTTACAGCGATAATACTAATAGTAATAAGGATAATAATAACAGTTATAGCGATAATAATAATAGTAATAAGGATAATAATAACAGTTATAGCGATAATAATAATAGTAATAAGGATAATAATAATAGTTATAAGGATAAAGACAAGAGTAATGCGGATAGTAACAATAGAATAAGGATAATAATAACAGTTATAGCGATAATAATAATAGTAGTAAGAATAATAATAACGGTTATAAGGATAAACACAAGAATAATACGGATAGCAACAATAGAATAGGGATATTAATAATAGTTAGAACGATAAAGACAAGCGGAATAAGGATAATAATAATAGTAATAAGAATAATAATAACAGTTATAGCGATAATAATAATAGTCATAAGGATAAAGACAAGAGGAATAGGGATAATAATAGTAGTAATAAGAATAATAATAATAACAGTTATAAGGATAATGACAAGAGTAATACGGATAGTAACAATAGAATATGGATAATAATAACAGTTATAGCGATAATAATCATAGTAACAAGAATAATAATAACAGTTACAGCGATAATAATAATAGTAATAAGGATAATAATAACAGTTATAGCGATAATAATAATAGTAATAAGGATAATAATAATAGTTATAAGGATAAAGACAAGAGTAATACGTATAGTAACCATAGAATAAGGATAATAATAACGGTTATAGCGATAATAATAATAGTAATAAGGATAATAATAATAGTTATAAGGATAAAGACAAGAGTAATACAGATAGTAACAATAGAATAAGGATAATAATAACAGTTATAGCGATAATAATAATAGGAATAAGGATAATAATAACAGTTATAGAGATAATAATAATAATAATAAAGATAATAATAATAGTCATAAGGATAAAGACAAGAGGAATAGGGATAATAATAATAGTAATAAGAATAATAATAACAGTTATAAGGACAAAGACAAGAGTAATACGGATAGTAACAATAAAATTAGGATAATAATAACAGTCATAGCGATAATAATAATAGTAATAAGAATAATAATAACAGTTGTAAGGTTAAAGACAAGAGTAATAAGGATAGTAACAATAGAATAAGGATAATAATAACAGTTATAGCGATAATAATCATAGTAACAAGAATAATAATAACAGTTGCAGCGATAATAATAATAGTAATAAGGATAATAATAACAGTTATAGCGATTTTAATAATAATAATAAGGATAATAATAATAGTTGTAAGGATAAAGACAAGAGTAATGCGGATAGTAACAATAGAATAAGGATAATAATAACAGTTATAGCGATAATAATAATAGTAATAAGAATAATAATAACAGTTATAGCGATAATAATAATAGTAATAAGGATAATAATAATAGATATAAGGATAAAGACAAGAGTAATACGGATAGTAACAATAGAATAAGGATAATAATAACTGTTATGGCGATAATAATAATAGTAATAAGGATAATAGTAATAGTTATAAGGACAAAGACAAGAGTAATACGGATAGTAACAATGAATTTATAATAATAATTACAGTTATAGCGATAATAATAATAGTTATAAGGATAAAGACAAGAGAAATAGGGATAATAATAATAGTTATAAGGATAAAGACAAGTGTAATAGGGATAGTAATTATAGAATAAGGATAATAATAACAGATATAGCGATAATAATCATAGTTACAAGAATAATAATAACAGTTATAGTGATAATAATAATAATAATAAGGATAATTGTAACTGTTATAGCGATAATAATAATAGTTATAAGGATGAAGACAAGAGGAATACGGATAGTAACAATAGAATAAGGATAATAATAACAGTTATAGCGATAATAATAATAGTAATAAGAATAATAATAACAGTTATAAGGATAAACACAAGAATAATACGGATAGCAACAATAGAATAAGGATATTAATAATAGTTAGAGGGATAAAGACAAGAGGAATAAGGATAATAATAATAGTAATAAGAATAATAATAACAGTTATAGCGATAATAATAATAGTAATAAGGATAATAATAATAGTCATAAGGATAAAGACAAGAGGAATAGGATAATAATAGTAGTAATAAGAATAATAATAATAACAGTTATAAGGATAATGACAAGAGTAATACGGATAGTAACAATAGAATATGGATAATAATAACAGATATAGCGATAATAATATTAATAGTAATAAGGATAATAATAACAGTTATAAGGATAAAGACAAGAGAAATACGGATAGTAACAATAGAATAAGGATAATAATAACAGTTATAGCGATAATAATCATAGTAACGAGAATAATAGTATCAGTTACAGCGATAATACTAATAGTAATAAGGATAATAATAACAGTTATAGCGATAATAATAATAGTAATAAGGATAATAATAACAGTTATAGCGATAATAATAATAGTAATAAGGATAATAATAATAGTTATAAGGATAAAGACAAGAGTAATACTTATAGTAACAATAGAATAAGGATAATAATAACAGTTATAGTGATAATAATAATAGTAATAAGAATAATAATAACGGTTATTATAAACACAAGAATAATACGGATAGCAACAATAGAATAGGGATATTAATAATAGTTAGAACGATAAAGACAAGAGGAATAAGGATAATAATAATAGTAATAAGAATAATAATAACAGTTATAGCGATAATAATCATAGTAACGAGAATAATAATAACAGTTACAGCGATAATACTAATAGTAATAAGGATAATAATAACAGTTATAGCGATAATAATAATAGTAATAAGGATAATAATAATAGTTATAAGGATAAAGACAAGAGTAATACGTATAGTAACCATAGAATAAGGATAATAATAACGGTTATAGCGATAATAATAATAGTAATAAGGATAATAATAATAGTTATAAGGATAAAGACAAGAGTAATACAGATAGTAACAATAGAATAAGGATAATAATAACAGTTATAGCGATAATAATAATAGGAATAAGGATAATAATAACAGTTATAGAGATAATAATAATAATAATAAAGATAATAATAATAGTCATAAGGATAAAGACAAGAGGAATAGGGATAATAATAATAGTAATAAGAATAATAATAACAGTTATAAGGACAAGGACAAGAGTAATACGGATAGTAACAATAAAATTAGGATAATAATAACAGTTATAGCGATAATAATAATAGTAATAAGAATAATAATAACAGTTGTAAGGTTAAAGACAAGAGTAATAAGGATAGTAACAATAGAATAAGGATAATAATAACAGTTATAGCGATAATAATCATAGTAACAAGAATAATAATAACAGTCACAGCGATAATAATAATAGTAATAAGGATAATAATAACAGTTTATAGCGATAATAATAATAGTAATAAGAATAATAATAACGGTTATAAGGATAAACACAAGAATAATACGGATAGCAACAATAGAATAGGGATATTAATAATAGTTAGAACGATAAAGACAAGCGGAATAAGGATAATAATAATAGTAATAAGAATAATAATAACAGTTATAGCGATAATAATAATAGTCATAAGGATAAAGACAAGAGGAATAGGGATAATAATAGTAGTAATAAGAATAATAATAATAACAGTTATAAGGATAATGACAAGAGTAATACGGATAGTAACAATAGAATATGGATAATAATAACAGATATAGCGATAATAATATTAATAGTAATAAGGATAATAATAACAGTTATAGGGATAAAGACAAGAGAAATACGGATAGTAACAATAGAATAAGGATAATAATAACAGTTATAGCGATAATAATCATAGTAACGAGAATAATAGTAACAGTTACAGCGATAATACTAATAGTAATAAGGATTCTAATAACAGTTATAGCGATAATAATAATAGTAATAAGGATAATAATAATAGTTATAAGGATAAAGACAAGAGTAATACTTATAGTAACAATAGAATAAGGATAATAATAACAGTTATAGTGATAATAATAATAGTAATAAGAATAATAATAACAGTTATAAGGATAAATACAAGAGAAATACGGATAGTAACAATAGAATAAGGATAATAATAACAGTTATAGCGATAATAATCATAGTAACGAGAATAATAATAACAGTTACAGCGATAATACTAATAGTAATAAGGATAATAATAACAGTTATAGCGATAATAATAATAGTAATAAGGATAATAATAATAGTAATAAGGATAAAGACAAGAGTAATACGTATAGTAACCATAGAATAAGGATAATAATAACGGTTATAGCGATAATAATAATAGTAATAAGGATAATAATAATAGTTATAAGGATAAAGACAAGAGTAATACGGATAGTAACAATAGAATAAGGATAATAATACAGTTATAGCGATAATAATAATAGGAATAAGGATAATAAATAACAGTTATAGAGATAATAATAATAATAATAAAGATAATAATAATAGTCATAAGGATAAAGACAAGAGGAATAGGGATAATAATAATAGTAATAAGAATAATAATAACAGTTATAAGGATAATGACAAGAGTAATACGGATAGTAACAATAGAATAAGGATAATAATAACAGTTATAGCGATAATAATAATAATAATACGAATAATAATAACAGTTATAAGGATAAAGACAAGAGAAATAGGGATAATAATAATAGTAATAAGAATAATAATAACAGTTATAGCGATAATAATAATAGTAATAAGGATAATAATAATAGTTATAAGGATAAAGACAACTGTAATAGGGATAGTAATAATAGAATAAGGATAATAATAACAGATATAGCGATAATAATCATAGTTACAAGAATAATAATAACAGTTATAGCGATAATAATAATAATAATAAGGATAATTGTAACAGTTATAGCGATAATAATAATAGTTATAAGGATGAAGACAAGAGGAATACGGATAGTAACAATAGAATAAGGATAATAATAACAGTTATAGCGATAATAATAATAGTAATAATTATAATAATAATAATAATAGTCATAAGGATAAAGACAAGAGGAATAGGGATAATAATAATAGTAATAAGAATAATAATAACAGTTATAAGGATAATGACAAGAGTAATACGGATAGTAACAATAGAATATGGATAATAATAACAGTTATAGCCATAATAATAATAATAATACGAATAATAATAACAGTTATAAGGATAAAGACAAGAGAAATAGGGATAATAATAATAGTAATAAGAATAATAATAACAGTTATAGCGATAATAATAATAGTATAATAATGAGGATAATAATAATAGTTATAAGGATAAAGACAAGAGTAATACGTACAGTAACAATAGAATAAGGATAATAATAACAGTTATAGCGATAATAATAATAGTAATAAGAATAATAATAACAGTTATAAGGATAAACACAAGAATAATACGGATAGCAACAATAGAATAAGGATATTAATAATACTTAGAAGGATAAAGACAAGAGGAATAAGGATAATAATAATAGTAATAAGAATAATAATAACAGTTATAGCGATAATAATAATAGTAATAAGGATAATAATAGTAGTAATAAGAATAATAATAATAACAGTTATAAGGATAATGACAAGAGTAATACGGATAGTAACAATAGAATATGGATAATAATAACAGATATAGCGATAATAATATTAATAGTAATAAGGATAATAATAACAGTTATAAGGATAAAGACAAGAGAAATACGGATAGTAACAATAGAATAAGGATAATAATAACAATTATAGCGATAATAATCATAGTAACGAGAATAATAATAACAGTTACAGCGATAATACTAATAGTAATAAGGATAATAATAACAGTTATAGCGATAATAATAATAGTAATAAGGATAATAATAATAGTCATAAGGATAAAGACAAGAGGAATAGGGATAATAATAGTAGTAATAAGAATAATAATAATAACAGTTATAAGGAAAAAGACAAGAGTAATACGGATAGTAACAATAGAATAAGGATAATAATAACAGTTATAGCGATAATAATAATAGTAATAAGAATAATAATAACAGTTATAAGGATAAAGACAAGAGAAATAGGGATAATAATAATAGTAATAAGAATAATAATAACAGTTATAGCGATAATAATAATAGTAATAAGGATAATAATAATAGTTATAAGGATAAAGACAAGAGTAATACGTACAGTAACAATAGAATAAGGAAAATAATAACAGTTATAGCGATAATAATAATAGTAATAAGAATAATAATAACAGTTGTAAGGATAAAGACAAGAGTAATGCGGATAGTAACAATAGAATAAGGATAATAATAACAGTTATAGCGATAATAATAATAGTTATAAGGATAAAGTCAAGAGAAATAGGGATAATAATAATAGTTATAAGGATAAAGACAAGTGTAATAGGGATAGTAATTATAGAATAAGGATAATAATAACAGATATAGCGATAATAATCATAGTTACAAGAATAATAATAACAGTTATAGTGATAATAATAATAATAATAAGGATAATTGTAACTGTTATAGCGATAATAATAATAGTTATAAGGATGAAGACAAGAGGAATACGGATAGTAACAATAGAATAAGGATAATAATAACAGTTATAGCGATAATAATAATAGTAATAAGAATAATAATAACAGTTATAAGGATAAACACAAGAATAATACGGATAGCAACAATAGAATAAGGATATTAATAATACTTAGAAGGATAAAGACAAGAGGAATAAGGATAATAATAATAGTAATAAGAATAATAATAACAGTTATAGCGATAATAATAATAGTAATAAGGATAATAATAGTAGTAATAAGAATATTAATAATAACAGTTATAAGGATAATGACAAGAGTAATACGGATAGTAACAATAGAATATGGATAATAATAACAGATATAGCGATAATAATATTAATAGTAATAAGGATAATAATAACAGTTATAAGGATAAAGACAAGAGAAATACGGATAGTAACAATAGAATAAGGATAATAATAACAATTATAGCGATAATAATCATAGTAACGAGAATAATAATAACAGTTACAGCGATAATACTAATAGTAATAAGGATAATAATAACAGTTATAGCGATAATAATAATAGTAATAAGGATAATAATAATAGTCATAAGGATAAAGACAAGAGGAATAGGGATAATAATAGTAGTAATAAGAATAATAATAATAACAGTTATAAGGAAAAAGACAAGAGTAATACGGATAGTAACAATAGAATAAGGATAATAATAACAGTTATAGCGATAATAATAATAGTAATAAGAATAATAATAACAGTTATAAGGATAAAGACAAGAGAAATAGGGATAATAATAATAGTAATAAGAATAATAATAACAGTTATAGCGATAATAATAATAGTAAGAAGGATAATAATAATAGTTATAAGGATAAAGACAAGAGTAATACGTACAGTAACAATAGAATAAGGAAAATAATAACAGTTATAGCGATAATAATAATAGTAATAAGAATAATAATAACAGTTGTAAGGATAAAGACAAGAGTAATGCGGATAGTAACAATAGAATAAGGATAATAATAACAGTTATAGCGATAATAATAATAGTAATAAGAATAATAATAACAGTTATAACGATAAGCACAAGAATAATACGGATAGTAACAATAGAATAAGGATAATAATAACTGTTATGGCGATAATAATAATAGTAATAAGGATAATAGTAATAGTTATAAGGACAATGACAAGAGTAATACGGATAGTAACAATAAAATTAGGATAATAATAACAGTTATAGCGATAATAATAATAGTTATAAGGATAAAGTCAAGAGAAATAGGGATAATAATAATAGTTATAAGGATAAAGACAAGTGTAATAGGGATAGTAATAATAGAATAAGGATAATAATAACAGATATAGCGATAATAATCATAGTTACAAGAATAATAATAACAGTTATAGCGATAATAATAATAATAATAAGGATAATTGTAACAGTTATAGCGATAATAATAATAGTTATAAGGATGAAGACAAGAGGAATACGGATAGTAACAATAGAATAAGGATAATAATAACAGTTATAGCGATAATAATAATAGTAATAATTATAATAATAATAATAATAGTCATAAGGATAAAGACAAGAGGAATAGGGATAATAATAATAGTAATAAGAATAATAATAACAGTTATAAGGATAATGACAAGAGTAATACGGATAGTAACAATAGAATAAGGATAATAATAACAGTTATAGCGATAATAATAATAATAATACGAATAATAATAACAGTTATAAGGATAAAGACAAGAGAAATAGGGATAATAATAATAGTAATAAGAATAATAATAACAGTTATAGCGATAATAATAATAGTAATAAGGATAATAATAATAGTTATAAGGATAAAGACAAGAGTAATACGTACAGTAACAATAGAATAAGGAAAATAATAATAGTTAGAGGGATAAAGACAAGAGGAATAAGGATAATAATAATAGTAATAAGAATAATAATAACAGTTATAGCGATAATAATAATAGTAATAAGGATAATAATAATAGTCATAAGGATAAAGACAAGAGGAATAGGGATAATAATAGTAGTAATAAGAATAATAATAATAACAGTTATAAGGATAATGACAAGAGTAATACGGATAGTAACAATAGAATATGGATAATAATAACAGATATAGCGATAATAATAATAGTAATAAGAATAATAATAACAGTTGTAAGGTTAAAGACAAGAGTAATAAGGATAGTAACAATAGAATAAGGATAATAATAACAGTTATAGCGACAATAATCATAGTAACAAGAATAATAATAACAGTTACAGCGATAATAATAATAGTAATAAGGATAATAATAACAGTTATAGCGATTTTAATAATAATAATAAGGATAATAATAATAGTTGTAAGGATAAAGACAAGAGTAATGCGGATAGTAACAATAGAATAAGGATAATAATAACAGTTATAGCGATAATAATAATAGTAATAAGAATAATAATAACGGTTATAAGGATAAACACAAGAATAATACGGATAGCAACAATAGAATAGGGATATTAATAATAGTTAGAACGATAAAGACAAGAGGAATAAGGATAATAATAATAGTAATAAGAATAATAATAACAGTTATAGCGATAATAATAATAGTCATAAGGATAATAATAATAGTCATAAGGATAAAGACAAGAGGAATAGGGATAATAATAGTAGTAATAAGAATAATAATAATAACAGTTATAAGGATAATGACAAGAGTAATACGGATAGTAACAATAGAATATGGATAATAATAACAGATATAGCGATAATAATATTAATAGTAATAAGGATAATAATAACAGTTATAAGGATAAAGACAAGAGAAATACGGATAGTAACAATAGAATAAGGATAATAATAACAGTTATAGCGATAATAATCATAGTAACGAGAATAATAATAACAGTTACAGCGATAATACTAATAGTAATAAGGATAATAATAACAGTTATAGCGATAATAATAATAGTAATAAGGATAATAATAATAGTTATAAGGATAAAGACAAGAGTAATACGTATAGTAACCATAGAATAAGGATAATAATAACGGTTATAGCGATAATAATAATAGTAATAAGGATAATAATAATAGTTATAAGGATAAAGACAAGAGTAATACAGATAGTAACAATAGAATAAGGATAATAATAACAGTTATAGCGATAATAATAATAGGAATAAGGATAATAATAACAGTTATAGAGATAATAATAATAATAATAAAGATAATAATAATAGTCATAAGGATAAAGGCAAGAGGAATAGGGATAATAATAATAGTAATAAGAATAATAATAACAGTTATAAGGACAAAGACAAGAGTAATACGGATAGTAACAATAAAATTCGGATAATAATAACAGTTATAGCGATAATAATAATAGTAATAAGAATAATAATAACAGTTGTAAGGTTAAAGACAAGAGTAATAAGGATAGTAACAATAGAATAAGGATAATAATAACAGTTATAGCGACAATAATTATAGTAACAAGAATAATAATAACAGTTACAGCGATAATAATAATAGTAATAAGGATAATAATAACAGTTATAGCGATTTTAATAATAATAATAAGGATAATAATAATAGTTGTAAGGATAAAGACAAGAGTAATGCGGATAGTAACAATAGAATAAGGATAATAATAACAGTTATAGCGATAATAATAATAGTAATAAGAATAATAATAACGGTTATAAGGATAAACACAAGAATAATACGGATAGCAACAATAGAATAGGGATATTAATAATAGTTAGAACGATAAAGACAAGCGGAATAAGGATAATAATAATAGTAATAAGAATAATAATAACAGTTATAGCGATAATAATAATAGGAATAAGGATAATAATAACAGTTATAGAGATAATAATAATAATAATAAAGATAATAATAATAGTCATAAGGATAAAGGCAAGAGGAATAGGGATAATAATAATAGTAATAAGAATAATAATAACAGTTATAAGGACAAAGACAAGAGTAATACGGATAGTAACAATAAAATTAGGATAATAATAACAGTTATAGCGATAATAATAATAGTAATAAGAATAATAATAACAGTTGTAAGGTTAAAGACAAGAGTAATAAGGATAGTAACAATAGAATAAGGATAATAATAACAGTTATAGCGACAATAATCATAGTAACAAGAATAATAATAACAGTTACAGCGATAATAATAATAGTAATAAGGATAATAATAACAGTTATAGCGATTTTAATAATAATAATAAGGATAATAATAATAGTTGTAAGGATAAAGACAAGAGTAATGCGGATAGTAACAATAGAATAAGGATAATAATAACAGTTATAGCGATAATAATAATAGTAATAAGAATAATAATAACAGTTATAAGGATAAATACAAGAGAAATACGGATAGTAACAATAGAATAAGGATAATAATAACAGTTATAGCGATAATAATCATAGTAACGAGAATAATAATAACAGTTACAGCGATAATACTAATAGTAATAAGGATAATAATAACAGTTATAGCGATAATAATAATAGTAATAAGGATAATAATAATAGTAATAAGGATAAAGACAAGAGTAATACGTATAGTAACCATAGAATAAGGATAATAATAACGGTTATAGCGATAATAATAATAGTAATAAGGATAATAATAATAGTTATATGGATAAAGACAAGAGTAATACGGATAGTAACAATAGAATAAGGATAATAATAACAGTTATAGCGATAATAATAAAAGGAATAAGGATAATAATAACAGTTATAGAGATAATAATAATAATAATAAAGATAATAATAATAGTCATAAGGATAAAGACAAGAGGAATAGGGATAATAATAATAGTAATAAGAATAATAATAACAGTTATAAGGATAATGACAAGAGTAATACGGATAGTAACAATAGAATAAGGATAATAATAACAGTTATAGCGATAATAATAATAATAATACGAATAATAATAACAGTTATAAGGATAAAGACAAGAGAAATAGGGATAATAATAACAGTAATAAGAATAATAATAACAGTTATAGCGATAATAATAATAGTAATAAGGATAATAATAATAGTTATAAGGATAAAGACAACTGTAATAGGGATAGTAATAATAGAATAAGGATAATAATAACAGATATAGCGATAATAATCATAGTTACAAGAATAATAATAACAGTTATAGCGATAATAATAATAATAATAAGGATAATTGTAACAGTTATAGCGATAATAATAATAGTTATAAGGATAAAGACAAGAGTAATACGTACAGTAACAATAGAATAAGGATAATAATAACAGTTATAGCGATAATAATAATAGTAATAAGAATAATAATAACAGTTATAAGGATAAACACAAGAATAATACGGATAGCAACAATAGAATAAGGATATTAATAATACTTAGAAGGATAAAGACAAGAGGAATAAGGATAATAATAATAGTAATAAGAATAATAATAACAGTTATAGCGATAATAATAATAGTAATAAGGATAATAATAGTAGTAATAAGAATAATAATAATAACAGTTATAAGGATAATGACAAGAGTAATACGGATAGTAACAATAGAATATGGATAATAATAACAGATATAGCGATAATAATATTAATAGTAATAAGGATAATAATAACAGTTATAGCGATAATAATCATAGTAACGAGAATAATAATAACAGTTACAGCGATAATACTAATAGTAATAAGGATAATAATAACAGTTATAGCGATAATAATAATAGTAATAAGGATAATAATAATAGTCATAAGGATAAAGACAAGAGGAATAGGGATAATAATAGTAGTAATAAGAATAATAATAATAACAGTTATAAGGATAATGACAAGAGTAATACGGATAGTAACAATAGAATATGGATAATAATAACAGATATAGCGATAATAATATTAATAGTAATAAGGATAATAATAACAGTTATAAGGATAAAGACAAGAGTAATACGGATAGTAACAATAGAATAAGGATAATAATAACAGTTATAGCGATAATAATAATAATAATACGAATAATAATAACAGTTATAAGGATAAAGACAAGAGAAATAGGGATAATAATAATAGTAATAAGAATAATAATAACAGTTATAGCGATAATAATAATAGTAATAAGGATAATAATAATAGTTATAAGGATAAAGACAAGAGTAATACGTACAGTAACAATAGAATAAGGAAAATAATAACAGTTATAGCGATAATAATAATAGTAATAAGAATAATAATAACAGTTGTAAGGATAAAGACAAGAGTAATGCGGATAGTAACAATAGAATAAGGATAATAATAACAGTTATAGCGATAATAATAATAGTAATAAGAATAATAATAACAGTTATAAGGATAAACACAAGAATAATACGGATAGCAACAATAGAATAAGGATATTAATAATAGTTAGAAGGATAAAGACAAGAGGAATAAGGATAATAATAATAGTAATAAGAATAATAATAACAGTTATAGCGATAATAATAATAGTAATAAGGATAATAATAATAATCATAAGGATAAAGACAAGAGGAATAGGGATAATAATAGTAGTAATAAGAATAATAATAATAACAGTTATAAGGATAATGACAAGAGTAATACGGATAGTAACAATAGAATAAGGATAATAGTAACAGTTATAGCGACAATAATAACAATAATACGAATAATAATAACAGTTATAAGGATAAAGACAAGAGTAATACGGATAGTAACAATAGAATAAGGATAATAATAACTGTTATGGCGATAATAATAATAGTAATAAGGATAATAGTAATAGTTATAAGGACAAAGACAAGAGTAATACGGATAGTAACAATAAATTTAGGATAATAATAACAGTTATAGCGATAATAATAATAGTTATAAGGATAAAGACAAGAGAAATAGGGATAATAATAATAGTTATAAGGATAAAGACAAATGTAATAGGGATAGTAATTATAGAATAAGGATAATAATAACAGATATAGCGATAATAATCATAGTTACAAGAATAATAATAACAGTTATAGTGATAATAATAATAATAATAAGGATAATTGTAACAGTTATAGCGATAATAATAATAGTTATTAGGATGAAGACAAGAGGAATACGGATAGTAACAATAGAATAAGGATAATAATAACAGTTATAGCGATAATAATAATAGTAATAATAATAATAATAATAATAATAGTCATAAGGATAAAGACAAGAGGAATAGGGATAATAATAATAGTAATAAGAATAATAATAACAGTTATAAGGATAATGACAAGAGTAATACGGATAGTAACAATAGAATAAGGATAATAATAATAGTTAGAAGGATAAAGACAAGAGGAATAAGGATAATAATAATAGTAATAAGAATAATAATAACAGTTATAGCGATAATAATAATAGTAATAAGGATAATAATAATAGTCATAAGGATAAAGACAAGAGGAATAGGGATAATAATAGTAGTAATAAGAATAATAATAATAACAGTTATAAGGATAATGACAACAGTAATACGGATAGTAACAATAGAATATGGATAATAATAACAGATATAGCGATAATAATATTAATAGTAATAAGGATAATAATAACAGTTATAAGGATAACGACAAGAGAAATACGGATAGTAACAATAGAATAAGGATAATAATAACAGTTATAGCGATAATAATCATAGTAACGAGAATAATAGCAACAGTTACAGCGATAATACTAATAGTAATAAGGATAATAATAACAGTTATAGCGATAATAATAATAGTCATAAGGATAAAGACAAGAGGAATAGGGATAATAATAGTAGTAATAAGAATAATAATAATAACAGTTATAAGGATAATGACAAGAGTAATACGGATAGTAACAATAGAATATGGATAATAATAACAGATATAGCGATAATAATATTAATAGTAATAAGGATAATAATAACAGTTATAAGGATAAAGACAAGAGAAATACGGATAGTAACAATAGAATAAGGATAATAATAACAGTTATAGCGATAATAATCATAGTAACGAGAATAATAGTAACAGTTACAGCGATAATACTAATAGTAAGAAGGATTATAATAACAGTTATAGCGATAATAATAATAGTAATAAGGATAATAATAATAGTTATAAGGATAAAGACAAGAGTAATACGTATAGTAACAATAGAATAAGGATAATAATAACAGTTATAGTGATAATAATAATAGTAATAAGAATAATAATAACAGTTATAAGGATAAATACAAGAGAAATACGGATAGTAACAATAGAATAAGGATAATAATAACAGTTATAGCGATAATAATC
Source organism: Megachile ligniseca (assembly GCA_945859555.1). Classification (NCBI taxonomy): domain Eukaryota; kingdom Metazoa; phylum Arthropoda; class Insecta; order Hymenoptera; family Megachilidae; genus Megachile; species Megachile ligniseca. Next base: position 99,675 of record CAMAOC010000058.1, read on the forward strand.
ATAGTAACGAGAATAATAATAACAGTTACAGCGATAATACTAATAGTAATAAGGATAATAATAACAGTTATAGCGATAATAATAATAGTAATAAGGATAATAATAATAGTTATGGCGATAATAATAATAATAATAAGGATAATTGTAACAGTTATAGCGATAATAATAATAGTTATAAGGATGAAGACAAGAGGAATACGGATAGTAACAATAGAATAAGGATAATAATAACAGTTATAGCGATAATAATAATAGTAATAATTATAATAATAATAATAATAGTCATAAGGATAAAGACAAGAGGAATAGGGATAATAATAATAGTAATAAGAATAATAATAACAGTTATAAGGATAATGACAAGAGTAATACGGATAGTAACAATAGAATAAGGATAATAATAACAGTTATAGCGATAATAATAATAATAATACGAATAATAATAACAGTTATAAGGATAAAGACAAGAGAAATAGGGATAATAATAATAGTAATAAGAATAATAATAACAGTTATAGCGATAATAATAATAGTAATAAGGATAATAATAATAGTTATAAGGATAAAGACAAGAGTAATACGTACAGTAACAATAGAATAAGGAAAATAATAACAGTTATAGCGATAATAATAATAGTAATAAGAATAATAATAACAGTTGTAAGGATAAAGACAAGAGTAATACGTATAGTAACAATAGAATAAGGATAATAATAACAGTTATAGTGATAATAATAATAGTAATAAGAATAATAATAACAGTTATAAGGATAAATACAAGAGAAATACGGATAGTAACAATAGAATAAGGATAATAATAACAGTTATAGCGATAATAATCATAGTAACGAGAATAATAATAACAGTTACAGCGATAATACTAATAGTAATAAGGATAATAATAACAGTTATAGCGATAATAATAATAGTAATAAGGATAATAATAATAGTTATGGCGATAATAATAATAATAATAAGGATAATTGTAACAGTTATAGCGATAATAATAATAGTTATAAGAATGAAGACAAGAGGAATACGGATAGTAACAATAGAATAAGGATAATAATAACAGTTATAGCGATAATAATAATAGTAATAATTATAATAATAATAATAATAGTCATAAGGATAAAGACAAGAGGAATAGGGATAATAATAATAGTAATAAGAATAATAATAACAGTTATAAGGATAATGACAAGAGTAATACGGATAGTAACAATAGAATAAGGATAATAATAACAGTTATAGCGATAATAATAATAATAATACGAATAATAATAACAGTTATAAGGATAAAGACAAGAGAAATAGGGATAATAATAATAGTAATAAGAATAATAATAACAGTTATAGCGATAATAATAATAGTAATAAGGATAATAATAATAGTTATAAGGATAAAGACAAGAGTAATACGTACAGTAACAATAGAATAAGGAAAATAATAACAGTTATAGCGATAATAATAATAGTAATAAGAATAATAATAACAGTTGTAAGGATAAAGACAAGAGTAATGCGGATAGTAACAATATAATAAGGATAATAATAACAGTTATAGCGATAATAATAATAGTAATAAGAATAATAATAACAGTTATAAGGATAAACACAAGAATAATACGGATAGCAACAATAGAATAAGGATATTAATAATAGTTAGAGGGATAAAGACAAGAGGAATAAGGATAATAATAATAGTAATAAGAATAATAATAACAGTTATAGCGATAATAATAATAGTAATAAGGATAATAATAATAGTCATAAGGATAAAGACAAGAGGAATAGGGATAATAATAGTAGTAATAAGAATAATAATAATAACAGTTATAAGGATAATGACAAGAGTAATACGGATAGTAACAATAGAATATGGATAATAATAACAGATATAGCGATAATAATATTAATAGTAATAAGGATAATAATAACAGTTATAAGGATAAAGACAAGAGAAATACGGATAGTAACAATAGAATAAGGATAATAATAACAGTTATAGCGATAATAATCATAGTAACGAGAATAATAATAACAGTTACAGCGATAATACTAATAGTAATAAGGATAATAATAACAGTTATAGCGATAATAATAATAGTAATAAGGATAATAATAATAGTTATAAGGATAAAGACAAGCGTAATACTTATAGAAACAATAGAATATGGATAATAATAACAGTTATAGTGATAATAATAATAGTAATAAGAATAATAATAACGGTTATAAGGATAAACACAAGAATAATACGGATAGCAACAATAGAATAGGGATATTAATAATAGTTAGAACGATAAAGACAAGAGGAATAAGGATAATAATAATAGTAATAAGAATAATAATAACAGTTATAGCGATAATAATCATAGTAACGAGAATAATAATAACAGTTACAGCGATAATACTAATAGTAATAAGGATAATAATAACAGTTATAGCGATAATAATAATAGTAATAAGGATAATAATAATAGTTATAATTATAAAGACAAGAGTAATACGTATAGTAACCATAGAATAAGGATAATAATAACGGTTATAGCGATAATAATAATAGTAATAAGGATAATAATAATAGTTATAAGGATAAAGACAAGAGTAATACGGATAGTAACAATAGAATAAGGATAATAATAACAGTTATAGCGATAATAATAATAGGAATAAGGATAATAATAACAGTTATAGAGATAATAATAATAATAATAAAGATAATAATAATAGTCATAAGGATAAAGGCAAGAGGAATAGGGATAATAATAATAGTAATAAGAATAATAATAACAGTTATAAGGACAAAGACAAGAGTAATACGGATAGTAACAATAAAATTAGGATAATAATAACAGTTATAGCGATAATAATAATAGTAATAAGAATAATAATAACAGTTGTAAGGTTAAAGACAAGAGTAATAAGGATAGTAACAATAGAATAAGGATAATAATAACAGTTATAGCGACAATAATCATAGTAACAAGAATAATAATAACAGTTACAGCGATAATAATAATAGTAATAAGGATAATAATAACAGTTATAGCGATTTTAATAATAATAATAAGGATAATAATAATAGTTGTAAGGATAAAGACAAGAGTAATGCGGATAGTAACAATAGAATAAGGATAATAATAACAGTTATAGCGATAATAATAATAGGAATAAGGATAATAATAACAGTTATAGAGATAATAATAATAATAATAAAGATAATAATAATAGTCATAAGGATAAAGACAAGAGGAATAGGGATAATAATAATAGTAATAAGAATAATAATAACAGTTATAAGGATAAATACAAGAGAAATACGGATAGTAACAATAGAATAAGGATAATAATAACAGTTATAGCGATAATAATCATAGTAACGAGAATAATAATAACAGTTACAGCGATAATACTAATAGTAATAAGGATAATAATAACAGTTATAGCGATAATAATAATAGTAATAAGGATAATAATAATAGTAATAAGGATAAAGACAAGAGTAATACGTATAGTAACCATAGAATAAGGATAATAATAACGGTTATAGCGATAATAATAATAGTAATAAGGATAATAATAATAGTTATATGGATAAAGACAAGAGTAATACGGATAGTAACAATAGAATAAGGATAATAATAACAGTTATAGCGATAATAATAATAGGAATAAGGATAATAATAACAGTTATAGAGATAATAATAATAATAATAAAGATAATAATAATAGTCATAAGGATAAAGACAAGAGGAATAGGGATAATAATAATAGTAATAAGAATAATAATAACAGTTATAAGGATAATGACAAGAGTAATACGGATAGTAACAATAGAATAAGGATAATAATAACAGTTATAGCGATAATAATAATAATAATACGAATAATAATAACAGTTATAAGGATAAAGACAAGAGAAATAGGGATAATAATAACAGTAATAAGAATAATAATAACAGTTATAGCGATAATAATAATAGTAATAAGGATACTAATAATAGTTATAAGGATAAAGACAACTGTAATAGGGATAGTAATAATAGAATAAGGATAATAATAACAGATATAGCGATAATAATCATAGTTACAAGAATAATAATAACAGTTATAGCGATAATAATAATAATAATAAGGATAATTGTAACAGTTATAGCGATAATAATAATAGTTATAAGGATGAAGACAAGAGGAATACGGATAGTAACAATAGAATAAGGATAATAATAACAGTTATAGCGATAATAATAATAGTAATAATTATAATAATAATAATAATAGTCATAAGGATAAAGACAAGAGGAATAGGGATAATAATAATAGTAATAAGAATAATAATAACAGTTATAAGGATAATGACAAGAGTAATACGGATAGTAACAATAGAATATGGATAATAATAACAGTTATAGCCATAATAATAATAATAATACGAATAATAATAACAGTTATAAGGATAAAGACAAGAGAAATAGGGATAATAATAATAGTAATAAGAATAATAATAACAGTTATAGCGATAATAATAATAGTATAATAATGAGGATAATAATAATAGTTATAAGGATAAAGACAAGAGTAATACGTACAGTAACAATAGAATAAGGATAATAATAACAGTTATAGCGATAATAATAATAGTAATAAGAATAATAATAACAGTTATAAGGATAATGACAAGAGTAATACGGATAGTAACAATAGAATATGGATAATAATAACAGTTATAGCCATAATAATAATAATAATACGAATAATAATAACAGTTATAAGGATAAAGACAAGAGAAATAGGGATAATAATAATAGTAATAAGAATAATAATAACAGTTATAGCGATAATAATAATAGTATAATAATGAGGATAATAATAATAGTTATAAGGATAAAGACAAGAGTAATACGTACAGTAACAATAGAATAAGGATAATAATAACAGTTATAGCGATAATAATAATAGTAATAAGAATAATAATAACAGTTATAAGGATAAACACAAGAATAATACGGATAGCAACAATAGAATAAGGATATTAATAATACTTAGAAGGATAAAGACAAGAGGAATAAGGATAATAATAATAGTAATAAGAATAATAATAACAGTTATAGCGATAATAATAATAGTAATAAGGATAATAATAGTAGTAATAAGAATAATAATAATAACAGTTATAAGGATAATGACAAGAGTAATACGGATAGTAACAATAGAATATGGATAATAATAACAGATATAGCGATAATAATATTAATAGTAATAAGGATAATAATAACAGTTATAGCGATAATAATCATAGTAACGAGAATAATAATAACAGTTACAACGATAATACTAATAGTAATAAGGATAATAATAACAGTTATAGCGATAATAATAATAGTAATAAGGATAATAATAATAGTCATAAGGATAAAGACAAGAGGAGTAGGGATAATAATAATAGTAATAAGAATAATAATAACAGTTATAGCGATAATAATAATAGTAATAAGGATAATAGTAATAGTTATAAGGACAAAGACAAGAGTAATACGGATAGTAACAATAAATTTAGGATAATAATAACAGTTATAGCGATAATAATAATAGTTATAAGGATAAAGACAAGAGAAATAGGGATAATAATAATAGTTATAAGGATAAAGACAAATGTAATAGGGATAGTAATTATAGAATAAGGATAATAATAACAGATATAGCGATAATAATCATAGTTACAAGAATAATAATAACAGTTATAGTGATAATAATAATAATAATAAGGATAATTGTAACAGTTATACCGATAATAATAATAGTTATAAGGATGAAGACAAGAGGAATACGGATAGTAACAATAGAATAAGGATAATAATAACAGTTAGAAGGATAAAGACAAGAGGAATAAGGATAATAATAATAGTAATAAGAATAATAATAACAGTTATAGCGATAATAATAATAGTAATAAGGATAATAATAATAGTCATAAGGATAAAGACAAGAGGAATAGGGATAATAATAATAGTAATAAGAATAATAATAACAGTTATAAGGATAATGACAAGAGTAATACGGATAGTAACAATAGAATAAGGATAATAATAATAGTTAGAAGGATAAAGACAAGAGGAATAAGGATAATAATAATAGTAATAAGAATAATAATAACAGTTATAGCGATAATAATAATAGTAATAAGGATAATAATAATAGTCATAAGGATAAAGACAAGAGGAATAGGGATAATAATAGTAGTAATAAGAATAATAATAATAACAGTTATAAGGATAATGACAACAGTAATACGGATAGTAACAATAGAATATGGATAATAATAACAGATATAGCGATAATAATATTAATAGTAATAAGGATAATAATAACAGTTATAAGGATAACGACAAGAGAAATACGGATAGTAACAATAGAATAAGGATAATAATAACAGTTATAGCGATAATAATCATAGTAACGAGAATAATAGTAACAGTTACAGCGATAATACTAATAGTAATAAGGATAATAATAACAGTTATAGCGATAATAATAATAGTCATAAGGATAAAGACAAGAGGAATAGGGATAATAATAGTAGTAATAAGAATAATAATAATAACAGTAATAAGGATAATGACAAGAGTAATACGGATAGTAACAATAGAATATGGATAATAATAACAGATATAGCGATAATAATATTAATAGTAATAAGGATAATAATAACAGTTATAAGGATAAAGACAAGAGAAATACGGATAGTAACAATAGAATAAGGATAATAATAACAGTTATAGCGATAATAATCATAGTAACGAGAATAATAGTAACAGTTACAGCGATAATACTAATAGTAATAAGGATTATAATAACAGTTATAGCGATAATAATAATAGGAATAAGGATAATAATAATAGTAATAAGAATAATAATAACAGTTATAGCGATAATACTAATAGTAATAAGGATAATAATAACAGTTATAGCGATAATAATAATAGTAATAAGGATAATAATAATAGTAATAAGGATAAAGACAAGAGTAATACGTATAGTAACCATAGAATAAGGATAATAATAACGGTTATAGCGATAATAATAATAGTAATAAGGATAATAATAATAGTTATAAGGATAAAGACAAGAGTAATACGGATAGTAACAATAGAATAAGGATAATAATAACAGTTATAGCGATAATAATCATAGTAACGAGAATAATAATAACAGTTACAGCGATAATACTAATAGTAATAAGGATAATAATAACAGTTATAGCGATAATAATAATAATAATACGAATAATAATAACAGTTATAAGGATAAAGACAAGAGAAATAGGGATAATAATAATAGTAATAAGAATAATAATAACAGTTATAGCGATAATAATAATAGTAATAAGGATAATAATAATAGTTATAAGGATAAAGACAAGAGTAATACGTACAGTAACAATAGAATAAGGATAATAATAACAGTTATAGCGATAATAATAATAGTAATAAGAATAATAATAACAGTTATAAGGATAAACACAAGAATAATACGGATAGCAACAATAGAATAAGGATATTAATAATAGTTAGAAGGATAAAGACAAGAGGAATAAGGATAATAATAATAGTAATAAGAATAATAATAACAGTTATAGCGATAATAATAATAGTAATAAGGATAATAATAATAATCATAAGGATAAAGACAAGAGGAATAGGGATAATAATAGTAGTAATAAGAATAATAATAATAACAGTTATAAGGATAAAGACAAGAGAAATACGGATAGTAACAATAGAATAAGGATAATAATAACAGTTATAGCGATAATAATCATAGTAACGAGAATAATAGTAACAGTTACAGCGATAATACTAATAGTAATAAGGATTATAATAACAGTTATAGCGATAATAATAATAGTAATAAGGATAATAATAATAGTTATAAGAATAAAGACAAGAGTAATACGTATAGTAACAATAGAATAAGGATAATAATAACAGTTATAGTGATAATAATAATAGTAATAAGAATAATAATAACAGTTATAAGGATAAATACAAGAGAAATACGGATAGTAACAATAGAATAAGGATAATAATAACAGTTATAGCGATAATAATCATAGTAACGAGAATAATAATAACAGTTACAGCGATAATACTAATAGTAATAAGGATAATAATAACAGTTATAGCGATAATAATAATAGTAATAAGAATAATAATAACAGTTGTAAGGATAAAGACAAGAGTAATGCGGATAGTAACAATAGAATAAGGATAATAATAACAGTTATAGCGATAATAATAATAGTAATAAGAATAATAATAACAGTTATAAGGATAAACACAAGAATAATATGGATAGTAACAATAGAATAAGGATAATAATAACTGTTATGGCGATAATAATAATAGTAATAAGGATAATAGTAATAGTTATAAGGACAATGACAAGAGTAATACGGATAGTAACAATAAAATTAGGATAATAATAACAGTTATAGCGATAATAATAATAGTTATAAGGATAAAGACAAGAGAAATAGGGATAATAATAATAGTTATAAGGATAAAGACAAGTGTAATAGGGATAGTAATAATAGAATAAGGATAATAATAACAGATATAGCGATAATAATCATAGTTACAAGAATAATAATAACAGTTATAGCGATAATAATAATAATAATAAGGATAATTGTAACAGTTTATAGCGATAATAATAATAGTAATAAGGATAATAATAACAGTTATAGCGATAATAATAATAATAATACGAATAATAATAACAGTTATAAGGATAAAGACAAGAGTAATACGGATAGTAACAATAGAATAAGGATAATAATAACAGTTATGGCGATAATAATAATAGTAATAAGGATAATAGTAATAGTTATAAGGACAAAGACAAGAGTAATACGGATAGTAACAATAAATTTAGGATAATAATAACAGTTATAGCGATAATAATAATAGTTATAAGGATAAAGACAAGAGAAATAGGGATAATAATAATAGTTATAAGGATAAAGACAAGTGTAATAGGGATAGTAATTATAGAATAAGGATAATAATAACAGATATAGCGATAATAATCATTGTTACAAGAATAATAATAACAGTTACAGTGATAATAATAATAATAATAAGGATAATTGTAACAGTTATAGCGATAATAATAATAGTTATAAGGATGAAGACAAGAGGAATACGGATAGTAACAATAGAATAAGGATAATAATAACAGTTATACCGATATTAATAATAGTCATAATTATAATAATAATAATAATAGTCATAAGGATAAAGACAAGAGGAATAGAGATAATAATAATAGTAATAAGAATAATAATAACAGTTATAAGGATAATGACAAGGGTAATACGGATAGTAACAATAGAATAAGGATAATAATAACAGTTATAGCGATAATAATAATAATAATACGAATAATAATAACAGTTATAAGGATAAAGACAAGAGAAATAGGGATAATAATAATAGTAATAAGAATAATAATAACAGTTATAGCGATAATAATAATAGTAATAAGGATAATAATAATAGTTATAAGGATAAAGACAAGAGTAATACGTACAGTAACAATAGAATAAGGAAAATAATAACAGTTATAGCGATAATAATAATAGTAATAAGAATAATAATAACAGTTGTAAGGATAAAGACAAGAGTAATGCGGATAGTAACAATAGAATAAGGATAATAATAACAGTTATAGCGATAATAATAATAGTAATAAGAATAATAATAACAGTTATAAGGATAAACACAAGAATAATACGGATAGCAACAATAGAATAAGGATATTAATAATAGTTAGAAGGATAAAGACAAGAGGAATAAGGATAATAATAATAGTAATAAGAATAATAATAACAGTTATAGCGATAATAATAATAGTAATAAGGATAATAATAATAATCATAAGGATAAAGACAAGAGGAATAGGGATAATAATAGTAGTAATAAGAATAATAATAATAACAGTTATAAGGATAATGACAAGAGTAATACGGATAGTAACAATAGAATAAGGATAATAGTAACAGTTATAGCGACAATAATAACAATAATACGTATAATAATAACAGTTATAAGGATAAAGACAAGAGTAATACGGATAGTAACAATAGAATAAGGATAATAATAACTGTTATGGCGATAATAATAATAGTAATAAGGATAATAGTAATAGTCAGAAGGACAATGACAAGAGTAAGACGGATAGTAACAATAAAATTAGGATAATAATAACAGTTATAGCGATAATAATAATAGTTATAAGGATAAAGACAAGAGAAATAGGGATAATAATAATAGTTATAAGGATAAAGACAAGTGTAATAGGGATAGTAATAATAGAATAAGGATAATAATAACAGATATAGCGATAATAATCATAGTTACAAGAATAATAATAACAGTTATAGCGATAATAATAATAATAATAAGGATAATTGTAACAGTTATAGCGATAATAATAATAGTTATAAGGATGAAGACAAGAGGAATACGGATAGTAACAATAGAATAAGGATAATAATAACAGTTATAGCGATAATAATAGTAGTAATAATTATAATAATAATAATAATAGTCATAAGGATAAAGACAAGAGGAATAGGGATAATAATAATAGTAATAAGAATAATAATAACAGTTATAAGGATAATGACAAGAGTAATACGGATAGTAACAATAAAATTAGGATAATAATAACAGTTATAGCGATAATAATAATAGTTATAAGGATAAAGACAAGAGAAATAGGGATAATAATAATAGTTATAAGGATAAAGACAAGTGTAATAGGGATAGTAATAATAGAATAAGGATAATAATAACAGTTATAGTGATAATAATAATAGTAATAAGAATAATAATAACAGTTATAAGGATAAATACAAGAGAAATACGGATAGTAACAATAGAATAAGGATAATAATAACAGTTATAGCGATAATAATCATAGTAACGAGAATAATAATAACAGTTACAGCGATAATACTAATAGTAATAAGGATAATAATAACAGTTATAGCGATAATAATAATAGTAATAAGAATAATAATAACAGTTGTAAGGATAAAGACAAGAGTAATGCGGATAGTAACAATAGAATAAGGATAATAATAACAGTTTATAGCGATAATAATAATAGTAATAAGAATAATAATAACAGTTATAAGGATAAACACAAGAATAATACGGATAGTAACAATAGAATAAGGATAATAATAACTGTTATGGCGATAATAATAATAGTAATAAGGATAATAGTAATAGTTATAAGGACAATGACAAGAGTAATACGGATAGTAACAATAAAATTAGGATAATAATAACAGTTTATAGCGATAATAATAATAGTTATAAGGATAAAGACAAGAGAAATAGGGATAATAATAATAGTTTATAAGGATAAAAGACAAGTGTAATAGGGATAGTAATTATAGAATAAGGATAATAATAACGAATATAGCGATAATAATCATTGTTACAAGAATAATAATAACAGTTACAGTGATTATAATAATAATAATAAGGATAATTGTAACAGTTATAGCGATAATAATAATAGTTATAAGGATGAAGACAAGAGGAATACGGATAGTAACATAGAATAAGGATAATAATAACAGTTATAGCGATATTAATAATAGTCATAATTATAATAATAATAATAATAGTCATAAGGATAAGACAGAGAGGAATAGAGATAATAATAATAGTAATAAGATAATAATAACAGTTATAAGGATAATGACAGGGTAATTCGGATAGTAACAAGTAGAATAAGGATAATAATAACAGTTATAGCGATAATATAATAATAATACGAATAATAATAACAGTTATAAGGATAAAGACAAGAGAAATAGGGATAATAATATAGTAATAAGAATAATAATAACAGTTATAGCGATAATAATAATAGTTATAAGATAAAGACAAGAGTAATACGTACAGTAACAATAGAATAAGGAAAATAATAACAGTTATAGCGATAATAATAATAGTAATAAGAATAATAATAACAGTTGTAAGGATAAAGACAAGAGTAATGCGGATAGTAACAATAGAATAAGGATAATAATAACAGTTATAGCGATAATAATAATAGTAATAAGAATAATAATAACAGTTATAAGGATAAACACAAGAATAATACGGATAGCAACAATAGAATAAGGATATTAATAATAGTTAGAAGGATAAAGACAAGAGGAATAAGGATAATATAATATTAATAAGAATAATATAACAGTTATAGCGATAATAATAATAGTAATAAGGATAATAATAATAATCATAAGGATAAAGACAAGAGGAATAGGGATAATAATAGTAGTAATAAGAATAATAATAATAACAGTTATAAGGATAAAGACAAGAGAAATACGGATAGTAACAATAGAATAAGGATAATAATAACAGTTATAGCGATAATAATCACAGTAACGAGAATAATAGTAACAGTTACAGCGATAATACTAATAGTAATAAGGATTATAATAATAGTTATAAGGATAAAGACAAGAGTAATAGCTATAGTAACAATAGAATAAGGATAATAATAAAGTTATAGTGATAATAATAATAGTAATAAGAATAATATAACAGTTATAAGGATAAATACAAGAGAAATACGGATAGTAACAATAGAATAAGGATAATAATAACAGTTATAGCGATAATAATCATAGTAACGAGGAATAATAATAACAGTTACAGCGATAATACTAATAGTAATAAGGATAATAATAACAGTTATAGCGATAAAAATAATAGTAATAAGGATAATAATAATAGTAATAAGGATAAAGACAAGAGTAATACGTATAGTAACCATAGAATAAGGATAATAATAACGGTTATAGCGATAATAATAATAGTTATAAGGATAAAGGATAAAGACAAGAGTAATACGGATAGTAACAATAGAATAAGGATAATAATAACAGTTATAGCGATAATAATAATAGGAATAAGGATAATAATAACAGTTATAGAGATAATAATAATAATAATAAAGATAATAATAATAGTCGTAAGGATAAAGACAAGAGGAATAGGGATAATAATAATAGTAATAAGAATAATAATAACAGTTATAAGGATAATGACAAGAGTAATACGGATAGTAACAATAGAATAAGGATAATAATAACAGTTATAGCGATAATAATAATAATAATACGAATAATAATAACAGTTATAAGGATAAAGACAAGAGAAATAGGGATAATAATAATAGTAATAAGAATAATAATAACAGTTATAGCGATAATAATAATAGTAATAAGGATAATAATAATAGTTATAAGGATAAAGACAAGAGTAATACGTACAGTAACAATAGAATAAGGAAAATAATAACAGTTATAGCGATAATAATAATAGTTATAAGGATAAAGACAAGAGAAATAGGGATAATAATAATAGTTATAAGGATAAAGACAAGTGTAATATGGATAGTAATAATAGAATAAGGATAATAATAACAGATATAGCGATAATAATCATAGTTACAAGAATAATAATAACAGTTATAGCGATAATAATAATAATAATAAGGATAATTGTAACAGTTATAGCGATAATAATAATAGTAATACGGATAATAATAACAGTTATGGCGATAATAATAATAGTAATAAGGATAATAGTAATAGTTATAAGGACAAAGACAAGAGTAATACGGATAGTAACAATAAATTTAGGATAATAATAACAGTTATAGCGATAATAATAATAGTTATAAGGATAAAGACAAGAGAAATAGGGATAATAATAATAGTTATAAGGATAAAGACAAGTGTAATAGGGATAGTAATTATAGAATAAGGATAATAATAACAGATATAGCGATAATAATCATTGTTACAAGAATAATAATAACAGTTACAGTGATAATAATAATAATAATAAGGATAATTGTAACAGTTATAGCGATAATAATAATAGTTATAAGGATGAAGACAAGAGAAATACGGATAGTAACAATAGAATAAGGATAATAATAACAGTTATAGCGATATTAATAATAGTCATAATTATAATAATAATAATAATAGTCATAAGGATAAAGACAAGAGGAATAGAGATAATAATAATAGTAATAAGAATAATAATAACAGTTATAAGGATAATGACAAGGGTAATACGGATAGTAACAATAGAATAAGGATAATAATAACAGTTATAGCGATAATAATAATAATAATACGAATAATAATAACAGTTATAAGGATAAAGACAAGAGAAATAGGGATAATAATAATAGTAATAAGAATAATAATAACAGTTATAGCGATAATAATAATAGTAATAAGGATAATAATAATAGTTATAAGGATAAAGACAAGAGTAATACGTACAGTAACAATAGAATAAGGAAAATAATAACAGTTATAGCGATAATAATAATAGTAATAAGAATAATAATAACAGTTGTAAGGATAAAGACAAGAGTAATGCGGATAGTAACAATAGAATAAGGATAATAATAACAGTTATAGCGATAATAATAATAGTAATAAGAATAATAATAACAGTTATAAGGATAAACACAAGAATAATACGGATAGCAACAATAGAATAAGGATATTAATAATAGTTAGAAGGATAAAGACAAGAGGAATAAGGATAATAATAATAGTAATAAGAATAATAATAACAGTTATAGCGATAATAATAATAGTAATAAGGATAATAATAATAATCATAAGGATAAAGACAAGAGGAATAGGGATAATAATAGTAGTAATAAGAATAATAATAATAACAGTTATAAGGATAATGACAAGAGTAATACGGATAGTAACAATAGAATAAGGATAATAGTAACAGTTATAGCGACAATAATAACAATAATACGAATAATAATAACAGTTATAAGGATAAAGACAAGAGTAATACGGATAGTAACAATAGAATAAGGATAATAATAACTGTTATGGCGATAATAATAATAGTAATAAGGATAATAGTAATAGTCAGAAGGACAATGACAAGAGTAATACGGATAGTAACAATAAAATTAGGATAATAATAACAGTTATAGCGATAATAATAATAGTTATAAGGATAAAGACAAGAGAAATAGGGATAATAATAATAGTTATAAGGATAAAGACAAGTGTAATAGGGATAGTAATAATAGAATAAGGATAATAATAACAGATATAGCGATAATAATCATAGTTACAAGAATAATAATAACAGTTATAGCGATAATAATAATAATAATAAGGATAATTGTAACAGTTATAGCGATAATAATAATAGTTATAAGGATGAAGACAAGAGGAATACGGATAGTAACAATAGAATAAGGATAATAATAACAGTTATAGCGATAATAATAGTAGTAATAATTATAATAATAATAATAATAGTCATAAGGATAAAGACAAGAGGAATAGGGATAATAATAATAGTAATAAGAATAATAATAACAGTTAGAAGGATAATAACAAGAGTAATACGGATAGTAACAATAGAATATGGATAATAATAACAGTTATAGCCATAATAATAATAATAATACGAATAATAATAACAGTTATAGCGATAATAATAATAGTAATAAGGATAATAATAATAGTTATAAGGATAAAGACAAGAGTAATACGTACAGTAACAATAGAATAAGGAAAATAATAACAGTTATAGCGATAATAATAATAGTAATAAGAATAATAATAACAGTTGTAAGGATAAAGACAAGAGTAATGCGGATAGTAACAATAGAATAAGGATAATAATAACAGTTATAGCGATAATAATAATAGTAATAAGAATAATAATAACAGTTATAAGGATAAACACAAGAATAATACGGATAGCAACAATAGAATAAGGATATTAATAATAGTTAGAAGGATAAAGACAAGAGGAATAAGGATAATAATAATAGTAATAAGAATAATAATAACAGTTATAGCGATAATAATAATAATAATAAGGATAATAATAATAATCATAAGGATAAAGACAAGAGGAATAGGGATAATAATAGTAGTAATAAGAATAATAATAATAACAGTTATAAGGATAATGACAAGAGTAATACGGATAGTAACAATAGAATAAGGATAATAGTAACAGTTATAGCGACAATAATAACAATAATACGAATAATAATAACAGTTATAAGGATAAAGACAAGAGTAATACGGATAGTAACAATAGAATAAGGATAATAATAACTGTTATGGCGATAATAATAATAGTAATAAGGATAATAGTAATAGTCAGAAGGACAATGACAAGAGTAAGACGGATAGTAACAATAAAATTAGGATAATAATAACAGTTATAGCGATAATAATAATAGTTATAAGGATAAAGACAAGAGAAATAGGGATAATAATAATAGTTATAAGGATAAAGACAAGTGTAATAGGGATAGTAATAATAGAATAAGGATAATAATAACAGATATAGCGATAATAATCATAGTTACAAGAATAATAATAACAGTTATAGCGATAATAATAATAATAATAAGGATAATTGTAACAGTTATAGCGATAATAATAATAGTTATAAGGATGAAGACAAGAGGAATACGGATAGTAACAATAGAATAAGGATAATAATAACAGTTATAGCGATAATAATAGTAGTAATAATTATAATAATAATAATAATAGTCATAAGGATAAAGACAAGAGGAATAGGGATAATAATAATAGTAATAAGAATAATAATAACAGTTATAAGGATAATGACAAGAGTAATACGGATAGTAACAATAAAATTAGGATAATAATAACAGTTATAGCGATAATAATAATAGTTATAAGGATAAAGACAAGAGAAATAGGGATAATAATAATAGTTATAAGGATAAAGACAAGTGTAATAGGGATAGTAATAATAGAATAAGGATAATAATAACAGTTATAGTGATAATAATAATAGTAATAAGAATAATAATAACAGTTGTAAGGATAAAGACAAGAGTAATGCGGATAGTAACAATAGAATAAGGATAATAATAACAGTTATAGCGATAATAATAATAGTAATAAGAATAATAATAACAGTTATAAGGATAAACACAAGAATAATACGGATAGTAACAATAGAATAAGGATAATAATAACTGTTATGGCGATAATAATAATAGTAATAAGGATAATAGTAATAGTTATAAGGACAATGACAAGAGTAATACGGATAGTAACAATAAAATTAGGATAATAATAACAGTTATAGCGATAATAATAATAGTTATAAGGATAAAGACAAGAGAAATAGGGATAATAATAATAGTTATAAGGATAAAGACAAGTGTAATAGGGATAGTAATTATAGAATAAGGATAATAATAACAGATATAGCGATAATAATCATTGTTACAAGAATAATAATAACAGTTACAGTGATAATA
Source organism: Megachile ligniseca (assembly GCA_945859555.1). Classification (NCBI taxonomy): domain Eukaryota; kingdom Metazoa; phylum Arthropoda; class Insecta; order Hymenoptera; family Megachilidae; genus Megachile; species Megachile ligniseca. Next base: position 117,099 of record CAMAOC010000058.1, read on the forward strand.
ATAATAATAATAAGGATAATTGTAACAGTTATAGCGATAATAATAATAGTTATAAGGATGAAGACAAGAGGAATACGGATAGTAACAATAGAATAAGGATAATAATAACAGTTATAGCGATATTAATAATAGTCATAATTATAATAATAATAATAATAGTCATAAGGATAAAGACAAGAGGAATAGAGATAATAATAATAGTAATAAGAATAATAATAACAGTTATAAGGATAATGACAAGGGTAATACGGATAGTAACAATAGAATAAGGATAATAATAACAGTTATAGCGATAATAATAATAATAATACGAATAATAATAACAGTTATAAGGATAAAGACAAGAGAAATAGGGATAATAATAATAGTAATAAGAATAATAATAACAGTTATAGCGATAATAATAATAGTAATAAGGATAATAATAATAGTTATAAGGATAAAGACAAGAGTAATACGTACAGTAACAATAGAATAAGGAAAATAATAACAGTTATAGCGATAATAATAATAGTAATAAGAATAATAATAACAGTTGTAAGGATAAAGACAAGAGTAATGCGGATAGTAACAATAGAATAAGGATAATAATAACAGTTATAGCGATAATAATAATAGTAATAAGAATAATAATAACAGTTATAAGGATAAACACAAGAATAATACGGATAGCAACAATAGAATAAGGATATTAATAATAGTTAGAAGGATAAAGACAAGAGGAATAAGGATAATAATAATAGTAATAAGAATAATAATAACAGTTATAGCGATAATAATAATAGTAATAAGGATAATAATAATAATCATAAGGATAAAGACAAGAGGAATAGCGATAATAATAGTAGTAATAAGAATAATAATAATAACAGTTATAAGGATAAAGACAAGAGAGATACGGATAGTAACAATAGAATAAGGATAATAATAACAGTTATAGCGATAATAATAATAGTAATAAGGATAATAATAATAGTTATAAGGATAAAGACAAGAGTAATACGTATAGTAACAATAGAATAAGGATAATAATAACAGTTATAGTGATAATAATAATAGTAATAAGAATAATAATAACAGTTATAAGGATAAATACAAGAGAAATACGGATAGTAACAATAGAATAAGGATAATAATAACAGTTATAGCGATAATAATCATAGTAACGAGAATAATAATAACAGTTACAGCGATAATACTAATAGTAATAAGGATAATAATAACAGTTATAGCGATAATAATAATAGTAATAAGGATAATAATAATAGTAATAAGGATAAAGACCAGAGTAATACGTATAGTAACCATAGAATAAGGATAATAATAACGGTTATAGCGATAATAATAATAGTAATAAGGATAATAATAATAGTTATAAGGATAAAGACAAGAGTAATACGGATAGTAACAATAGAATAAGGATAATAATAACAGTTATAGCGATAATAATAATAGGAATAAGGATAATAATAACAGTTATAGAGATAATAATAATAATAATAAAGATAATAATAATAGTCATAAGGATAAAGACAAGAGGAATAGGGATAATAATAATAGTAATAAGAATAATAATAACAGTTATAAGGATAATGACAAGAGTAATACGGATAGTAACAATAGAATAAGGATAATAATAACAGTTATAGCGATAATAATAATAATAATACGAATAATAATAACAGTTATAAGGATAAAGACAAGAGAAATAGGGATAATAATAATAGTAATAAGAATAATAATAACAGTTATAGCGATAATAATAATAGTAATAAGGATAATAATAATAGTTATAAGGATAAAGACAAGAGTAATACGTACAGTAACAATAGAATAAGGAAAATAATAACAGTTATAGCGATAATAATAATAGTAATAAGAATAATAATAACAGTTGTAAGGATAAAGACAAGAGTAATGCGGATAGTAACAATAGAATAAGGATAATAATAACAGTTATAGCGATAATAATAATAGTAATAAGAATAATAATAACAGTTATAAGGATAAACACAAGAATAATACGGATAGTAACAATAGAATAAGGATAATAATAACTGTTATGGCGATAATAATAATAGTAATAAGGATAATAGTAATAGTTATAAGGACAATGACAAGAGTAATACGGATAGTAACAACAAAATTAGGATAATAATAACAGTTATAGCGATAATAATAATAGTTATAAGGATAAAGACAAGAGAAATAGGGATAATAATAATAGTTATAAGGATAAAGACAAGTGTAATAGGGATAGTAATAATAGAATAAGGATAATAATAACAGATATAGCGATAATAATCATTGTTACAAGAATAATAATAACAGTTACAGTGATAATAATAATAATAATAAGGATAATTGTAACAGTTATAGCGATAATAATAATAGTTATAAGGATGAAGACAAGAGAAATACGGATAGTAACAATAGAATAAGGATAATAATAACAGTTATAGCGATATTAATAATAGTCATAATTATAATAATAATAATAATAGTCATAAGGATAAAGACAAGAGGAATAGAGATAATAATAATAGTAATAAGAATAATAATAACAGTTATAAGGATAATGACAAGGGTAATACGGATAGTAACAATAGAATAAGGATAATAATAACAGTTATAGCGATAATAATAATAATAATACGAATAATAATAACAGTTATAAGGATAAAGACAAGAGAAATAGGGATAATAATAATAGTAATAAGAATAATAATAACAGTTATAGCGATAATAATAATAGTAATAAGGATAATAATAATAGTTATAAGGATAAAGACAAGAGTAATACGTACAGTAACAATAGAATAAGGAAAATAATAACAGTTATAGCGATAATAATAATAGTAATAAGAATAATAATAACAGTTGTAAGGATAAAGACAAGAGTAATGCGGATAGTAACAATAGAATAAGGATAATAATAACAGTTATAGCGATAATAATAATAGTAATAAGAATAATAATAACAGTTATAAGGATAAACACAAGAATAATACGGATAGCAACAATAGAATAAGGATATTAATAATAGTTAGAAGGATAAAGACAAGAGGAATAAGGATAATAATAATAGTAATAAGAATAATAATAACAGTTATAGCGATAATAATAATAGTAATAAGGATAATAATAATAATCATAAGGATAAAGACAAGAGGAATAGGGATAATAATAGTAGTAATAAGAATAATAATAATAACAGTTATAAGGATAATGACAAGAGTAATACGGATAGTAACAATAGAATAAGGATAATAGTAACAGTTATAGCGACAATAATAACAATAATACGAATAATAATAACAGTTATAAGGATAAAGACAAGAGTAATACGGATAGTAACAATAGAATAAGGATAATAATAACTGTTATGGCGATAATAATAATAGTAATAAGAATAATAATAACAGTTATAAGGATAATGACAAGAGTAATACGGATAGTAACAATAGAATATGGATAATAATAACAGTTATAGCCATAATAATAATAATAATACGAATAATAATAACAGTTATAAGGATAAAGACAAGAGAAATAGGGATAATAATAATAGTAATAAGAATAATAATAACAGTTATAGCGATAATAATAATAGTATAATAATAAGGATAATAATAATAGTTATAAGGATAAAGACAAGAGTAATACGGATAGTAACAATAGAATAAGGATAATAATAACAGTTATAGCGATAATAATCATAGTAACGAGAATAATAATAACAGTTACAGCGATAATACTAATAGTAATAAGGATAATATTAACAGTTATAGCGATAATAATAATAGTAATAAGGATAATAATAATAGTTATAAGGATAAAGACAAGAGTAATACGTATAGTAACCATAGAATAAGGATAATAATAACAGTTATAGCGATAATAATCATAGTAACGAGAATAATAGTAACAGTTACAGCGATAATACTAATAGTAATAAGGATAATAATAACAGTTATAGCGATAATAATAATAGTAATAAGGATAATAATAATAGTTATAAGGATAAAGACAAGAGTAATACGGATGGTAACAATAGAATAAGGATAATAGTAATAGTTATAGCGATAATAATAATAGTAATAAGAATAATAATAACAGTTATAGCGATAACAATAATAGTAATAATGATAATAATAATAGTAGATAATAGTAATAAATCGTATCTGTCTCGAAAGTACAAGTTCTGGCAGCGTAATGCTTTTCGTACCTGTCGCGAAAGTACAAGTTCCGGCAGCGTATTGCTTTTCGTATCCGTCGCGAAAGTACAAGTTCTGGCAGCGTATTGCTTTTCGTATCCGTCGCGAAAGTACAAGTTCCGGCAGCGTATTGCTTTCCGTATCTGTCGCGAAAGTACAAGTTCTGGCAGCGGATTGGTTTTCGTGTCCGTCGCGAAAATACAAGTTCCGGCAGCGTAATGCTTTCCGTATCTGTCGCGAAAGTACAAGTTCTGGCAGCGTATTGCTTTTCGTATCTGTCGCGAAAGTACAAGTTCCGGCAGCGTATTGCTTTCCGTATCTGTCGCGAAAGTACATATGCCGGCAGCGAATTGCTTTCCGTATCTGTCGCGAAAGTACAAGTTCTGGCAGCGTATAGTTTTTCGTATCTGTCGCGATAGTACAAGTTCTGGCAGCGTATTCCTTTTCGTATGTTTCGCGTAAAGACAAGTTCTGGCAGCGGATTGGTTTTCGTATCTTTCGCGTAAATACAAGTTCCGGCAGCGTAATGCTTTTCGTATCTTTCGCGTAAATACAAGTTCCGGCAGCGTAATGCTTTCCGTGTCTGTCGAGAAAGTACAAGTTCCGGCAGCGTATTGTTTTCCGTATCTGTCGCGAAAGTACATATGCCGGCAGCGAATTGCTTTCCGTATCTGTCCTGAAAGTACAAGTTCTGGCAGCGTATTGCTTTTCGTACCTGTCGCGAAAGTACAAGTTCCGGCAGCGTAATGCTTTCCGTATCTGTCGCGAAAGTACAAGTTCTGGCAGCGAATTGCTTTTCGTATCTGTCGCGATAGTACAAGTTCTGGCAGCGTATTCCTTTTCGTATCTTTCGCGTAAATACAAGTTCTGGCAGCGTAATGCTTTCCGTATCTGTCGAGAAAGTACCAGTTCTGTCAGCGTAATCCTTTTCGTATCTTTCGCGTAAATACAAGTTCTGGCAGCGTATTGCTTTCCGTATCTGTCGCGAAAGTACAAGTTCTGGCAGCGAATTGCTTTTCGTATCTGTCGCGAAAGTACAAGTTCCGGCAGCGTATTGCTTTCCGTATCTGTCGCGAAAGTACAAGTTCCGGCAGCGTATTGCTTTACGTATCTTTCGCGTAAATACAAGTTCCGGCAGCGTAATCCTTTTCGTATCTTTCGCGTAAATACAAGTTCCGGCAGCGTAATGCTTTCCGTGTCTGTCGAGAAAGTACAAGTTCCGGCAGCGTATTGCTTTCCGTATCTGTCGCGAAAGTACAAGTTCTGGCAGCGAATTGCTTTTCGTATCTGTCGCGAAAGTACAAGTTCCGGCAGCGTATTGCTTTCCGTATCTGTCGCGAAAGTACAAGTTCCGGCAGCGTATTGCTTTACGTATCTTTCGCGTAAATACAAGTTCCGGTAGCGTATTCCTTTTCGTATCTTTCGCGTAAATACAAGTTCTGGCAGCGTATTGCTTTTCGTATCTTTCGTTTAAATACAAGTTCCGGTAGATTAATGCTTTCCGTATCTGTCGAGAAAGTACAAGTTCCGGCAGCGTATTGTTTTCCGTATCTGTCGCGAAAGTACAAGTTCCGGCAGCGTATTGCTTTTCGTATCTTTCGCGTAAATACAAGTTCCGGCAGCGTAATCCTTTTCGTATCTTTCGCGTAAATACAAGTTACGGCAGCGTAATCCTTTTCGTATCTTTCGCGTAAATACAAGTTCCGGCAGCGTAATGCTTTCCGTATCTGTCGAGAAAGTACCAGTTCTGGCAGCGTAATGCTTTTCGTATCTTTCGCGTAAATACAAGTTCCGGCAGCGTATTCCTTTTCGTATCTTTCGCGTAAATACAAGTTCTGGCAGCGTAATGCTTTTCGTATCTGTCGCGATAGTACAAGTTCTGGCAGCGTATTGGTTTCCGTATCTGTCGCGAAAGTACAAGTTCCGGCAGCGTAATGCTTTTCGTATCTTTCGCGTAAATACAAGTTCCGGCAGCGTAATGCTTTCCGTATCTGTCGAGAAAGTACCAGTTCTGTCAGCATAATCCTTTTCGTATCTTTCGCGTAAATACAAGTTCTGGCAGCGTATTGCTTTTCGTATCTTTCGTTTAAATACAAGTTCCGGTAGAGTAATGCTTTCCGTATCTGTCGAGAAAGTACAAGTTCCGGCAGCGTATTGTTTTCCGTATCTGTCGCGAAAGTACAAGTTCTGGCAGCGAATTGCTTTCCGTATCTGTCGCGAAAGTACAAGTTCTGGCAGCGTATTGCTTTTCGTATCCGTCGCGAAAGTACAAGTTCCGGCAGCGTATTGCTTTCCGTATCTGTCGCGAAAGTACAAGTTCTGGCAGCGTATTGTTTTTCGTATCTGTCGCGATAGTACAAGTTCTGGCAGCGTACTCCTTTTCGTATGTTTCGCGTAAAGACAAGTTCTGGCAGCGGATTGGTTTTCGTATCTTTCGCGTAAATACAAGTTCCGGCAGCGTAATGCTTTTCGTATCTTTCGCGTAAATACAAGTTCCGGCAGCGTAATGCTTTCCGTGTCTGTCGAGAAAGTACAAGTTCCGGCAGCGTATTGCTTTCCGTATCTGTCGCGAAAGTACAAGTTCCGGCAGCGTATTGCTTTACGTATCTTTCGCGTAAATACAAGTTCCGGCAGCGTAATCCTTTTCGTATCTTTCGCGTAAATACAAGTTCCGGCAGCGTAATGCTTTCCGTATCTGTCGAGAAAGTACCAGTTCTGGCAGCGTATTGCTTTTCGTATCTGTCGCGAAAGTACCAGTTCTGGCAGCGTATTGCTTTTCGTATCTTTCGTTTAAATACAAGTTCCGGTAGAGTAATGCTTTCCGTATCTGTCGAGAAAGTACCAGTTCTGGCAGCGTATTGCTTTCCGTATCTGTCGCGAAAGTACAAGTTCTGGCAGCGAATTGCTTTTCGTATCTGTCGCGAAAGTACAAGTTCCGGCAGCGTATTGTTTTCCGTATCTGTGGCGAAAGTACAAGGTCTGGCAGCGTAATCCCTTTCGTATCTTTCGCGTAAAGACAAGTTCTGGCAGCCGATTGCTTTTCGAATCTTTCGTTTAAATACAAGTTCTGGCAGCGTATTGTTTTCCGTATCTGTCGCGTTATTACAAGTTCTGGCAGCATAATGCTTTTCGTATCTGTCGCGAAAGTACATATGCCGGCAGCGAATTGCTTTCCGTATCTGTCGCGAAAGTACAAGTTCTGGCAGCGTATTGCTTTTCGTATCTGTCGCGAAAGTACAAGTTCCGGCAGCGTATTGCTTTTCGTATCTTTCGCGTAAATACAAGTTCCGGCAGCGTAATGCTTTCCGTGTCTGTCGAGAAAGTACAAGTTCCGGCAGCGTATTGTTTTCCGTATCTGTGGCGAAAGTACAAGGTCTGGCAGCGTAATGCTTTTCGTATCTTTCGCGTAATTACAAGTTCTGGCAGCATAATGCTTTTCGTATCTGTCGCGAAAGTACATATAACGGCAGCGAATTGCTTTCCGTATCTGTCGCGAAAGTACAAGTTCTGGCAGCGTATAGTTTTTCGTATCTGTCGCGATAGTACAAGTTCTGGCAGCGTATTCCTTTTCGTATGTTTCGCGTAAAGACAAGTTCTGGCAGCGGATTGGTTTTCGTATCTTTCGCGTAAATACAAGTTCCGGCAGCGTAATGCTTTTCGTATCTTTCGCGTAAATACAAGTTCCGGCAGCGTAATGCTTTCCGTGTCTGTCGAGAAAGTACAAGTTCCGGCAGCGTATTGTTTTCCGTATCTGTCGCGAAAGTACATATGCCGGCAGCGAATTGCTTTCCGTATCTGTCCTGAAAGTACAAGTTCTGGCAGCGTATTGCTTTTCGTACCTGTCGCGAAAGTACAAGTTCCGGCAGCGTAATGCTTTCCGTATCTGTCGCGAAAGTACAAGTTCTGGCAGCGAATTGCTTTTCGTATCTGTCGCGATAGTACAAGTTCTGGCAGCGTATTCCTTTTCGTATCTTTCGCGTAAATACAAGTTCTGGCAGCGTAATGCTTTCCGTATCTGTCGAGAAAGTACCAGTTCTGTCAGCGTAATCCTTTTCGTATCTTTCGCGTAAATTCAAGTTCTGGCAGCGTATTGCTTTTCGTATCCGTCGCGAAAGTACAAGTTCCGGCAGCGTATTGCTTTCCGTATCTGTCGCGAAAGTACAAGTTCTGGCAGCGAATTGCTTTTCGTATCTGTCGCGATAGTACAAGTTCTGGCAGCGTATTCCTTTTCGTATCTTTCGCGTAAATACAAGTTCTGGCAGCGTAATGCTTTCCGTATCTGTCGAGAAAGTACCAGTTCTGTCAGCGTAATCCTTTTCGTATCTTTCGCGTAAATACAAGTTCTGGCAGCGTATTGCTTTTCGTATCCGTCGCGAAAGTACAAGTTCCGGCAGCGTATTGCTTTCCGTATCTGTCGCGAAAGTACAAGTTCTGGCAGCGAATTGCTTTTCGTATCTTTCGCGTAAATACAAGTTCCGGCAGCGTAATCCTTTTCGTATCTTTCGCGTAAATACAAGTTCTGGCAGCGTAATGCTTTCCGTGTCTGTCGAGAAAGTACAAGTTCCGGCAGCGTAATGCTTTTCGTATCTTTCGCGTAAATACAAGTTCCGGCAGCGTAATGCTTTCCGTATCTGTCGAGAAAGTACCAGTTCTGTCAGCATAATCCTTTTCGTATCTTTCGCGTAAATACAAGTTCTGGCAGCGTATTGCTTTTCGTATCTTTCGTTTAAATACAAGTTCCGGTAGAGTAATGCTTTCCGTATCTGTCGAGAAAGTACAAGTTCCGGCAGCGTATTGTTTTCCGTATCTGTCGCGAAAGTACAAGTTCTGGCAGCGAATTGCTTTCCGTATCTGTCGCGAAAGTACAAGTTCTGGCAGCGTATTGCTTTTCGTATCCGTCGCGAAAGTACAAGTTCCGGCAGCGTATTGCTTTCCGTATCTGTCGCGAAAGTACAAGTTCTGGCAGCGTATTGTTTTTCGTATCTGTCGCGATAGTACAAGTTCTGGCAGCGTACTCCTTTTCGTATGTTTCGCGTAAAGACAAGTTCTGGCAGCGGATTGGTTTTCGTATCTTTCGCGTAAATACAAGTTCCGGCAGCGTAATGCTTTTCGTATCTTTCGCGTAAATACAAGTTCCGGCAGCGTAATGCTTTCCGTGTCTGTCGAGAAAGTACAAGTTCCGGCAGCGTATTGCTTTCCGTATCTGTCGCGAAAGTACAAGTTCCGGCAGCGTATTGCTTTACGTATCTTTCGCGTAAATACAAGTTCCGGCAGCGTAATCCTTTTCGTATCTTTCGCGTAAATACAAGTTCCGGCAGCGTATTGCTTTCCGTATCTGTCGCGAAAGTACAAGTTCTGGCAGCGAATTGCTTTTCGTATCTGTCGCGAAAGTACAAGTTCCGGCAGCGTATTGCTTTCCGTATCTGTCGCGAAAGTACAAGTTCCGGCAGCGTATTGCTTTACGTATCTTTCGCGTAAATACAAGTTCCGGTAGCGTATTCCTTTTCGTATCTTTCGCGTAAATACAAGTTCTGGCAGCGTATTGCTTTTCGTATCTTTCGTTTAAATACAAGTTCCGGTAGATTAATGCTTTCCGTATCTGTCGAGAAAGTACAAGTTCCGGCAGCGTATTGTTTTCCGTATCTGTCGCGAAAGTACAAGTTCCGGCAGCGTATTGCTTTTCGTATCTTTCGCGTAAATACAAGTTCCGGCAGCGTAATCCTTTTCGTATCTTTCGCGTAAATACAAGTTACGGCAGCGTAATCCTTTTCGTATCTTTCGCGTAAATACAAGTTCCGGCAGCGTAATGCTTTCCGTATCTGTCGAGAAAGTACCAGTTCTGGCAGCGTAATGCTTTTCGTATCTTTCGCGTAAATACAAGTTCCGGCAGCGTATTCCTTTTCGTATCTTTCGCGTAAATACAAGTTCTGGCAGCGTAATGCTTTTCGTATCTGTCGCGATAGTACAAGTTCTGGCAGCGTATTGGTTTCCGTATCTGTCGCGAAAGTACAAGTTCCGGCAGCGTAATGCTTTTCGTATCTTTCGCGTAAATACAAGTTCCGGCAGCGTAATGCTTTCCGTATCTGTCGAGAAAGTACCAGTTCTGTCAGCATAATCCTTTTCGTATCTTTCGCGTAAATACAAGTTCTGGCAGCGTATTGCTTTTCGTATCTTTCGTTTAAATACAAGTTCCGGTAGAGTAATGCTTTCCGTATCTGTCGAGAAAGTACAAGTTCCGGCAGCGTATTGTTTTCCGTATCTGTCGCGAAAGTACAAGTTCTGGCAGCGAATTGCTTTCCGTATCTGTCGCGAAAGTACAAGTTCTGGCAGCGTATTGCTTTTCGTATCCGTCGCGAAAGTACAAGTTCCGGCAGCGTATTGCTTTCCGTATCTGTCGCGAAAGTACAAGTTCTGGCAGCGTATTGTTTTTCGTATCTGTCGCGATAGTACAAGTTCTGGCAGCGTACTCCTTTTCGTATGTTTCGCGTAAAGACAAGTTCTGGCAGCGGATTGGTTTTCGTATCTTTCGCGTAAATACAAGTTCCGGCAGCGTAATGCTTTTCGTATCTTTCGCGTAAATACAAGTTCCGGCAGCGTAATGCTTTCCGTGTCTGTCGAGAAAGTACAAGTTCCGGCAGCGTATTGCTTTCCGTATCTGTCGCGAAAGTACAAGTTCCGGCAGCGTATTGCTTTACGTATCTTTCGCGTAAATACAAGTTCCGGCAGCGTAATCCTTTTCGTATCTTTCGCGTAAATACAAGTTCCGGCAGCGTAATGCTTTCCGTATCTGTCGAGAAAGTACCAGTTCTGGCAGCGTATTGCTTTCCGTATCTGTCGCGAAAGTACAAGTTCTGGCAGCGAATTGCTTTTCGTATCTGTCGCGAAAGTACAAGTTCCGGCAGCGTATTGTTTTCCGTATCTGTGGCGAAAGTACAAGGTCTGGCAGCGTAATCCCTTTCGTATCTTTCGCGTAAAGACAAGTTCTGGCAGCCGATTGCTTTTCGAATCTTTCGTTTAAATACAAGTTCTGGCAGCGTATTGTTTTCCGTATCTGTCGCGTTATTACAAGTTCTGGCAGCATAATGCTTTTCGTATCTGTCGCGAAAGTACATATGCCGGCAGCGAATTGCTTTCCGTATCTGTCGCGAAAGTACAAGTTCTGGCAGCGTATTGCTTTTCGTATCTGTCGCGAAAGTACAAGTTCCGGCAGCGTATTGCTTTTCGTATCTTTCGCGTAAATACAAGTTCCGGCAGCGTAATGCTTTCCGTGTCTGTCGAGAAAGTACAAGTTCCGGCAGCGTATTGTTTTCCGTATCTGTGGCGAAAGTACAAGGTCTGGCAGCGTAATGCTTTTCGTATCTTTCGCGTAATTACAAGTTCTGGCAGCATAATGCTTTTCGTATCTGTCGCGAAAGTACATATAACGGCAGCGAATTGCTTTCCGTATCTGTCGCGAAAGTACAAGTTCTGGCAGCGTATAGTTTTTCGTATCTGTCGCGATAGTACAAGTTCTGGCAGCGTATTCCTTTTCGTATGTTTCGCGTAAAGACAAGTTCTGGCAGCGGATTGGTTTTCGTATCTTTCGCGTAAATACAAGTTCCGGCAGCGTAATGCTTTTCGTATCTTTCGCGTAAATACAAGTTCCGGCAGCGTAATGCTTTCCGTGTCTGTCGAGAAAGTACAAGTTCCGGCAGCGTATTGTTTTCCGTATCTGTCGCGAAAGTACATATGCCGGCAGCGAATTGCTTTCCGTATCTGTCCTGAAAGTACAAGTTCTGGCAGCGTATTGCTTTTCGTACCTGTCGCGAAAGTACAAGTTCCGGCAGCGTAATGCTTTCCGTATCTGTCGCGAAAGTACAAGTTCTGGCAGCGAATTGCTTTTCGTATCTGTCGCGATAGTACAAGTTCTGGCAGCGTATTCCTTTTCGTATCTTTCGCGTAAATACAAGTTCTGGCAGCGTAATGCTTTCCGTATCTGTCGAGAAAGTACCAGTTCTGTCAGCGTAATCCTTTTCGTATCTTTCGCGTAAATACAAGTTCTGGCAGCGTATTGCTTTTCGTATCCGTCGCGAAAGTACAAGTTCCGGCAGCGTATTGCTTTCCGTATCTGTCGCGAAAGTACAAGTTCTGGCAGCGAATTGCTTTTCGTATCTGTCGCGAAAGTACAAGTTCCGGCAGCGTATTGCTTTCCGTATCTGTCGCGAAAGTACAAGTTCCGGCAGCGTATTGCTTTACGTATCTTTCGCGTAAATACAAGTTCCGGCAGCGTAATCCTTTTCGTATCTTTCGCGTAAATACAAGTTCTGGCAGCGTAATGCTTTCCGTGTCTGTCGAGAAAGTACAAGTTCCGGCAGCGTATTGCTTTCCGTATCTGTCGCGAAAGTACAAGTTCTGGCAGCGAATTGCTTTTCGTATCTGTCGCGAAAGTACAAGTTCCGGCAGCGTATTGCTTTCCGTATCTGTCGCGAAAGTACAAGTTCCGGCAGCGTATTGCTTTACGTATCTTTCGCGTAAATACAAGTTCCGGTAGCGTATTCCTTTTCGTATCTTTCGCGTAAATACAAGTTCTGGCAGCGTATTGCTTTTCGTATCTTTCGTTTAAATACAAGTTCCGGTAGATTAATGCTTTCCGTATCTGTCGAGAAAGTACAAGTTCCGGCAGCGTATTGTTTTCCGTATCTGTCGCGAAAGTACAAGTTCCGGCAGCGTATTGCTTTTCGTATCTTTCGCGTAAATACAAGTTCCGGCAGCGTAATCCTTTTCGTATCTTTCGCGTAAATACAAGTTACGGCAGCGTAATCCTTTTCGTATCTTTCGCGTAAATACAAGTTCCGGCAGCGTAATGCTTTCCGTATCTGTCGAGAAAGTACCAGTTCTGGCAGCGTAATGCTTTTCGTATCTTTCGCGTAAATACAAGTTCCGGCAGCGTATTCCTTTTCGTATCTTTCGCGTAAATACAAGTTCTGGCAGCGTAATGCTTTTCGTATCTGTCGCGATAGTACAAGTTCTGGCAGCGTATTGGTTTCCGTATCTGTCGCGAAAGTACAAGTTCCGGCAGCGTAATGCTTTTCGTATCTTTCGCGTAAATACAAGTTCCGGCAGCGTAATGCTTTCCGTATCTGTCGAGAAAGTACCAGTTCTGTCAGCATAATCCTTTTCGTATCTTTCGCGTAAATACAAGTTCTGGCAGCGTATTGCTTTTCGTATCTTTCGTTTAAATACAAGTTCCGGTAGAGTAATGCTTTCCGTATCTGTCGAGAAAGTACAAGTTCCGGCAGCGTATTGTTTTCCGTATCTGTCGCGAAAGTACAAGTTCTGGCAGCGAATTGCTTTCCGTATCTGTCGCGAAAGTACAAGTTCTGGCAGCGTATTGCTTTTCGTATCCGTCGCGAAAGTACAAGTTCCGGCAGCGTATTGCTTTCCGTATCTGTCGCGAAAGTACAAGTTCTGGCAGCGTATTGTTTTTCGTATCTGTCGCGATAGTACAAGTTCTGGCAGCGTACTCCTTTTCGTATGTTTCGCGTAAAGACAAGTTCTGGCAGCGGATTGGTTTTCGTATCTTTCGCGTAAATACAAGTTCCGGCAGCGTAATGCTTTTCGTATCTTTCGCGTAAATACAAGTTCCGGCAGCGTAATGCTTTCCGTGTCTGTCGAGAAAGTACAAGTTCCGGCAGCGTATTGCTTTACGTATCTTTCGCGTAAATACAAGTTCCGGCAGCGTAATCCTTTTCGTATCTTTCGCGTAAATACAAGTTCCGGCAGCGTAATGCTTTCCGTATCTGTCGAGAAAGTACCAGTTCTGGCAGCGTATTGCTTTTCGTATCTGTCGCGAAAGTACCAGTTCTGGCAGCGTATTGCTTTTCGTATCTTTCGCGTAAATACAAGTTCCGGCAGCGTATTCCTTTTCGTGTCTTTCGCGTAAATACAAGTTCTGGCAGCGTAATGCTTTTCGTATCTGTCGCGATAGTACAAGTTCTGGCAGCGTATACCTTTTCGTATCTTTCGCGTAAATACAAGTTCTGGCAGCGTATTGCTTTTCGTATCTTTCGTTTAAATACAAGTTCCGGTAGAGTAATGCTTTCCGTATCTGTCGAGAAAGTACCAGTTCTGGCAGCGTATTGCTTTCCGTATCTGTCGCGAAAGTACAAGTTCTGGCAGCGAATTGCTTTTCGTATCTGTCGCGAAAGTACAAGTTCCGGCAGCGTATTGCTTTCCGTATCTGTCGCGAAAGTACAAGTTCCGGCAGCGTATTGTTTTTCGTATCTGTCGCGAAAGTACAAGTTCCGGCAGCGTATTGCTTTTCGTATCTTTCGCGTAAATACAAGTTCCGGCAGCGTAATGCTTTCCGTGTCTGTCGAGAAAGTACAAGTTCCGGCAGCGTATTGTTTTCCGTATCTGTGGCGAAAGTACAAGGTCTGGCAGCGTAATGCTTTTCGTATCTTTCGCGTAATTACAAGTTCTGGCAGCATAATGCTTTTCGTATCTGTCGCGAAAGTACATATAACGGCAGCGAATTGCTTTCCGTATCTGTCGCGAAAGTACAAGTTCTGGCAGCGTATTGCTTTTCGTATCTGTCGCGAAAGTACAAGTTCCGGCAGCGTATTGCTTTCCGTATCTGTCGCGAAAGTACAAGTTCCGGCAGCGTATTGCTTTTCGTATCTTTCGCGTAAATACAAGTTCCGGCAGCGTAATCCTTTTCGTATCTTTCGCGTAAATACAAGTTCCGGCAGCGTAATGCTTTCCGTATCTGTCGCGAAAGTACAAGTTCCGGCAGCGTATTGCTTTCCGTATCTGTCGAGATAGTACCAGTTCTGGCAGCGTATTGCTTTTCGTATCTTTCGCGTAAATACAAGTTCTGGCAGCGTATTGTTTTCCGTATCTGTCGCGAAAGTACAAGTTCTGGCAGCGGATTGCTTTTCGTATCTGTCGCGAAAGTACAAGTTCTGGCAGCGTATTGCTTTCCGTATCTGTCGCGAAAGTACAAGTTCTGGCAGCGTATTGTTTTCCGTATCTGTGGCGAAAGTACAAGTTCCGGCAGCGTATTGCTTTTCGTATCCGTCGCGAAAGTACAAGTTCCGGCAGCGTATTGCTTTCCGTATCTGTCGCGAAAGTACAAGTTCTGGCAGCGTATTGTTTTTCGTATCTGTCGCGATAGTACAAGTTCTGGCAGCGTATTCCTTTTCGTATGTTTCGCGTAAAGACAAGTTCTGGCAGCGGATTGGTTTTCGTATCTTTCGCGTAAATACAAGTTCCGGCAGCGTAATGCTTTTCGTATCTTTCACGTAAATACAAGTTCCGGCAGCGTAATGCTTTCCGTGTCTGTCGAGAAAGTTCAAGTTCCGGCAGCGTATTGTTTTCCGTATCTGTCGCGAAAGTACAAGGTCTGGCAGCGTAATGCTTTTCGTATCTTTCGCGTAATTCCAAGTTCTGGCAGCATAATGCTTTTCGTATCTGTCGCGAAAGTACATAATGCCGGCAGCGAATTGCTTTCCGTATCTGTCCTGAAAGTACAAGTTCTGGCAGCGTATTGCTTTTCGTACCTGTCGCGAAAGTACAAGTTCTGGCAGCGTATTGCTTTTCGTATCCGTCGCGAAAGTACAAGTTCCGGCAGCGTATTGCTTTGCGTATCTGTCGCGAAAGTACAAGTTCTGGCAGCGTATTGTTTTTCGTATCTGTCGCGATAGTACAAGTTCTGGCAGCGTATTCCTTTTCGTATGTTTCGCGTAAAGACAAGTTCTGGCAGCGGATTGGTTTTCGTATCTTTCGCGTAAATACAAGTTCCGGCAGCGTAATGCTTTTCGTATCTTTCGCGTAAATACAAGTTCCGGCAGCGTAATGCTTTCCGTGTCTGTCGAGAAAGTTCAAGTTCCGGCAGCGTATTGTTTTCCGTATCTGTCGCGAAAGTACAAGGTCTGGCAGCGTAATGCTTTTCGTATCTTTCGCGTAATTCCAAGTTCTGGCAGCATAATGCTTTTCGTATCTGTCGCGAAAGTACATAATGCCGGCAGCGAATTGCTTTCCGTATC
Organism: Megachile ligniseca; assembly: GCA_945859555.1. Classification (NCBI taxonomy): domain Eukaryota; kingdom Metazoa; phylum Arthropoda; class Insecta; order Hymenoptera; family Megachilidae; genus Megachile; species Megachile ligniseca. Next base: position 133,342 of record CAMAOC010000058.1, read on the forward strand.
TGTCGCGAAAGTACAAGTTCTGGCAGCGTATTGCTTTTCGTACCTGTCGCGAAAGTACAAGTTCCGGCAGCGTATTGCTTTCCGTATCTTTCGCGTAAATACAAGTTCCGGCAGCGTATTCCTTTTCGTATCTTTCGCGTAAATACAAGTTCTGGCAGCGTAATGCTTTTCGTATCTGTCGCGAAATTACAAGTTCCGGCAGCGTATTGCTTTTCGTATCCTTCGCGTAAATACAAGTTCCGGCAGCGTAATCCTTTTCGTATCTTTCGCGTAAATACAAGTTCTGGCAGCGTATTGCTTTTCGTATCTTTCGTTTAAATACAAGTTCCGGTGGAGTAATGCTTTCCATATCTGTCGAGAAAGTACAAGTTCCGGCAGCGTATTGTTTTCCGTATCTGTCGCGAAAGTACAAGGTCTGGCAGCGTAATGCTTTTCGTATCTTTCGCGTAATTCCAAGTTCTGGCAGCATAATGCTTTTCGTATCTGTCGCGAAAGTACAAGTTCCGGCAGCGTATTGCTTTCCGTATCTTTCGCGTAAATACAAGTTCCGGCAGCGTAATGCTTTCCGTATCTGTCGAGAAAGTACCAGTTCTGGCAGCGTATTCCTTTTCGTATGTTTCGCGTAAAGACAAGTTCTGGCAGCGGATTGGTTTTCGTATCTGTCGAGAAAGTACCAGTTCTGGCAGCGTAATGCTTTTCGTATCTGTCGCGATAGTACAAGTTCTTTGCAGCGTATTCCTTTTCGTATCTTTCGCGTAAATACAAGTTCTGGCAGCGTATTGCTTTTCGTATCTTTCGTTTAAATACAAGTTCCGGTAGAGTAATGCTTTCCGTATCTGTCGAGAAAGTACAAGTTCTGGCAGCGAATTGCTTTTCGTATCTGTCGCGAAAGTACAAGTTCCGGCAGCGTATTGCTTTCCGTATCTGTCGCGAAAGTACAAGTTCTGGCAGCGAATTGCTTTCCGTATCTGTCGCGAAAGTACAAGTTCTGGCAGCGTATTGCTTTCTGTATCTGTCGCGAAAGTACAAGTTCTGGCAGCGTATTGCTTTTCGTATCCGTCGCGAAAGTACAAGTTCGCGCAGCGTATTGCTTTCCGTCTCTGTCGCGAAAGTACAAGTTCTGGCAGCGAATTGCTTTTCGTATCTGTCGCGTATTTACAAGTTCCTGCAGCGTATTGCTTTCCGTATCTGTCGCGAAAGTACAAGTTCCGGCAGCGTATTGTTTTTCGTATCTGTCGCGAAAGTACAAGTTCCGGCAGCGTATTGCTTTCCGTATCTGTCGCGAAAGTACAAGTTCCGGCAGCGTATTGCTTTACGTATCTTTCGCGTAAATACAAGTTCCGGCAGCGTAATCCTTTTCGTATCTTTCGCGTAAATACAAGTTCCGGCAGCGTAATGCTTTCCGTATCTGTCGAGAAAGTACCAGTTCTGGCAGCGTAATGCTTTTCGTATCTTTCGCGTAAATACAAGTTCCGGCAGCGTAATCCTTTTCGTATCTTTCGCGTAAATACACGTTCCGGCAGCGTATTGCTTTCCGTATCTGTCGCGAAAGTACAAGTTCCGGCAGCGTATTGCTTTCCGTATCTGTCGAGAAAGTACCAGTTCTGGCAGCGTATTGTTTTTCGTATGTTTCGCGTAAAGACAAGTTCTGGCAGCGGATTGGTTTTCGTATCTTTCGCGTAAATACAAGTTCCGGCAGCGTAATGCTTTTCGTATCTTTCGCGTAAATACAAGTTCCGGCAGCGTAATGCTTTCCGTGTCTGTCGAGAAAGTTCAAGTTCCGGCAGCGTATTGTTTTCCGTATCTGTCGCGAAAGTACAAGGTCTGGCAGCGTAATGCTTTTCGTATCTTTCGCGTAATTCCAAGTTCTGGCAGCATAATGCTTTTCGTATCTGTCGCGAAAGTACATATGCCGGCAGCGAATTGCTTTCCGTATCTGTCCTGAACGTACAAGTTCTGGCAGCGTATTCTTTTCGTACCTGTCGCGAAAGTACAAGTTCCGGCAGCGTATTGTTTTCCGTATCTGTCGCGAAAGTACCAGTTCTGGCAGCGTAATGCTTTTCGTATCTTTCGCGTAAATACAAGTTCCGGCAGCGTATTCCTTTTCGTATCTTTCGCGTAAATACAAGTTCTGGCAGCGTAATGCTTTTCGTATCTGTCGCGATAGTACAAGTTCTGGCAGCGTATTCCTTTTCATATCCTTCGCGAAAATACAAGTACTGGCAGCGTATTGGTTTCCGTATCTGTCGCGAAAGTACAAGTTCTGGCAGCGTAATGCTTTTCGTACCTGTCGCGAAAGTACAAGTTCTGGCAGCGTATTGCTTTTCGTATCTGTCGCGATAGTACAAGTTCTGGCAGCGTATTCCTTTTCTATGTTTCGCGTAAAGACAAGTTCTGGCAGCGGATTGGTTTTCGTATCTTTCGCGTAAATACAAGTTCCGGCAGCGTAATGCTTTCCGTATCTGACGAGAAAGTACCAGTTCTGGCAGCGTATTCCTTTTCGTATGTTTCGCGTAAAGACAAGTTCCGGCAGCGGATTGGTTTTCGTATCTGTCGAGAAAGTACCAGTTCTGTCAGCGTAATCCTTTTCGTATCTTTCGCGTAAATACAAGTTCTGGCAGCGTATTGCTTTTCGTATCTTTCGTTTAAATACAAGTTCCGGTAGAGTAATGCTTTCCGTATCTGTCGAGAAAGTACAAGTTCCGGCAGCGTATTGTTTTCCGTATCTGTCGGGAAAGTACAAGTTCTGGCAGCGTATTGCTTTTCGTATCCGTCGCGAAAGTACAAGTTCCGGCAGCGTATTGCTTTCCGTATCTGTCGCGAAAGTACAAGTTCTGGCAGCGAATTGCTTTTCGTATCTGTCGCGAAAGTACAAGTTCCGGCAGCGTATTGCTTTCCGTATCTGTCGCGAAAGTACATATGCCGGCAGCGAATTGCTTTCCGTATCTGTCGCGTAAGTACAAGTTCTGGCAGCGTAATGCTTCTCGTACCTGTCGCGAAAGTACAAGTTCCGGCAGCGTATTGCTTTTCGTATCCGTCGCGAAAGTACTAGTTCTGGCAGCGTATTGCTTTTCGTATCCGTCGCGAAAGTACAAGTTCCAGCAGCGTATTGCTTTCCGTATCTGTCGCGAAAGTACAAGTTCTGGCAGCGTATAGTTTTTCGTATCTGTCGCGATAGTACAAGTTCTGGCAGCGTATTCCTTTTCGTATGTTTCGCGTAAAGACAAGTTCTGGCAGCGGATTGGTTTTCGTATCTTTCGCGTAAATACAAGTTCCGGCAGCGTAATGCTTTTCGTATCTTTCGCGTAAATACAAGTTCCGGCAGCGTAATGCTTTCCGTGTCTGTCGAGAAAGTACAAGTTCCGGCAGCGTATTGTTTTCCGTATCTGTCGCGAAAGTACATATGCCGGCAGCGAATTGCTTTCCGTATCTGTCCTGAAAGTACAAGTTCCGGCAGCGTATTGCTTTCCGTATCTGTCGAGAAAGTACCAGTTCCGGCAGCGTATTGTTTTCCGTATCTGTCGCGAAAGTACAAGGTCTGGCAGCGTAATGCTTTTCGTATCTGTCGCGATAGTACAAGTTCTGGCAGCGAATTGCTTTTCGTATCTGTCGCGATAGTACAAGTTCTGGCAGCGTATTCCTTTTCGTATCTTTCGCGTAAATACAAGTTCTGGCAGCGTATTGCTTTTCGTATCCGTCGCGAAAGTACAAGTTCCGGCAGCGTATTGCTTTCCGTATCTGTCGCGAAAGTACAAGTTCTGGCAGCGAATTGCTTTTCGTATCTGTCGCGAAAGTACAAGTTCCGGCAGCGTATTGCTTTCCGTATCTGTCGCGAAAGTACAAGTTCCGGCAGCGTATTGCTTTACGTATCTTTCGCGTAAATACAAGTTCCGGCAGCGTAATCCTTTTCGTATCTTTCGCGTAAATACAAGTTCCGGCAGCGTAATGCTTTCCGTATCTGTCGAGAAAGTACCAGTTCTGGCAGCGTAATGCTTTTCGTATCTTTCGCGTAAATACAAGTTCCGGCAGCGTAATCCTTTTCGTATCTTTCGCGTAAATACAAGTTCCGGCAGCGTAATGCTTTCCGTATCTGTCGAGAAAGTACCAGTTCTGGCAGCGTAATGCTTTTCGTATCTTTCGCGTAAATACAAGTTCCGGTAGCGTATTCCTTTTCGTATCTTTCGCGTAAATACAAGTTCTGGCAGCGTATTGCTTTTCGTATCTTTCGTTTAAATACAAGTTCCGGTAGATTAATGCTTTCCGTATCTGTCGAGAAAGTACCAGTTCTGGCAGCGTATTGCTTTTCGTATCTGTCGCGAAAGTACCAGTTCTGGCAGCGTATTGCTTTTCGTATCTTTCGCGTAAATACAAGTTCCGGCAGCGTATTCCTTTTCGTGTCTTTCGCGTAAATACAAGTTCCGGCAGCGTAATGCTTTTCGTACCGGTCGCGAAAGTACAAGTTCCGGCAGCGTAATGCTTTCCGTATCTGTCGCGATAGTACAAGTTCTGGCAGCGTATTCCTTTTCGTATCTTTCGCGTAAATCAAGTTCTGGCAGCGTATTGCTTTTCGTATCTTTCATTTAAATACAAGTTCCGGTAGAGTAATGCTTTCCGTATCTGTCGAGAAAGTACAAGTTCCGGCAGCGTATTGTTTTCCGTATCTGTCGCGAAAGTACAAGTTCCGGCAGCGTATTGCTTTTCGTATCTTTCGCGTAAATACAAGTTCCGGCAGCGTAATCCTTTTCGTATCTTTCGCGTAAATACAAGTTCCGGCAGCGTATTCCTTTTCGTATCTTTCGCGTAAATACAAGTTCTGGCAGCGTAATGCTTTTCGTATCTGTCGCGATAGTACAAGTTCTGGCAGCGTATTGGTTTCCGTATCTGTCGCGAAAGTACAAGTTCCGGCAGCGTAATGCTTTTCGTATCTTTCGCGTAAATACAAGTTCCGGCAGCGTAATGCTTTCCGTATCTGTCGAGAAAGTACCAGTTCTGTCAGCATAATCCTTTTCGTATCTTTCGCGTAAATACAAGTTCTGGCAGCGTATTGCTTTTCGTATCTTTCGTTTAAATACAAGTTCCGGTAGAGTAATGCTTTCCGTATCTGTCGAGAAAGTACAAGTTCCGGCAGCGTATTGTTTTCCGTATCTGTCGCGAAAGTACAAGTTCTGGCAGCGAATTGCTTTCCGTATCTGTCGCGAAAGTACAAGTTCTGGCAGCGTATTCCTTTTCGTATGTTTCGCGTAAAGACAAGTTCTGGCAGCGGATTGGTTTTCGTATCTTTCGCGTAAATACAAGTTCCGGCAGCGTAATGCTTTTCGTATCTTTCGCGTAAATACAAGTTCTGGCAGCGTAATGCTTTTCGTATCTGTCGCGATAGTACAAGTTCTGGCAGCGTATTCCTTTTCATATCCTTCGCGAAAATACAAGTACTGGCAGCGTATTGGTTTCCGTATCTGTCGCGAAAGTACAAGTTCTGGCAGCGTAATGCTTTTCGTACCTGTCGCGAAAGTACAAGTTCTGGCAGCGTATTGCTTTTCGTATCTGTCGCGATAGTACAAGTTCTGGCAGCGTATTCCTTTTCTATGTTTCGCGTAAAGACAAGTTCTGGCAGCGGATTGGTTTTCGTATCTTTCGCGTAAATACAAGTTCCGGCAGCGTAATGCTTTTCGTATCTTTCGCGTAAATACAAGTTCCGGCAGCGTAATGCTTTCCGTGTCTGTCGAGAAAGTTCAAGTTCCGGCAGCGTATTGTTTTCCGTATCTGTCGCGAAAGTACAAGGTCTGGCAGCGTAATGCTTTTCGTATCTTTCGCGTAATTCCAAGTTCTGGCAGCATAATGCTTTTCGTATCTGTCGCGAAAGTACATATGCCGGCAGCGAATTGCTTTCCGTATCTGTCCTGAAAGTACAAGTTCTGGCAGCGTATTGCTTTTCGTACCTGTCGCGAAAGTACAAGTTCCGGCAGCGTATTGCTTTCCGTATCTGTCGCGAAAGTACCAGTTCTGGCAGCGTAATGCTTTTCGTATCTTTCGCGTAAATACAAGTTCCGGCAGCGTATTCCTTTTCGTATCTTTCGCGTAAATACAAGTTCTGGCAGCGTAATGCTTTTCGTATCTGTCGCGATAGTACAAGTTCTTTGCAGCGTATTCCTTTTCGTATCCTTCGCGTAAATACAAGTTCTGGCAGCGTATTGGTTTCCGTATCTGTCGCGAAAGTACAAGTTCTGGCAGCGTATTGCTTTTCGTATCTTTCGCGTAAATACAAGTTCCGGCAGCGTAATGCTTTCCGTATCTGACGAGAAAGTACCAGTTCTGGCAGCGTATTCCTTTTCGTATGTTTCGCGTAAAGACAAGTTCCGGCAGCGGATTGGTTTTCATATCTGTCGAGAAAGTACCAGTTCTGGCAGCGTAATGCTTTTCGTATCTGTCGCGATAGTACAAGTTCTTTGCAGCGTATTCCTTTTCGTATCCTTCGCGTAAATACAAGTTCTGGCAGCGTATTGGTTTCCGTATCTGTCGCGAAAGTACCAGTTCTGTCAGCGTAATCCTTTTCGTATCTTTCGCGTAAATACAAGTTCTGGCAGCGTATTGCTTTTCGTATCTTTCGTTTAAATACAAGTTCCGGTAGAGTAATGCTTTCCGTATCTGTCGAGAAAGTACAAGTTCCGGCAGCGTATTGTTTTCCGTATCTGTCGGGAAAGTACAAGTTCTGGCAGCGTATTGCTTTTCGTATCCGTCGCGAAAGTACAAGTTCCGGCAGCGTATTGCTTTCCGTATCTGTCGCGAAAGTACAAGTTCTGGCAGCGAATTGCTTTTCGTATCTGTCGCGAAAGTACAAGTTCTGGCAGCGTATTGCTTTCCGTATCTGTCGCGAAAGTACAAGTTCCGGCAGCGTATTGCTTTCCGTATCTGTCGCGAAAGTACAAGTTCCGGCACCGTATTGCTTTTCGTATCTTTCGCGTAAATACAAGTTCCGGCAGCGTAATGCTTTTCGTATCTTTCGCGTAAATACAAGTTCCGGCAGCGTAATGCTTTCCGTGTCTGTCGAGAAAGTTCAAGTTCCTGCAGCGTATTGTTTTCCGTATCTGTCGCGAAAGTACAAGGTCTGGCAGCGTAATGCTTTTCGTATCTTTCGCGTAATTCCAAGTTCTGGCAGCATAATGCTTTTCGTATCTGTCGCGGAAGTACATATGCCGGCAGCGAATTGCTTTCCGTATCTGTCCTGAAAGTACAAGTTCTGGCAGCGTATGGCTTTTCGTACCTGTCGCGAAAGTACAAGTTCCGGCAGCGTATTGCTTTCCGTATCTGTCGCGAAAGTACAAGTTCCGGCAGCATATTGCTTTACGTATCTTTCGCGTAAATACAAGTTCCGGCAGCGTATTCCTTTTCGTCTCTTTCGCGTAAATACAAGTTCTGGCAGCGTATTGCTTTTCGTATCTTTCGTTTAAATACAAGTTCCGGTAGAGTAATACTTTCCGTATCTGTCGAGAAAGTACAAGTTCCGGCAGCGTAATGCTTTTCGTATCTGTCGCGATAGTACAAGTTCTGGCAGCGTATTCCTTTTCATATCCTTCGCGTAAATACAAGTACTGGCAGCGTATTGGTTTCCGTATCTGTCGCGAAAGTACAAGTTCCGGCAGCGTATTGCTTTCCGTATCTGTCGCGAAAGTACAAGTTCCGGCAGCGTATTGGTTTCCGTATCTGTCGCGAAAGTACAAGTTCCGGCAGCGTATTGCTTTCCGTATCTGTCGCGAAAGTACAAGTTCCGGCAGCGTAATGCTTTTCGTATCTGTCGCGATAGTACAAGTTCTGGCAGCGTATTGGTTTCCGTATCTGTCGCGAAAGTACAAGTTCCGGCAGCGTATTGCTTTCCGTATCTGTCGCGAAAGTACAAGTTCCGGCAGCGTATTGCTTTCCGTATCTGTCGAGAAAGTACCAGTTCTGGCAGCGTAATGCTTTTCGTATCTTTCGCGTAAATACAAGTTCCGGCAGCGTAATGCTTTCCGTATCTGTCGAGAAAGTACCAGTTCTCGCAGCGTATTGCTTTTCGTATCCTTTGCGTAAATACAAGTTCCGGCAGCGTAATCCTTTTCGTATCTTTCGCGTAAAGACAAGTTCTGGCAGCGGATTGCTTTTCGAATCTTCCGTTTAAATACAAGTTCTGGCAGCGTATTGTTTTCCGTATCTGTCGCGTTATTACAAGTTCTGGCAGCATAATGCTTTTCGTATCTGTCGCGAAAGTACATATGCCGGCAGCGAATTGCTTTCCGTATCTGTCGCGAAAGTACAAGTTCTGGCAGCGTAAAGCGTTTCGTATCTGTCGCGAAAGTACATGTTCCGGCAGCGTATTGCTTTTCGTATCTTTCGCGTAAATACAAGTTCCGGCAGCGTAATCCTTTTCGTATCTTTCGCGTAAATACAAGTTCCGGCAGCGTATTCCTTTTCGTATCTTTCGCGTAAATACAAGTTCTGGCAGCGTAATGCTTTTCGTATCTGTCGCGATAGTACAAGTTCTGGCAGCGTATTCCTTTTCATATCCTTCGCGTAAATACAAGTACTGGCAGCGTATTGGTTTCCGTATCTGTCGCGAAAGTACAAGTTCCGGCAGCGTATTGCTTTTCGTATCCGTCGCGAAAGTACAAGTTCGCGCAGCGTATTGCTTTCCGTCTCTGTCGCGAAAGTACAAGTTCTGGCAGCGAATTGCTTTTCGTATCTGTCGCGTATTTACAAGTTCCGGCAGCGTATTGCTTTCCGTATCTGTCGCGAAAGTACAAGTTCCGGCAGCGTATTGCTTTACGTATCTTTCGCGTAAATACAAGTTCCGGCAGCGTAATCCTTTTCGTATCTTTCGCGTAAATACAAGTTCCGGCAGCGTAATGCTTTCCGTATCTGTCGAGAAAGTACCAGTTCTGGCAGCGTAATGCTTTTCGTATCTTTCGCGTAAATACAAGTTCCGGCAGCGTAATCCTTTTCGTATCTTTCGCGTAAATACAAGTTCCGGCAGCGTAATGCTTTCCGTATCTGTCGAGAAAGTACCAGTTCTGGCAGCGTAATGCTTTTCGTATCTTTCGTTTAAATACAAGTTCCGGTAGATTAATGCTTTCCGTATCTGTCGAGAAAGTACCAGTTCTGGCAGCGTATTGCTTTCCGTATCTGTCGCGAAAGTACAAGTTCTGGCAGCGAATTGCTTTCCGTATCTGTCGCGAAAGTACAAGTTCTGGCAGCGTATTGCTTTCTGTATCTGTCGCGAAAGTACAAGTTCTGGCAGCGTATTGCTTTTCGTATCCGTCGCGAAAGTACAAGTTCGCGCAGCGTATTGCTTTCCGTCTCTGTCGCGAAAGTACAAGTTCTGGCAGCGAATTGCTTTTCGTATCTGTCGCGTATTTACAAGTTCCGGCAGCGTATTGCTTTCCGTATCTGTCGCGAAAGTACAAGTTCCGGCAGCGTATTGTTTTTCGTATCTGTCGCGAAAGTACAAGTTCCGGCAGCGTATTGCTTTCCGTATCTGTCGCGAAAGTACAAGTTCCGGCAGCGTATTGCTTTACGTATCTTTCGCGTAAATACAAGTTCCGGCAGCGTAATCCTTTTCGTATCTTTCGCGTAAATACAAGTTCCGGCAGCGCAATGCTTTCCGTATCTGTCGAGAAAGTACCAGTTCTGGCAGCGTAATGCTTTTCGTATCTTTCGCGTAAATACAAGTTCCGGCAGCGTAATCCTTTTCGTATCTTTCCCGTAAATACAAGTTCCGGCAGCGTAATGCTTTCCGTATCTGTCGAGAAAGTACCAGTTCTGGCAGCGTAATGCTTTTCGTATCTTTCGTTTAAATACAAGTTCCGGTAGATTAATGCTTTCCGTATCTGTCGAGAAAGTACCAGTTCTGGCAGCGTATTGCTTTCCGTATCTGTCGCGAAAGTACAAGTTCTGGCAGCGAATTGCTTTTCGTATCTGTCGCGAAAGTACAAGTTCCGGCAGCGTATTGCTTTCCGTATCTGTCGAGAAAGTACCAGTTCTGGCAGCGTATTGTTTTTCGTATCTGTCGCGATAGTACAAGTTCTGGCAGCGTATTCCTTTTCGTATGTTTCGCGTAAAGACAAGTTCTGGCAGCGGATTGGTTTTCGTATCTTTCGCGTAAATACAAGTTCCGGCAGCGTAATGCTTTTCGTATCTTTCGCGTAAATACAAGTTCCGGCAGCGTAATGCTTTCCGTGTCTGTCGAGAAAGTTCAAGTTCCGGCAGCGTATTGTTTTCCGTATCTGTCGCGAAAGTACAAGGTCTGGCAGCGTAATGCTTTTCGTATCTTTCGCGTAATTCCAAGTTCTGGCAGCATAATGCTTTTCGTATCTGTCGCGAAAGTACATATGCCGGCAGCGAATTGCTTTCCGTATCTGTCCTGAACGTACAAGTTCTGGCAGCGTATTGCTTTCCGTATCTGTCGAGAAAGTACCAGTTCTGGCAGCGTAATGCTTTTCGTATCTTTCGCGTAAATACAATTTCCGGCAGCGTAATCCTTTTCGTATCTTTCGCGTAAATACAAGTTCCGGCAGCGTAATCCTTTTCGTATCTTTCGTGTAAAGACAAGTTCTGGGAGCGGATTGCTTTTCGTATCTTTCGTTTAAATACAAGTTCCGGCAGAGTAATGCTTTCCGTATCTGTCGAGATAGTACCAGTTCTGGCAGCGTATTGCTTTCCGTATCTGTCGAGAAAGTACCAGTTCTGGCAGCGTAATGCTTTTCGTATCTTTCGCGTAAATACAAGTTCCGGCAGCGTAATCCTTTTCGTATCTTTCGTGTAAAGACAAGTTCTGGGAGCGGATTGCTTTTCGTATCTTTCGTTTAAATACAAGTTCCGGCAGAGTAATGCTTTCCGTATCTGTCGAGATAGTACCAGTTCTGGCAGCGTATTGCTTTTCGTATCTTTCGCGTAATTACAAGTTCTGGCAGCATAATGCTTTTCGTATCTGTCGCGAAAGTACAAGTTCCGGCAGCGTAATGCTTTCCGTATCTGTCGAGAAAGTACAAGTTCCGGCAGCGTATTGCTTTCCGTATCTGTCGCGAAAGTACAAGTTCCGGCAGCGTAATCCTTTTCGTATCTTTCGCGTAAATACATGTTCTGGCAGCGTATTGCTTTTCGTATCTTTCGTTTAAATACAAGTTCCGGTAGAGTAATGCTTTCCGTATCTGTCGAGAAAGTACAAGTTCCGGCAGCGTATTGTTTTCCGTATCTGTCGCGATAGTACAAGTTCTGGCAGCGTATTCCTTTTCGTATCTTTCGCGTAAATACAAGTTCTGGCAGCGTATTGCTTTTCGTATCTTTCGTTTAAATACAAGTTCCGGTAGAGTAATGCTTTCCGTATCTGTCGAGAAAGTACCAGTTCTGGCAGCGTATTGCTTTCCGTATCTGTCGCGAAAGTACAAGTTCCGGCAGCGTATTGTTTTCCGTATCTGTGGCGAAAGTACCAGTTCTGGCAGCGTAATGCTTTTCGTATCTTTCGCGTAAATACAAGTTCCGGCAGCGTAATCCTTTTCGTATCTTTCGCGTAAATACAAGTTCCGGCAGCGTATTGCTTTCCGTATCTGTCGAGAAAGTACAATACAAGTTCCGGCAGCGTATTGTTTTCCGTATCTGTCACGAAAGTACAAGTTCCGGCAGCGTATTCCTTTTCGTATCTTTCGCGTAAATACAAGTTCCGGCAGCGTAATGCTTTCCGTATCTGTCGAGAAAGTACCAGTTCTGGCAGCGTATTCCTTTTCGTATGTTTCGCGTAAAGACAAGTTCTGGCAGCGGATTGGTTTTCGTATCTGTCGAGAAAGTACCAGTTCTGGCAGCGTAATGCTTTTCGTATCTGTCGCGATAGTACAAGTTCTTTGCAGCGTATTCCTTTTCGTATCCTTCGCGTAAATACAAGTTCTGGCAGCGTATTGGTTTCCGTATCTGTCGCGAAAGTACAAGTTCCGGCAGCGTATTGCTTTTCGTATCTTTCGCGTAAATACAAGTTCCGGCAGCGTAATCCTTTTCGTATCTTTCGCGTAAATACAAGTTCTGGCAGCGTATTGCTTTTCGTATCTTTCGTTTAAATACAAGTTCCGGTAGAGTAATGCTTTCCGTATCTGTCGAGAAAGTACCAGTTCTGGCAGCGTATTGCTTTCCGTATCTGTCGCGAAAGTACAAGTTCCGGCAGCGTATTGTTTTCCGTATCTGTGGCGAAAGTACAAGGTCTGGCAGCGTATTGCTTTTCGTATCTTTCGCGTAAATACAAGTTCGGGCAGCGTAATCCTTTTCGTATCTTTCGCGTAAATACAAGTTCCGGCAGCGTAATCCTTTTCGTATCTTTCGCGTAAATACAAGTTCCGGCAGCGTAATGCTTTCCGTATCTGTCGAGAAAGTACCAGTTCTGGCAGCGTAATGCTTTTCGTATCTTTCACGTAAATACAAGTTCCGGCAGCGTAATCCTTTTCGTATCTTTCGCGTAAATACAAGTTCCGGCAGCGTAATCCTTTTCGTATCTTTCGTGTAAAGACAAGTTCTGGCAGCGGATTGCTTTTCGTATCTTTCGTTTAAATACAAGTTCCGGCAGAGTAATGCTTTCCGTATCTGTCGAGATAGTACCAGTTCTGGCAGCGTATTGCTTTTCGTATCTTTCGCGTAATTACAAGTTCTGGCAGCATAATGCTTTTCGTATCTGTCGCGAAAGTACAAGTTCCGGCAGCGTAATGCTTTCCGTATCTGTCGAGAAAGTACAAGTTCCGGCAGCGTATTGCTTTCCGTATCTGTCGCGAAAGTACAAGTTCCGGCAGCGTAATCCTTTTCGTATCTTTCGCGTAAATACATGTTCTGGCAGCGTATTGCTTTTCGTATCTTTCGTTTAAATACAAGTTCCGGTAGAGTAATGCTTTCCGTATCTGTCGAGAAAGTACAAGTTCCGGCAGCGTATTGTTTTCCGTATCTGTCGCGATAGTACAAGTTCTGGCAGCGTATTCCTTTTCGTATCTTTCGCGTAAATACAAGTTCTGGCAGCGTATTGCTTTTCGTATCTTTCGTTTAAATACAAGTTCCGGTAGAGTAATGCTTTCCGTATCTGTCGAGAAAGTACCAGTTCTGGCAGCGTATTGCTTTCCGTATCTGTCGCGAAAGTACAAGTTCCGGCAGCGTATTGTTTTCCGTATCTGTGGCGAAAGTACCAGTTCTGGCAGCGTAATGCTTTTCGTATCTTTCGCGTAAATACAAGTTCCGGCAGCGTAATCCTTTCCGTATCTGTCGAGAAAGTACAATACAAGTTCCGGCAGCGTATTGTTTTCCGTATCTGTCACGAAAGTACAAGTTCCGGCAGCGTATTCCTTTTCGTATCTTTCGCGTAAATACAAGTTCTGGCAGCGTAATGCTTTTCGTATCTGTCGCGATAGTACAAGTTCTGGCAGCGTATTCCTTTTCGTATCCTTCGCGTAAATACAAGTTCTGGCAGCGTATTCTTTTTCGTATCTGTCACGAAAGTACAAGTTCTGGCAGCGGATTGCTTTTCGTATCTTTCGCGTAAATACAAGTTCCGGCAGCGTAATGCTTTCCGTATCTGTCGAGAAAGTACCAGTTCTCGCAGCGTATTGCTTTTCGTATCCTTCGCGTAAATACAAGTTCCAGCAGCGTAATCCTTTTCGTATCTTTCGCGTAAAGACAAGTTCTGGCAGCGGATTGCTTTTCGAATCTTTCGTTTAAATACAAGTTCTGGCAGCGTATTGTTTTCCGTATCTGTCGCGTTATTACAAGTTCTGGCAGCATAATGCTTTTCGTATCTGTCGCGAAAGTACATATGCCGGCAGCGAATTGCTTTCCGTATCTGTCGCGAAAGTACAAGTTCTGGCAGCGTAAAGCGTTTCGTATCTGTCGCGAAAGTACATGTTCCGGCAGCGTATTGCTTTTCGTACCTGTCGCGAAAGTACAAGTTCTGGCAGCGTATTGCTTTCCGTATCTGTCGAGAAAGTACCAGTTCTGGCAGCGTAATGCTTTTCGTATCTTTCGCGTAAATACAAGTTCCGGCAGCGTAATCCTTTTCGTATCTTTCGCGTAAATACAAGTTCCGGCAGCGTAATCCTTTTCGTATCTTTCGTGTAAAGACAAGTTCTGGGAGCGGATTGCTTTTCGTATCTTTCGTTTAAATACAAGTTCCGGCAGAGTAATGCTTTCCGTATCTGTCGAGATAGTACCAGTTCTGGCAGCGTATTGCTTTCCGTATCTGTCGAGAAAGTACCAGTTCTGGCAGCGTAATGCTTTTCGTATCTTTCGCGTAAATACAAGTTCCGGCAGCGTAATCCTTTTCGTATCTTTCGCGTAAATACAAGTTCCGGCAGCGTAATCCTTTTCGTATCTTTCGTGTAAAGACAAGTTCTGGGAGCGGATTGCTTTTCGTATCTTTCGTTTAAATACAAGTTCCGGCAGAGTAATGCTTTCCGTATCTGTCGAGATAGTACCAGTTCTGGCAGCGTATTGCTTTTCGTATCTTTCGCGTAATTACAAGTTCTGGCAGCATAATGCTTTTCGTATCTGTCGCGAAAGTACAAGTTCCGGCAGCGTAATGCTTTCCGTATCTGTCGAGAAAGTACAAGTTCCGGCAGCGTATTGCTTTCCGTATCTGTCGCGAAAGTACAAGTTCCGGCAGCGTAATCCTTTTCGTATCTTTCGCGTAAATACATGTTCTGGCAGCGTATTGCTTTTCGTATCTTTCGTTTAAATACAAGTTCCGGTAGAGTAATGCTTTCCGTATCTGTCGAGAAAGTACAAGTTCCGGCAGCGTATTGTTTTCCGTATCTGTCGCGATAGTACAAGTTCTGGCAGCGTATTCCTTTTCGTATCTTTCGCGTAAATACAAGTTCTGGCAGCGTATTGCTTTTCGTATCTTTCGTTTAAATACAAGTTCCGGTAGAGTAATGCTTTCCGTATCTGTCGAGAAAGTACCAGTTCTGGCAGCGTATTGCTTTCCGTATCTGTCGCGAAAGTACAAGTTCCGGCAGCGTATTGTTTTCCGTATCTGTGGCGAAAGTACCAGTTCTGGCAGCGTAATGCTTTTCGTATCTTTCGCGTAAATACAAGTTCCGGCAGCGTAATCCTTTTCGTATCTTTCGCGTAAATACAAGTTCCGGCAGCGTATTGCTTTCCGTATCTGTCGAGAAAGTACCAGTTCTGGCAGCGTAATGCTTTTCGTATCTTTCGCGTAAATACAAGTTCCGGCAGCGTAATGCTTTCCGTATCTGTCGAGAAAGTACAATACAAGTTCCGGCAGCGTATTGTTTTCCGTATCTGTCACGAAAGTACAAGTTCCGGCAGCGTATTCCTTTTCGTATCTTTCGCGTAAATACAAGTTCCGGCAGCGTAATGCTTTCCGTATCTGTCGAGAAAGTACCAGTTCTGGCAGCGTATTCCTTTTCGTATGTTTCGCGTAAAGACAAGTTCTGGCAGCGGATTGGTTTTCGTATCTGTCGAGAAAGTACCAGTTCTGGCAGCGTAATGCTTTTCGTATCTGTCGCGATAGTACAAGTTCTTTGCAGCGTATTCCTTTTCGTATCCTTCGCGTAAATACAAGTTCTGGCAGCGTATTGCTTTTCGTATCTTTCGTTTAAATACAAGTTCCGGTAGAGTAATGCTTTCCGTATCTGTCGAGAAAGTACCAGTTCTGGCAGCGTATTGCTTTCCGTATCTGTCGCGAAAGTACAAGTTCCGGCAGCGTAATGCTTTCCGTATCTGTCGAGAAAGTACCAGTTCTGGCAGCGTATTCCTTTTCGTATGTTTCGCGTAAAGACAAGTTCTGGCAGCGTATTGGTTTCCGTATCTGTCGCGAAAGTACAAGTTCCGGCAGCGTATTGCTTTTCGTATCTTTCGCGTAAATACAAGTTCCGGCAGCGTAATCCTTTTCGTATCTTTCGCGTAAATACAAGTTCTGGCAGCGTATTGCTTTTCGTATCTTTCGTTTAAATACAAGTTCCGGTAGAGTAATGCTTTCCGTATCTGTCGAGAAAGTACCAGTTCTGGCAGCGTATTGCTTTCCGTATCTGTCGCGAAAGTACAAGTTCCGGCAGCGTATTGTTTTCCGTATCTGTGGCGAAAGTACAAGGTCTGGCAGCGTATTGCTTTTCGTATCTTTCGCGTAAATACAAGTTCCGGCAGCGTAATGCTTTCCGTATCTGTCGAGAAAGTACCAGTTCTGGCAGCGTATTCCTTTTCGTATGTTTCGCGTAAAGACAAGTTCTGGCAGCGAATTGCTTTTCGTATCTGTCGCGAAAGTACAAGTTCCGGCAGCGTATTGCTTTCCGTATCTGTCGCGAAAGTACAAGTTCTGGCAGCGTATTGCTTTTCGTATCCGTCGCGAAAGTACAAGTTCCGGCAGCGTAATCCTTTTCGTATCTTTCCCGTAAATACAAGTTCCGGCAGCGTAATGCTTTCCGTATCTGTCGAGAAAGTACCAGTTCTGGCAGCGTAATGCTTTTCGTATCTTTCGTTTAAATACAAGTTCCGGTAGATTAATGCTTTCCGTATCTGTCGAGAAAGTACCAGTTCTGGCAGCGTATTGCTTTCCGTATCTGTCGCGAAAGTACAAGTTCTGGCAGCGAATTGCTTTTCGTATCTGTCGCGAAAGTACAAGTTCCGGCAGCGTATTGCTTTCCGTATCTGTCGAGAAAGTACCAGTTCTGGCAGCGTATTGTTTTTCGTATCTGTCGCGATAGTACAAGTTCTGGCAGCGTATTCCTTTTCGTATGTTTCGCGTAAAGACAAGTTCTGGCAGCGGATTGGTTTTCGTATCTTTCGCGTAAATACAAGTTCCGGCAGCGTAATGCTTTTCGTATCTTTCGCGTAAATACAAGTTCCGGCAGCGTAATGCTTTCCGTGTCTGTCGAGAAAGTTCAAGTTCCGGCAGCGTATTGTTTTCCGTATCTGTCGCGAAAGTACAAGGTCTGGCAGCGTAATGCTTTTCGTATCTTTCGCGTAATTCCAAGTTCTGGCAGCATAATGCTTTTCGTATCTGTCGCGAAAGTACATATGCCGGCAGCGAATTGCTTTCCGTATCTGTCCTGAACGTACAAGTTCTGGCAGCGTATTGCTTTTCGTACCTGTCGCGAAAGTACAAGTTCCGGCAGCGTATTGCTTTCCGTATCTGTCGCGAAAGTACCAGTTCTGGCAGCGTAATGCTTTTCGTATCTTTCGCGTAAATACAAGTTCCGGCAGCGTATTCCTTTTCGTATCTTTCGCGTAAATACAAGTTCTGGCAGCGTAATGCTTTTCGTATCTGTCGCGATAGTACAAGTTCTGGCAGCGTATTCCTTTTCATATCCTTCGCGAAAATACAAGTACTGGCAGCGTATTGGTTTCCGTATCTGTCGCGAAAGTACAAGTTCTGGCAGCGTAATGCTTTTCGTACCTGTCGCGAAAGTACAAGTTCTGGCAGCGTATTGCTTTCCGTATCTGTCGAGAAAGTACCAGTTCTGGCAGCGTAATGCTTTTCGTATCTTTCGCGTAAATACAAGTTCCGGCAGCGTAATCCTTTTCGTATCTTTCGCGTAAATACAAGTTCCGGCAGCGTAATCCTTTTCGTATCTTTCGTGTAAAGACAAGTTCTGGGAGCGGATTGCTTTTCGTATCTTTCGTTTAAATACAAGTTCCGGCAGAGTAATGCTTTCCGTATCTGTCGAGATAGTACCAGTTCTGGCAGCGTATTGCTTTCCGTATCTGTCGAGAAAGTACCAGTTCTGGCAGCGTAATGCTTTTCGTATCTTTCGCGTAAATACAAGTTCCGGCAGCGTAATCCTTTTCGTATCTTTCGCGTAAATACAAGTTCCGGCAGCGTAATCCTTTTCGTATCTTTCGTGTAAAGACAAGTTCTGGGAGCGGATTGCTTTTCGTATCTTTCGTTTAAATACAAGTTCCGGCAGAGTAATGCTTTCCGTATCTGTCGAGATAGTACCAGTTCTGGCAGCGTATTGCTTTTCGTATCTTTCGCGTAATTACAAGTTCTGGCAGCATAATGCTTTTCGTATCTGTCGCGAAAGTACAAGTTCCGGCAGCGTAATGCTTTCCGTATCTGTCGAGAAAGTACAAGTTCCGGCAGCGTATTGCTTTCCGTATCTGTCGCGAAAGTACAAGTTCCGGCAGCGTAATCCTTTTCGTATCTTTCGCGTAAATACATGTTCTGGCAGCGTATTGCTTTTCGTATCTTTCGTTTAAATACAAGTTCCGGTAGAGTAATGCTTTCCGTATCTGTCGAGAAAGTACAAGTTCCGGCAGCGTATTGTTTTCCGTATCTGTCGCGATAGTACAAGTTCTGGCAGCGTATTCCTTTTCGTATCTTTCGCGTAAATACAAGTTCTGGCAGCGTATTGCTTTTCGTATCTTTCGTTTAAATACAAGTTCCGGTAGAGTAATGCTTTCCGTATCTGTCGAGAAAGTACCAGTTCTGGCAGCGTATTGCTTTCCGTATCTGTCGCGAAAGTACAAGTTCCGGCAGCGTATTGTTTTCCGTATCTGTGGCGAAAGTACCAGTTCTGGCAGCGTAATGCTTTTCGTATCTTTCGCGTAAATACAAGTTCCGGCAGCGTAATCCTTTTCGTATCTTTCGCGTAAATACAAGTTCCGGCAGCGTATTGCTTTCCGTATCTGTCGAGAAAGTACAATACAAGTTCCGGCAGCGTATTGTTTTCCGTATCTGTCACGAAAGTACAAGTTCCGGCAGCGTATTCCTTTTCGTATCTTTCGCGTAAATACAAGTTCCGGCAGCGTAATGCTTTCCGTATCTGTCGAGAAAGTACCAGTTCTGGCAGCGTATTCCTTTTCGTATGTTTCGCGTAAAGACAAGTTCTGGCAGCGGATTGGTTTTCGTATCTGTCGAGAAAGTACCAGTTCTGGCAGCGTAATGCTTTTCGTATCTGTCGCGATAGTACAAGTTCTTTGCAGCGTATTCCTTTTCGTATCCTTCGCGTAAATACAAGTTCTGGCAGCGTATTGTTTCCGTATCTGTCGCGAAAGTACAAGTTCCGGCAGCGTATTGCTTTTCGTATCTTTCGCGTAAATACAAGTTCCGGCAGCGTAATCCTTTTCGTATCTTTCGCGTAAATACAAGTTCTGGCAGCGTATTGCTTTTCGTATCTTTCGTTTAAATACAAGTTCCGGTAGGAGGTAATGCTTTCCATCTGTCGAGAAAGTACCAGTTCTGGCAGCGTATTGCTTTCCGTATCTGTCGCGAAAGTACAAGTTCCGGCAGCGTATTGTTTTCCGTATCTGTGGCGAAAGTACAAGGTCTGGCAGCGTATTGCTTTTCGTATCTTTCGCGTAAATACAAGTTCCGGCAGCGTAATCCTTTTCGTATCTTTCGCGTAAATACAAGTTCCGGCAGCGTAATCCTTTTCGTATCTTTCGCGTAAATACAAGTTCCGGCAGCGTAATGCTTTCCGTATCTGTCGAGAAAGTACCAGTTCTGGCAGCGTAATGCTTTTCGTATCTTTCACGTAAATACAAGTTCCGGCAGCGTAATCCTTTTCGTATCTTTCGCGTAAATACAAGTTCCGGCAGCGTAATCCTTTTCGTATCTTTCGTGTAAAGACAAGTTCTGGCAGCGGATTGCTTTTCGTATCTTTCGTTTAAATACAAGTTCCGGCAGAGTAATGCTTTCCGTATCTGTCGAGATAGTACCAGTTCTGGCAGCGTATTGCTTTTCGTATCTTTCGCGTAATTACAAGTTCTGGCAGCATAATGCTTTTCGTATCTGTCGCGAAAGTACAAGTTCCGGCAGCGTAATGCTTTCCGTATCTGTCGAGAAAGTACAAGTTCCGGCAGCGTATTGCTTTCCGTATCTGTCGCGAAAGTACAAGTTCCGGCAGCGTAATCCTTTTCGTATCTTTCGCGTAAATACATGTTCTGGCAGCGTATTGCTTTTCGTATCTTTCGTTTAAATACAAGTTCCGGTAGAGTAATGCTTTCCGTATCTGTCGAGAAAGTACAAGTTCCGGCAGCGTATTGTTTTCCGTATCTGTCGCGATAGTACAAGTTCTGGCAGCGTATTCCTTTTCGTATCTTTCGCGTAAATACAAGTTCTGGCAGCGTATTGCTTTTCGTATCTTTCGTTTAAATACAAGTTCCGGTAGAGTAATGCTTTCCGTATCTGTCGAGAAAGTACCAGTTCTGGCAGCGTATTGCTTTCCGTATCTGTCGCGAAAGTACAAGTTCCGGCAGCGTATTGTTTTCCGTATCTGTGGCGAAAGTACCAGTTCTGGCAGCGTAATGCTTTTCGTATCTTTCGCGTAAATACAAGTTCCGGCAGCGTAATCCTTTCCGTATCTGTCGAGAAAGTACAATACAAGTTCCGGCAGCGTATTGTTTTCCGTATCTGTCACGAAAGTACAAGTTCCGGCAGCGTATTCCTTTTCGTATCTTTCGCGTAAATACAAGTTCTGGCAGCGTAATGCTTTTCGTATCTGTCGCGATAGTACAAGTTCTGGCAGCGTATTCCTTTTCGTATCCTTCGCGTAAATACAAGTTCTGGCAGCGTATTCTTTTTCGTATCTGTCACGAAAGTACAAGTTCTGGCAGCGGATTGCTTTTCGTATCTTTCGCGTAAATACAAGTTCCGGCAGCGTAATGCTTTCCGTATCTGTCGAGAAAGTACCAGTTCTCGCAGCGTATTGCTTTTCGTATCCTTCGCGTAAATACAAGTTCCAGCAGCGTAATCCTTTTCGTATCTTTCGCGTAAAGACAAGTTCTGGCAGCGGATTGCTTTTCGAATCTTTCGTTTAAATACAAGTTCTGGCAGCGTATTGTTTTCCGTATCTGTCGCGTTATTACAAGTTCTGGCAGCATAATGCTTTTCGTATCTGTCGCGAAAGTACATATGCCGGCAGCGAATTGCTTTCCGTATCTGTCGCGAAAGTACAAGTTCTGGCAGCGTAAAGCGTTTCGTATCTGTCGCGAAAGTACATGTTCCGGCAGCGTATTGCTTTTCGTATTTGTCGCAAAAGTTCAAGTTCTGGCAGCGGATTGCTTTTCGTATCTTTCGCGTAAATACAAGTTCCGTCAGCGTATTGCTTTTCGTATCTGTCGCGTAAAGACAAGTTCTGGCAGCGTAATGGTTTTCGTATCTGTCACGAAAGTACAAGTTCTGGCAGCGTAATGCTTTTCGTACCTGTCGCGAAAGTACAAGTTCCGGCAGCGTATTGCTTTCCGTATCTGTCGCGAAAGTACAAGTTCTGGCAGCGGATTGCTTTTCGTATCTTTCGCGTAAATACAAGTTCCGTCAGCGTATTGCTTTTCGTATCTGTCGCGTAAAGACAAGTTCTGGCAGCGTAATGGTTTTCGTATCTGTCACGAAAGTACAAGTTCTGGCAGCGTATTGCGTTTCGTATCTTTCGCGTTATCACAAGTTCTGGCAGCGTATTGCTTTTCGTATCTTTCGCGTAATTACAAGTTCTGGCAGCATAATGGTTTTCGTATCTGTCGCGAAAGTACAAGTTCTGGCAGCGTATTGCTTTTCGTATCTTTCGCGTAATTACAAGTTCTGGCAGCATAATGGTTTTCGTATCTGTCGCGAAAGTACAAGTTCCGGCAGCATAATGCTTTTCGTATCTGTTACTATCGCTCTTATAACTATTTCGTATCCTTATAACTATTATTATTATCCTTATTACTATTATTATTATCGCTATAACTGTTATTATTATCCTTAATACTATTATTATTATCGCTCTAACTGTTATTACTATGCTTATTCTATTGTTACTATCCGTATTACTCTTGTCCTTATCCTTATTACTATTATTATTAATCCTTACTACTATTATTATATTCGCTATTACTGTTGCTATTATTGTTATTACTATTACTATTATCCCTATTCCTCTTGTCTTTATCCTTATAACTATTATTATTATCGCTATAAATATTATTGTTATTCTTATTACTATTATTATCGTCCCTATTCCTCTTGTCGATATCCTTATAACTATTATTATTGTGATTATTATTATAATTATTATCACTATAACTGTTATTATTATTCCTATTACTACTATTATTATCGCCATATCTGTTGCTATTATTGTTATTCCTATTACTATTATCCCCATTCCTCTTGTCTTTATCCTTATAACTATAATTATTATCCTTATTATTATTATTATTATCGCTATGACTGTCATTATTTTTCCTATTACTATTATTATTATCCCTATTACTATTATTATTATCGCTCTATAACTGTTATTATTATTCCTATTACTGTTATTATTATCCCAATTCCTCTTGTCTTTATCCTTATAACTATTATTTTTATCCTTATTACTATTATTATTATCGCTATAACTGTTATTATTATTCTTATTACTATTGTTACTATCCGTATTGCTGTTGTCTTTATCCTTATAACTATTATTATTAATCCTTATTATTATTATTATTATCGCTCTATATCTGTTATTATTATTCCTATTACTGTTATTATTATCCCAATTCCTCTTGTCTTTATCCTTATAACTATTATTATTATCCTTATTACTATTATTATTATCGCTATAATTGTTATTGTTATCCGTATTAGTATTATTATTATCGCTATAACTGTTATTATTATCCTTATTCTATTGTTTCTATCCGTATTACTCTTGCCTTTATCCTTACAACTATTATTATTATCCTTATTATTACTATTATTATCGTATAACTGTTATTATTATCCATATTCTATTGTTACTATCCGTATTACTCTTGTCTTTATCCTTATAACAATTATTATTATCCTTATTACTATTATTATTATCGCTACAACTGTTATTATTATTCTTATTACTGTTACTATTATCCAAATTCCTCGTGTCTTTATCCTTATAACTATTATTATTATCCTTATTATTATTATTATTGACGCTATAACTGTTATTATTATCCTTATTACTATTATTACTATCGCTATAACTGTTATTTTTATCCTTATTCTATTGTTACTATCAATATTACACTTGTCTTTATCCTTATAACTATTATTATTATCGCTATACCTGTTATTTTTATTCTTATTACTATTGTTACTATCCGTATTACTCTTGTCCTTATCCTTATAACTATTATTATTAATCCTTATTGCTATTATTATTATCGCTATAACTGTTATTATTATTGTTATTCCTATTACTATTATCCCCATTCCTCTTGTCTTTATCCTTATAACTATTATTATTATCGTTATTATTATTATTATTATCGCTATAACTGTTATTATTTTTCCTATTACTATTATTATTATCCCTATTCCTCTTGTCTTTATCCTTATAACTATTATTATTATCTTTATTACTATTATTATTATCGCTATAACTGTTATTATTATCCTTATTCTATTGTTTCTACCGTATTACTCTTGTCTTTATCCTTATAACTATTATTATTAATCCTTATTACTATTATTATTATCGCTATAACTGTTATTATTATTGTTATTACTATTACTATTATCCCTATTCCTCTTGTCTTTATCCTTATAACTATTATTATTATCCTTATTATTATTATTATTATCGCTATAACTGTTATTATTATTCTTGTTACTATTATTATTGTCCCTATTCCTCTTGTCTTTCTCCTTATAACTATTATAATTATCCTTTTTACTATTATTATTATCGCTACAACTGTTATTATTATTGTTATTACTATTATTATTATCGCTATTGCCCTTGTCTTTATGCTTATAACTATTATTATTATCCTTATAACTATTATTATTATCCTTAACACTATTATTATTATCGCTATAACTGTTATTATTTTTCTTGTTACTATAATTACTGTCCGTATTACTCTTGCCTTTATCCTTAATACTATTATTATTATCGCTATAACTGTTATTATTATTCTTGTTACTATTATTATTATCCCTATTCCTCTTGTCTTTCTCCTTATAACTATTATTATTATCCTTATTACTATTATTATTATCGCTATAACTGTTATTATTATCCTTATTACTATTATTATTATCGCTATAACTGTTATTATTATGCTGATTCTATTGTTACTATCTCTACTACTCTTGTCATTATCCTTATAACTATTATCATTATCCTTATGGCTATTATTATTATCGCTATAACTGTTATTATTATTCTTGTTACTATTATTATTATCCCTATTCCTCTTGTCTTTCTCCTTATAACTATTATAATTATCCTTTTTACAATTATTATTATCGCTACAACTGTTATTATTATTGTTATTACTATTATTATTATCGCTATAACTGTTATTATTATGGTTATTCTATTGTTACTATCCCTATTACTCTTGTCTTAATCCTTATAACTATTATTATTATCGCTAATAACTGTTATTATTATTCTTATTACTATTATTATTATCCCTATTGGCCTTGTCTTTATCCTTATAACTATTATTATTATCTTTATTACTATTATTATTATCGCTATCACTGTTATTATTATCCTTAATACTATTATTATTATCGCTATAACTGTTATTATTATTCTTGTTACTACTATTATTATCCCTATTCCTCTTGTCTTTCTCCTTATAACTATTATTATTATCCTTATTATTATTATTATTTTCGCTATAACTGTTATTATTATCCTTATTACTATTATTATTATCGCTATAACTGTTATTATTATGCCTATTCTATTGTTACTATCTCTATTACTCTTGTCTTTCTCCTTATAACTATTATTATTATCCTTATTATTATTATTATTATCGCTAATAACTGTTATTATTATTCTTATTACTATTATTATTATCGCTATAACTGTTATTATTATGGTTATTCTATTGTTACTATCCCTATTACTCTTGTCTTTATCCTTATAACTATTATTATTATCCTTATTACTATTATTATTATCGCTATAACTGTTATTATTATCCTTATTACTATTATTATTATCGCTATAACTGTTATTATTATGCTGATTCTATTGTTACTATCTCTACTACTCTTGTCATTATCCTTATAACTATTATCATTATCCTTATGGCTATTATTATTATCGCTATAACTGTTATTATTATTCTTGTTACTATTATTATTATCCCTATTCCTCTTGTCTTTCTCCTTATAACTATTATAATTATCCTTTTTACAATTATTATTATCGCTACAACTGTTATTATTATTGTTATTACTATTATTATTATCGCTATAACTGTTATTATTATGGTTATTCTATTGTTACTATCCCTATTACTCTTGTCTTAATCCTTATAACTATTATTATTATCGCTAATAACTGTTATTATTATTCTTATTACTATTATTATTATCCCTATTGGCCTTGTCTTTATCCTTATAACTATTATTATTATCTTTATTACTATTATTATTATCGCTATCACTGTTATTATTATCCTTAATACTATTATTATTATCGCTATAACTGTTATTATTATTCTTGTTACTACTATTATTATCCCTATTCCTCTTGTCTTTCTCCTTATAACTATTATAATTATCCTTATTATTATTATTATTATCGCTATAACTGTTGTTATTATTCTTGTTACTATCATTATTATCCCTATTCCTCTTGTCTTTCTCCTTATAACTATTATTATTATCCTTATTATTATTATTATTATCGCAATAACTGTTATTATTATTCTTGTTACTATTATTACTCTCCGTATTACTCTTGCCTTTATCCTTAATACTATTATTATTACCGCTATAACTGTTATTATTATTCTTGTTACTATTATTATTATCCCTATTCCTCTTGTCTTTCTCCTTATAACTATTATTATTATCCTTATTATTATTATTATTATCGCTATAACTGTTATTATTATTCTTGTTACTATTATTACTGTCCGTATTACTCTTGCCTTTATCCTTATAACTATTATTATTATCGCTAATAACTGTTATTATTATTCTTATTACTATTATTATTATCCCTATTGGCCTTGTCTTTATCCTTATAACTATTATTATTATCCTTATTACTATTATTATTATCGCTATAACTGTTATTATTATCCTTAATACTATTATTATTATCGCTATCACTGTTATTATTATGGTTATTCTATCGTTACTATCCCTATTGCTATTGTCTTTATCCTTATAACTATTATTATTATCCTTAACACTATTATTATTATCGCTATAACTGTTATTATTATTCTTGTTACTATTATTACTGTCCGTATTACTCTTGCCTTTATCCTTAATAATATTATTATTATCGCTATAACTGTTATTATTGTTCTTTTTACTATTATTACTATCCCTATTCCTTTTGTCTTTCTCCTTCTAACTATTATTATTATCCTTATTATTATTATTATTATCGCTATAACTGTTGTTATTATTCTTGTTACTATTATTATTATCCCTATTCATCTTGTCTTTCTCCTTATAACTTTTATTATTATCGCTATAACTGTTATTATTATTCTTGTTACTATTATTATTATCCCTATTCCTCTTGTCTTTCTCCTTATAACTATTATAATTATCCTTTTTACTATTATTATTATCGCTACAACTGTTATTATTATTGTTATTACTATTATTATTATCGCTATTGCCCTTGTCTTTATGCTTATAACTATTATTATTATGCTTATAACTATTATTATTATCCTTAACACTATTATTATTATCGCTATAACTGTTATTATTATTCTTGTTACTATAATTACTGTCCGTATTACTCTTGCCTTTATCCTTAATACTATTATTATTATCGCTATAACTGTTATTATTATTCTTGTTACTATTATTATTATCCCTATTCCTCTTGTCTTTCTCCTTATATCTATTATTATTATCCATATTATTATTATTATTATTATCGCTATAACTGTTATTATTATTCTTATTACTATTACTATTATCCCTATTCCTCTTGTCTATATCCTTATAACTATTATTATTATCCTTATTACTATTATTATTATCGCTAAAACTGTTATTATTATTCTTGTTACTATTATTATTATCGCTATAACTGTTACTATTATTATTGTTACTATTATCATTAGCCCTATTCCTCTTGTCTTTCTCCTTATAAATATTATTATTATCCTTATTATTATTATTATTATCGCTATAACTGTTATTATTATGGTTATTCTATTGTTACTATCCCTATTACTCTTGTCTTTATCCTTATAACTATTATTATTATCGCTAATAACTGTTATTATTACTCTTATTACTATTATTATTATCCCTATTGGCCTTGTCTTTATCCTTATAACTATTATTATTATCCTTATTATTATTATTATTATCGCTATAACTGTTGTTATTATTCTTGTTACTGTTATTATTATCCCTATTCCTCTTGTCTTTCTCCTTATAACTATTATTATTATCGCTATAACTGTTATTATTATTCTTATTACTATTGTTACTATCCGTATTACTCTTGTCTTTATCCATATAACTATTATTATTAATCCTTTTTACTACTATTATTATCGCTACAACTGTTATTATTATTGATATTACTATTATTATTATCGCTATTGCCCTTGTCTTTATCCTTATAACTATTACTATTATCCTTATTACTATTATTATTATCGCTATAACTGTTATTATTATCCTTAATACTATTATTATTATCGCTATAACTGTTATTATTATGCCTATTCTATTGTTACTATCTCTATTACTCTTGTCTTTCTCCTTATAACTATTATTATTATCCTTATTATTATTATTATTATCGCTAATAACTGTTATTATTATTCTTATTACTATTATTATTATCGCTATAACTGTTATTATTATGGTTATTCTATTGTTACTATCCCTATTACTCTTGTCTTTATCCTTATAACTATTATTATTATCCTTATTACTATTATTATTATCGCTATAACTGTTATTATTATCCTTATTACTATTATTATTATCGCTATAACTGTTATTATTATGCTGATTCTATTGTTACTATCTCTACTACTCTTGTCATTATCCTTATAACTATTATCATTATCCTTATGGCTATTATTATTATCGCTATAACTGTTATTATTATTCTTGTTACTATTATTATTATCCCTATTCCTCTTGTCTTTCTCCTTATAACTATTATAATTATCCTTTTTACAATTATTATTATCGCTACAACTGTTATTATTATTGTTATTACTATTATTATTATCGCTATAACTGTTATTATTATGGTTATTCTATTGTTACTATCCCTATTACTCTTGTCTTAATCCTTATAACTATTATTATTATCGCTAATAACTGTTATTATTATTCTTATTACTATTATTATTATCCCTATTGGCCTTGTCTTTATCCTTATAACTATTATTATTATCCTTATTACTATTATTATTATCGCTATCACTGTTATTATTATCCTTAATACTATTATTATTATCGCTATAACTGTTATTATTATTCTTGTTACTACTATTATTATCCCTATTCCTCTTGTCTTTCTCCTTATAACTATTATAATTATCCTTATTATTATTATTATTACCGCTATAACTGTTATTATTATTCTTGTTACTATTATTATTATCAGTATTCCTCTTGTATTTATCCTTATAGCTATTATTATTATCCTTATTATTATTATTATTATCAATATAACTGTTACTATTATTCTTGTTACTATTATTATTATCCCTATTCCTCATGTCTTTCTCCTTATAACTATTATTATTATCCTTATTATTATTATTATTCTCGCTGTAACTGTTATTATTATTCTTGTTACTATTATTATTATCGCTATAACTGTTATTATTATTCTTATTACTGTTGTTACTATCCCTATTCCTCTTGTCTTTCTCCTTATAACTATTATAATTATCCTTTTTACTATCATTATTATCGCTACAACTGTTATTATTATTGTTATTACTATTATTATTATCGATATTGCCCTTGTCTTTATCCTTATAACTATTATTATTATCCTCATTACTATTATTATTATCGCTATAACTGTTATTATTATGGTTATTCTATTGTTACTATCCCTATTACTCTTGTCTTAATCCTTATAACTATTATTATTATCGCTAATAACTGTTATTATTATTCTTATTACTATTATTATTATCCCTATTGGCCTTGTCTTTATCCTTATAACTATTATTATTATCCTTATTACTATTATTATTATCGCTATCACTGTTATTATTATCCTTAATACTATTATTATTATCGCTAATAACTGTTATTATTATTCTTATTACTATTATTATTATCCCTATTCCTCTTGTCTTTCTCCTTATAACTATTATTATTATCCTTATTATTATTATTATTATCGCTGTAACTGTTATTATTATTCTTGTTACTATTATTATTATCGCTATAACTGTTATTATTATTCTTGTTACTATTATTATTATCCCTATTCCTCTTGTCTTTCTCCTTATAACTATTATTATTATCCTTATTATTATTATTATTATCGCTATAACTGTTATTATTATTCTTGTTACTATCATTACTGTCCGTATTACTCTTGCCTTTATCCTTAATAATATTATTATTATCGCTATAACTGTTATTATTGTTCTTGTTACTATTATTATTATCGTTATAACTGGGATTATTATTCTTGTTACTATTATTACTGTCCGTATTACTCTTGCCTTTATCCTTAATACTATTATTATTATCGCTATAACTGTTATTATTATTCTTGTTACTACTATTATTATCCCTATTCCTCTTGTATTTCTCCTTATAACTTTTATTATTATCGCTATAACTGTTATTATTATTCTTGTTACTATTATTATTATCCCTTTTCCTCTTGTCTTTCTCCTTATAACGATTATAATTATCCTTTTTACTATTATTATTATCGCTACAACTGTTATTATTATTGTTATTACTATTATTATTATCGCTATTGCCCTTGTCTTTATGCTTATAACTATTATTATTATCCTTATAACTATTATTATTATCCTTAACACTATTATTATTATCGCTATAACTGTTATTATTATTCTTGTTACTATAATTACTGTCCGTATTACTCTTGCCTTTATCCTTAATACTATTATTATTATCGCTATAACTGTTATTATTATTCTTGTTACTATTATTATTATCCCTATTCCTCTTGTCTTTCTCCTTATATCTATTATTATTATCCTTATTATTATTATTATTATTATCGCTATAACTGTTATTATTATTCTTATTACTATTACTATTATCCCTATTCCTCTTGTCTATATCCTTATAACTATTATTATTATCCTTATTACTATTATTATTATCGCTAAAACTGTTATTATTATTCTTGTTACTATTATTATTATCGCTATAACTGTTACTATTATTATTGTTACTATTATCATTAGCCCTATTCCTCTTGTCTTTCTCCTTATAAATATTATTATTATCCTTATAACTATTATTATTATCGCTAATAACTGTTATTATTATTCTTATTACTATTATTATTATCCTTATTACTATTATTATTATCGCTATAACTGTTATTATTATCCTTAATACTATTATTATTATCGCTATTACTGTCATTATTATTCTTGTTACTATTATTACTGTCCCTATTCCTCTTGTCTTTATCCTTATAACTATTATTATTATCCATATTATTTTTATTATTATCGCTAGAACTATTATTATTATCCTTATTACTATTATTATTATCGCTATAACTGTTATTATTATGGTTATTCTATTGTTACTATCCCTATTACTCTTGCATTTATCCTTATAACTATTATTATTATCGCTAATAACTGTTATTATTATTCTTATTACAATTATTATTATCCCTATTGGCCTTGTCTTTATCCTTATAACTATTATTATTATCCTTATTACTATTATTATTATCGCTATAACTGTTATTATTATCCTTAATGCTATTATTATTATCGCTATAACTGTTATTATTATGGTTATTCTATCGTTACTATCCCTATTACTCTTGTCTTTATCCTTATAACTATTATTATTATCCTTAACACTATTATTATTATCGCTATAACTGTTATTATTATTCTTGTTACTATTATTACTGTCCGCATTACTCTTGCCTTTATCCTTAATAATATTATTATTATCGCTATAACTGTTATTATTGTTCTTGTTACTATTATTATTATCGCTATAACTGGTATTATTATTCTTGTTACTATTATTACTGTCCGTATTACTCTTGCCTTTATCCTTAATACTATTATTATTATCGCTATAGCTGTTATTATTATTCTTGTTACTACTATTATTATCCCTATTCCTCTTGTCTTTCTCCTTATAACTATTATAATTATCCTTATTATTATTATTATTATCGCTATAACTGTTGTTATTATTCTTGTTACTATCATTATTATCCCTATTCCTCTTGTCTTTCTCCTTATAACTATTATTATTATCCTTATTATTATTATTATTATCGCAATAACTGTTATTATTATTCTTGTTACTATTATTACTGTCCGTATTACTCTTGCCTTTATCCTTAATACTATTATTATTACCGCTATAACTGTTATTATTATTCTTGTTACTATTATTATTATCCCTATTCCTCTTGCCTTTCTCCTTATAACTATTATAATTATCCTTTTTACTATTATTATTATCGCTAAAACTGTTATTATTATTGTTATTACTATTATTATTATCGCTATTGCCCTTGTCTTTATCCTTATAACTATTATTATTATCCTCATTACTATTATTATTATCGCTATAACTGTTATTATTATGGTTATTCTATTGTTACTATCCCTATTACTCTTGTCTTTATCCTTATAACTATTATTATTATCGCTAATAACTGTTATTATTATTCTTATTACTATTATTATTATCCTTATTACTATTATTATTATCGCTATAACTGTTATTATTATCCTTAATTCTATTATTATTATCGCTATAACTGTTATTATTATTCTTGTTACTATTATTACTGTCCCTATTCCTCTTGTCTTTATCCTTATAACTATTATTATTATCCATATTATTTTTATTATTATCGCTAGAACTGTTATTATTATCCTTATTACTATTATTATTATCGCAATAACTGTTATTATTATGCTTATTCTATTGTTACTATCCCTATTACTCTTGTCTATATCCTTATAACTATTATTATTATCCTTATTACTATTATCATTATCGCTATAACTGTTATTATTATTCTTGTTACTATTATTATTACCGCTATAACTGTTATTATTATTCTTCTTACTATTATTACTATCCCTATTCCTTTTGTCTTTCTCCTTCTAACTATTATTATTATCCTTATTATTATTATTATTATCGCTATAACTGTTGTTATTATTCTTGTTACTATTATTATTATCCCTATTCATCTTGTCTTTCTCCTTATAACTTTTATTATTATCGCTATAACTGTTATTATTATTCTTGTTACTATTATTATTATCCCTATTCCTCTTGTCTTTCTCCTTATAACTGTTATAATTATCCTTTATACTATTATTATTATCGCTACAACTGTTATTATTATTGTTATTACTATTATTATTATCGCTATTGCCCTTGTCTTTATGCTTATAACTATTATTATTATCCTTATTACTATTATCATTATCGCTATAACTGTTATTATTATTCTTGTTACTATTATTATTACCGCTATAACTGTTATTATTATTCTTCTTACTATTATTACTATCCCTATTCCTTTTGTCTTTCTCCTTCTAACTATTATTATTATCCTTATTATTATTATTATTATCGCTATAACTGTTGTTATTATTCTTGTTACTATTATTATTATCCCTATTCATCTTGTCTTTCTCCTTATAACTTTTATTATTATCGCTATAACTGTTATTATTATTCTTGTTACTATTATTATTATCCCTATTCCTCTTGTCTTTCTCCTTATAACTGTTATAATTATCCTTTTTACTATTATTATTATCGCTACAACTGTTATTATTATTGTTATTACTATTATTATTATCGCTATTGCCCTTGTCTTTATGCTTATAACTATTATTATTATCCTTATTACTATTATTATTATCGCTATAACTGTTATTATTATGGTTATTCTATTGTTACTATCCCTATTACTCTTGTCTTTATCCTTATAACTATTATTATTATCGCTAATAACTGTTATTATTATTCTTATTACAATTATTATTATCCCTATTGGCCTTGTCTTTATCCTTATAACTATTATTATTATCCTTATTACTATTATTATTATCGCTATAACTGTTATTATTATCCTTAATACTATTATTATTATCGCTATAACTGTTATTATTATGGTTATTCTATCGTTACTATCCCTATTACTCTTGTCTTTATCCTTATAACTATTATTATTATCCTTAACACTATTATTATTATCGCTATAACTGTTATTATTATTCTTGTTACTATTATTATTATCGCTATAACTGTTATTATTATTCTTATTACTATTGTTGCTATCCGTATTACTCTTGCCTTTATCCATATAACTATTATTATTAATCCTTATTACTATTATTATTATCGCTATAACTGTTATTATTATTGTTATTACTATTATTATTATCGCTAAAACTCTTATTATTATCCTTATTCTATTGTTACTATCCCTATTACTCTTGTCTATATCCTTATAACTATTATTATTATCCTTATTTCTATTATTATTATCCTTATAACTGTTATTAATTATTCTTGTTACTATTATTATTATCCCTATTTCTCTTGTCTTTCTCCTTATAACTATTATTATTATCGCTATAACTGTTATTATTATTCTTATTACAATTACTATTATCCCTATTCCTCTTGTATTTATCCTTATAACTATTATTATTATCCTTATTATTATTATGATTATCGCTATAACTGTTATTATTATTCTTGTTACTATTATTATTATCGCTATAACTGTTATTATTATTCTTATTACTATTGTAGCTATCCGTATTACTCTTGTCTTTATCCATATAACTATTATTATTATCCTTTTTACTATTATTATTATCGCTACAACTGTTATTATTATTGTTATTACTATTATTATTATCGCTATTGCCCTTGTCTTTATGCTTATAACTATTATTATTATCCTTATAACTATTATTATTATCCTTAACACTATTATTATTATCGCTATAACTGTTATTATTATTCTTGTTACTATAATTACTGTCCGTATTACTCTTGCCTTTATCCTTAATACTATTATTATTATCGCTATAACTGTTATTATTATTCTTGTTACTATTATTATTATCCCTATTCCTCTTGTCTTTCTCCTTATATCTATTATTATTATCCTTATTATTATTATTATTATTATCGCTATAACTGTTATTATTATTCTTATTACTATTACTATTATCCCTATTCCTCTTGTCTATATCCTTATAACTATTATTATTATCCTTATTACTATTATTATTATCGCTAAAACTGTTATTATTATTCTTGTTACTATTATTATTATCGCTATAACTGTTACTATTATTATTGTTACTATTATCATTAGCCCTATTCCTCTTGTCTTTCTCCTTATAAATATTATTATTATCCTTATAACTATTATTATTATCGCTAATAACTGTTATTATTATTCTTATTACTATTATTATTATCCTTATTACTATTATTATTATCGCTATAACTGTTATTATTATCCTTAATACTATTATTATTATCGCTATTACTGTCATTATTATTCTTGTTACTATTATTACTGTCCCTATTCCTCTTGTCTTTATCCTTATAACTATTATTATTATCCATATTATTTTTATTATTATCGCTAGAACTATTATTATTATCCTTATTACTATTATTATTATCGCTATAACTGTTATTATTATGGTTATTCTATTGTTACTATCCCTATTACTCTTGCATTTATCCTTATAACTATTATTATTATCGCTAATAACTGTTATTATTATTCTTATTACAATTATTATTATCCCTATTGGCCTTGTCTTTATCCTTATAACTATTATTATTATCCTTATTACTATTATTATTATCGCTATAACTGTTATTATTATCCTTAATGCTATTATTATTATCGCTATAACTGTTATTATTATGGTTATTCTATCGTTACTATCCCTATTACTCTTGTCTTTATCCTTATAACTATTATTATTATCCTTAACACTATTATTATTATCGCTATAACTGTTATTATTATTCTTGTTACTATTATTACTGTCCGCATTACTCTTGCCTTTATCCTTAATAATATTATTATTATCGCTATAACTGTTATTATTGTTCTTGTTACTATTATTATTATCGCTATAACTGGTATTATTATTCTTGTTACTATTATTACTGTCCGTATTACTCTTGCCTTTATCCTTAATACTATTATTATTATCGCTATAGCTGTTATTATTATTCTTGTTACTACTATTATTATCCCTATTCCTCTTGTCTTTCTCCTTATAACTATTATAATTATCCTTATTATTATTATTATTATCGCTATAACTGTTGTTATTATTCTTGTTACTATCATTATTATCCCTATTCCTCTTGTCTTTCTCCTTATAACTATTATTATTATCCTTATTATTATTATTATTATCGCAATAACTGTTATTATTATTCTTGTTACTATTATTACTGTCCGTATTACTCTTGCCTTTATCCTTAATACTATTATTATTACCGCTATAACTGTTATTATTATTCTTGTTACTATTATTATTATCCCTATTCCTCTTGCCTTTCTCCTTATAACTATTATAATTATCCTTTTTACTATTATTATTATCGCTACAACTGTTATTATTATTGTTATTACTATTATTATTATCGCTATTGCCCTTGTCTTTATCCTTGTAACTATTATTATTATCCTCATTACTATTATTATTATCGCTATAACTGTTATTATTATGGTTATTCTATTGTTACTATCCCTATTACTCTTGTCTTTATCCTTATAACTATTATTATTATCGCTAATAACTGTTATTATTATTCTTATTACTATTATTATTATCCTTATTACTATTATTATTATCGCTATAACTGTTATTATTATCCTTAATTCTATTATTATTATCGCTATAACTGTTATTATTATTCTTGTTACTATTATTACTGTCCCTATTCCTCTTGTCTTTATCCTTATAACTATTATTATTATCGCTATAACTGTTATTATTATTCTTATTACAATTACTATTATCCCTATTCCTCTTGTATTTATCCTTATAACTATTATTATTATCCTTATTATTATTATGATTATCGCTATAACTGTTATTATTATTCTTGTTACTATTATTATTATCCCTATTCCTCTTGTCTTTCTCCTTATAACTTTTATTATTATCGCTATAACTGTTATTATTATTCTTGTTACTATTATTATTATCCCTATTCCTCTTGTCTTTCTCCTTATAACTGTTATAATTATCCTTTATACTATTATTATTATCGCTACAACTGTTATTATTATTGTTATTACTATTATTATTATCGCTATTGCCCTTGTCTTTATGCTTATAACTATTATTATTATCCTTATTACTATTATCATTATCGCTATAACTGTTATTATTATTCTTGTTACTATTATTATTACCGCTATAACTGTTATTATTATTCTTCTTACTATTATTACTATCCCTATTCCTTTTGTCTTTCTCCTTCTAACTATTATTATTATCCTTATTATTATTATTATTATCGCTATAACTGTTGTTATTATTCTTGTTACTATTATTATTATCCCTATTCATCTTGTCTTTCTCCTTATAACTTTTATTATTATCGCTATAACTGTTATTATTATTCTTGTTACTATTATTATTATCCCTATTCCTCTTGTCTTTCTCCTTATAACTGTTATAATTATCCTTTTTACTATTATTATTATCGCTACAACTGTTATTATTATTGTTATTACTATTATTATTATCGCTATTGCCCTTGTCTTTATGCTTATAACTATTATTATTATCCTTATTACTATTATTATTATCGCTATAACTGTTATTATTATGGTTATTCTATTGTTACTATCCCTATTACTCTTGTCTTTATCCTTATAACTATTATTATTATCGCTAATAACTGTTATTATTATTCTTATTACAATTATTATTATCCCTATTGGCCTTGTCTTTATCCTTATAACTATTATTATTATCCTTATTACTATTATTATTATCGCTATAACTGTTATTATTATCCTTAATACTATTATTATTATCGCTATAACTGTTATTATTATGGTTATTCTATCGTTACTATCCCTATTACTCTTGTCTTTATCCTTATAACTATTATTATTATCCTTAACACTATTATTATTATCGCTATAACTGTTATTATTATTCTTGTTACTATTATTATTATCGCTATAACTGTTATTATTATTCTTATTACTATTGTTGCTATCCGTATTACTCTTGCCTTTATCCATATAACTATTATTATTAATCCTTATTACTATTATTATTATCGCTATAACTGTTATTATTATTGTTATTACTATTATTATTATCGCTAAAACTCTTATTATTATCCTTATTCTATTGTTACTATCCCTATTACTCTTGTCTATATCCTTATAACTATTATTATTATCCTTATTTCTATTATTATTATCCTTATAACTGTTATTATTATTCTTGTTACTATTATTATTATCCCTATTTCTCTTGTCTTTCTCCTTATAACTATTATTATTATCGCTATAACTGTTATTATTATTCTTATTACAATTACTATTATCCCTATTCCTCTTGTATTTATCCTTATAACTATTATTATTATCCTTATTATTATTATGATTATCGCTATAACTGTTATTATTATTCTTGTTACTATTATTATTATCCCTATTCCTCTTGTCTTTCTCCTTATAACTATTATTATTATCGCTATAACTGTTATTGTTATCCTTGATACTATTATTATTATCGGTATAACTGTTATTATTATCCTTCATACTATTATTATTATCGCTATAACTGTTATTATTATTCTTGTTACTATTATTATTATCCCTATTCCTCTTGTCCTTCTCCTTATAACTATTATTATTATCCTTATTATTATTATTATTATCGCTATAACTGTTATTATTATCCTTATTACTATTACTATTAACCGTATTCCTCTTGTCTTTATCCTTATAACTATTATTATTATCCTTATTATTATTATTATTATTATCGCTATAACTGTTATTATTATCCTTATTACTATTATTATTATCGCTATGACTGTTATTATTATGTTTATTCTATTGTTACTATCCGTATTACTCTTGCCTTTATCATTATAACTACTATTATTATCGCTATAACCGTTATTATTATTCTTATTACAATTACTATTATCCCTATTCCTCTTGTCTTTATCCTTATAACTATTATCATTATCCTTATGGCTATTATTATTATCGCTATAACTGTTATTATTATTCTTGTTACTATTATTACTGTCCGTATTACTCTTGCCTTTATCCTTAGTACTATTATTATTATCGTTATAACTGTTATTATTATTCTTGCTACTATTATTATTATCCCTATTCCTCTTGTCTTTCTCCTTATAACTATTATTATTATCCTTATTCTTATTATTATTATCGCTATAACTGTTACTATTATTCTTGTTATTATTATTATTATCCCTATTCCTCTTGTCTTTCTCCTTATAACTATTATTATTATCCTTATTATTATTATTATTATCGCTATAACTGTTATTATTATTCTTGTTACTATCATTATTATCGCTATAACTGTTATTATTATTCTTATTACTATTGTTGCTATCCGTATTACTCTTGTCTTTATCCTTATAACTATTATTATTATCGCTAATAACTGTTATTATTATTCTTGTTACTATTATTATTATCCCTATTCCTCTTGTCTTTCTCCTTATAACTATTATTATTATCGCTATAACTGTTATTATTATTCTTGTTACTATTATTACTGTCCGTATTACTCTTGCCTTTATCCTTAGTACTATTATTATTATCGCTATAACTGTTATTATTATTCTTGCTACTATTATTATTATCGCTATAACTGTTACTATTATACTTGTTACTATTATTATTATCCCTATTCCTCTTGTCTTTCTCCATATAACTATTATTATTATCCTTATTATTATTATTATTATCGCTATAACTGTTATTATTATTCTTGTTACTATTATTATTATCGCTATAACTGTTATTATTATTCTTATTACTATTGTAGCTATCCGTATTACTCTTGTCTTTATCCATATAACTATTATTATTAATCCTTATTACTATTATTATGATCGCTATAACTGTTATTATTATTCTTATTACTATTATTTTTATACCTATTGCCCTTGTCTTTATCCTTATAACTATTATTATTATCCTTATTACTATTATTATTATCGCTATAACTGTTATTATTATCCTTAATACTATTATTATTATCGCTATAACTGTTATTATTATGCTGATTCTATTGTTACTATCTCTATTCCTCTTGTCTTTATCCTTATAACTATTATTATTATCCTTATTATTATTATTATTATTATCGCTATAACTGTTATTATTATCCTTATTACTATTATTATTATCGCTATGACTGTTATTATTATGTTTATTCTATTGTTACTATCCGTATTACTCTTGCCTTTATCATTATAACTACTATTATTATCGCTATAACCGTTATTATTATTCTTATTACAATTACTATTATCCCTATTCCTCTTGTCTTTATCCTTATAACTATTATCATTATCCTTATGGCTATTATTATTATCGCTATAACTGTTATTATTCTTCTTGTTACTATTATTACTGTCCGTATTACTCTTGCCTTTATCCTTAGTACTATTATTATTATCGTTATAACTGTTATTATTATTCTTGCTACTATTATTATTATCCCTATTCCTCTTGTCTTTCTCCTTATAACTATTATTATTATCCTTATTCTTATTATTATTATCGCTATAACTGTTACTATTATTCTTGTTATTATTATTATTATCCCTATTCCTCTTGTCTTTCTCCTTATAACTATTATTATTATCCTTATTATTATTATTATTATCGCTATAACTGTTATTATTATTCTTGTTACTATCATTATTATCGCTATAACTGTTATTATTATTCTTATTACTATTGTTGCTATCCGTATTACTCTTGTCTTTATCCTTATAACTATTATTATTATCGCTAATAACTGTTATTATTATTCTTGTTACTATTATTATTATCCCTATTCCTCTTGTCTTTCTCCTTATAACTATTATTATTATCGCTATAACTGTTATTATTATTCTTGTTACTATTATTACTGTCCGTATTACTCTTGCCTTTATCCTTAGTACTATTATTATTATCGCTATAACTGTTATTATTATTCTTGCTACTATTATTATTATCGCTATAACTGTTACTATTATACTTGTTACTATTATTATTATCCCTATTCCTCTTGTCTTTCTCCATATAACTATTATTATTATCCTTATTATTATTATTATTATCGCTATAACTGTTATTATTATTCTTGTTACTATTATTATTATCGCTATAACTGTTATTATTATTCTTATTACTATTGTAGCTATCCGTATTACTCTTGTCTTTATCCATATAACTATTATTATTAATCCTTATTACTATTATTATGATCGCTATAACTGTTATTATTATTCTTATTACTATTATTTTTATACCTATTGCCCTTGTCTTTATCCTTATAACTATTATTATTATCCTTATTACTATTATTATTATCGCTATAACTGTTATTATTATCCTTAATACTATTATTATTATCGCTATAACTGTTATTATTATGCTGATTCTATTGTTACTATCTCTATTACTCTTGTCTTTATCCTTATAACTATTATCATTATCCTTATGGCTATTATTATTATCGCTATAACTGTTATTATTATTCTTGTTACTATTATTACTGTCCGTATTACTCTTGCCTTTATCCTTAGTACTATTATTATTATCCCTATTCCTCTTGTCTTTCTCCTTATAAATATTATTATTATCCTTATCATTATTATTATTATCGCTATAACTGTTATTATTATCCTTATTCTATTGTTACTATCCCTATTACTCTTGTCTATATCCTTATAACTATTATTATTATCCTTATAACTATTATTATTATCGCTATAACTGTTATTATTATTCTTATTACTATTACTATTATCCCTATTCCTCTTGTATTTATCCTTATAACTATTATTATTATCCTTATTATTATTATTATCGCTATAACTGTTATTATTATCCTTAATACTATTATTATTATCGCTATAACTGTTATTACTATTCTTGTTACTATTATTATTATCCCTATTCCTCTTGGCTTTCTCCTTATAACTATTATTATTATCCTTATTATTATTATTATTATTATCGCTATAACTGTTATTATTATCGTTATTATTATTATTATTATCGCTATAACTGTTATTATTATTCTTATTACTATTACTATTATCCCTATTCCTCTTGTATTTATCGTTATAACTATTATTATTATCCTTATTATTATTATTATTATCGCTATAACCGTTATTATTATCCTTATTACTATTATTATTATCGCTATAACTGTTATTATTATGCTTATTCTATTGTTACTATCTCTATTACTCTTGCTTTCTCCTTATAACCATTATTATTATCCTTATTATTATTATTATTATCGCTATAACTGTTATTATTATTCTTATTACTATTACTATTAACCGTATTCCTCTTGTCTTTATCCTTATAAC
This sequence comes from Megachile ligniseca, assembly GCA_945859555.1. Taxonomy (NCBI): domain Eukaryota; kingdom Metazoa; phylum Arthropoda; class Insecta; order Hymenoptera; family Megachilidae; genus Megachile; species Megachile ligniseca. The sequence goes on from CAMAOC010000058.1 coordinate 175,115, forward strand.
TATTATTATTATCCTTATTCTTATTATTATTATTATCGCTATAACTGTTATTATTATCCTTATTACTATTATTATTATCGCTATGACTGTTATTATTATCTTTATTCTATTGTTGCTATCCGTATTACTCTTGTCTTTATCCTTATAACTATTATTATTATCGCTAATAACTGTTATTATTATTCTTGTTACTATTATTATTATCCCTATTCCTCTTCTCTTTCTCCTTATAACTATTATTATTATCGCTATAACTGTTATTATTATTCTTGTTACTATTATTACTGTCCGTATTACTCTTGCCTTTATCCTTAGTACTATTATTATTATCGCTATAACTGTTATTATTATTCTTGCTACTATTATTATTATCGCTATAACTGTTACTATTATACTTGTTACTATTATTATTATCCCTATTCCTCTTGTCTTTCTCCTTATAACTATTATTATTATCCTTATTATTATTATTATTATCGCTATAACTGTTATTATTATTCTTGTTACTATTATTATTATCGCTATAACTGTTATTATTATTCTTATTACTATTGTAGCTATCCGTATTACTCTTGTCTTTATCCATATAACTATTATTATTAATCCTTATTACTATTATTATTATCGCTATAACTGTTATTATTATTCTTATTACTATTATTTTTATCCCTATTGCCCTTGTCTTTATCCTTATAACTATTATTATTATCCTTATTACTATTATTATTATCGCTATAACTGTTATTATTATCCTTAATACTATTATTATTATCGCTATAACTGTTATTATTATGCTGATTCTATTGTTACTATCTCTATTACTCTTGTCTTTATCCTTATAACTATTATCATTATCCTTATGGCTATTATTATTATCGCTATAACTGTTATTATTATTCTTGTTACTATTATTACTGTCCGTATTACTCTTGCCTTTATCCTTAGTACTATTATTATTATCCCTATTCCTCTTGTCTTTCTCCTTATAAATATTATTATTATCCTTATCATTATTATTATTATCGCTATAACTGTTATTATTATCCTTATTCTATTGTTACTATCCCTATTACTCTTGTCTATATCCTTATAACTATTATTATTATCCTTATAACTATTATTATTATCGCTATAACTGTTATTATTATTCTTATTACTATTACTATTATCCCTATTCCTCTTGTATTTATCCTTATAACTATTATTATTATCCTTATTATTATTATTATCGCTATAACTGTTATTATTATCCTTAATACTATTATTATTATCGCTATAACTGTTATTACTATTCTTGTTACTATTATTATTATCCCTATTCCTCTTGGCTTTCTCCTTATAACTATTATTATTATCCTTATTATTATTATTATTATTATCGCTATAACTGTTATTATTATCGTTATTATTATTATTATTATCGCTATAACTGTTATTATTATTCTTATTACTATTACTATTATCCCTATTCCTCTTGTATTTATCGTTATAACTATTATTATTATCCTTATTATTATTATTATTATCGCTATAACCGTTATTATTATCCTTATTACTATTATTATTATCGCTATAACTGTTATTATTATGCTTATTCTATTGTTACTATCTCTATTACTCTTGCTTTCTCCTTATAACCATTATTATTATCCTTATTATTATTATTATTATCGCTATAACTGTTATTATTATTCTTATTACTATTACTATTAACCGTATTCCTCTTGTCTTTATCCTTATAACTATTATTATTATCCTTATTCTTATTATTATTATTATCGCTATAACTGTTATTATTATCCTTATTACTATTATTATTATCGCTATGACTGTTATTATTATCTTTATTCTATTGTTGCTATCCGTATTACTCTTGTCTTTATCCTTATAACTATTATTATTATCGCTAATAACTGTTATTATTATTCTTGTTACTATTATTATTATCCCTATTCCTCTTCTCTTTCTCCTTATAACTATTATTATTATCGCTATAACTGTTATTATTATTCTTGTTACTATTATTACTGTCCGTATTACTCTTGCCTTTATCCTTAGTACTATTATTATTATCGCTATAACTGTTATTATTATTCTTGCTACTATTATTATTATCGCTATAACTGTTACTATTATACTTGTTACTATTATTATTATCCCTATTCCTCTTGTCTTTCTCCTTATAACTATTATTATTATCCTTATTATTATTATTATTATCGCTATAACTGTTATTATTATTCTTGTTACTATTATTATTATCGCTATAACTGTTATTATTATTCTTATTACTATTGTAGCTATCCGTATTACTCTTGTCTTTATCCATATAACTATTATTATTAATCCTTATTACTATTATTATTATCGCTATAACTGTTATTATTATTCTTATTACTATTATTTTTATCCCTATTGCCCATGTCTTTATCCTTATAACTATTATTATTATCCTTATTACTATTATTATTATCGCTATAACTGTTATTATTATCCTTAATACTATTATTATTATCGCTATAACTGTTATTATTATGCTGATTCTATTGTTACTATCTCTATTACTCTTGTCTTTATCCTTATAACTATTATCATTATCCTTATGGCTATTATTATTATCGCTATAACTGTTATTATTATTCTTGTTACTATTATTACTGTCCGTATTACTCTTGCCTTTATCCTTAGTACTATTATTATTATCCCTATTCCTCTTGTCTTTCTCCTTATAACTGTTATTATTATCCTTATCATTATTATTATTATCGCTATAACTGTTATTATTATCCTTATTCTATTGTTACTATCCCTATTACTCTTGTCTATATCCTTATAACTATTATTATTATCCTTATAACTATTATTATTATCGCTATAACTGTTATTATTATTCTTATTACTATTACTATTATCCCTATTCCTCTTGTATTTATCCTTATAACTATTATTATTATCCTTATTATTATTATTATCGCTATAACTGTTATTATTATCCTTAATACTATTATTATTATCGCTATAACTGTTATTACTATTCTTGTTACTATTATTATTATCCCTATTCCTCTTGGCTTTCTCCTTATAACTATTATTATTATCCTTATTATTATTATTATTATTATCGCTATAACTGTTATTATTATCCTTATTATTATTATTATTATCGCTATAACCGTTATTATTATTCTTATTACAATTACTATTATCCCTATTCCTCTTGTCTTTATCCTTATAACTATTATCATTATCCTTATGGCTATTATTATTATCGCTATAACTGTTATTATTATTCTTGTTACTATTATTACTGTCCGTATTACTCTTGCCTTTATCCTTAGTACTATTATAATTATCGTTATAACTGTTATTATTATTCTTGCTACTATTATTATTATCCCTATTCCTCTTGTCTTTCTCCTTATAACTATTATTATTATCCTTATTCTTATTATTATTATCGCTATAACTGTTATTATTATTCTTGTTACTCTTATTATTATCGCTATAACTGTTACTATTATTCTTATTACTATTGTTGCTATCCGTATTACTCTTGCCTTTATCCATATAACTATTATTATTAATCCTTATTACTATTATTATTATCGCTATAACTGTTATTATTATTGTTATTACTATTATTATTACCGCTATAACTCTTATTATTATCCTTATTCTATTGTTACTATCCCTGTTCCTCTTGTATTTATCCTTATAACTATTATTATTATCCTTATTATTATTATTATCATCCTTATTATTATTATTATTATCGCTATAACTGTTATTATTATTCTTATTACTATTGTTACTATCCGTATTACTCTTGTCTTTATCCATATAACTATTATTATTAATCCTTTTTACTATTATTATTATCGCGACAACTGTTATTATTATTGTTATTACTATTATTTTTATCGCTATAACTGTTATTATTATGGTTATTCTATTGTTACTATCCCTATTACTCTTCTCTTTATCCTTATAACTATTATTATTATCCTTATTACTATTATTATTATCGCTATATCTGGTATTATTATTCTTGTTACTATTATTACTGTCCGTATTACTCTTGCCTTTATCCTTAATACTATTATTATTATCGCTATAACTGTTATTATTATTCTTGCTACTACTATTATTATCCCTATTCCTCTTGTCTTTCTCCTTATAACTATCATAATTATCCTTATTATTATTATTATTATCGCTATAACTGTTGTTATTATTCTTGATACTATTTTTATTATCCCTATTCCTCTTGTCTTTATCCTTATAACTATTATTAATATCCTTATTATTATTATTATTATTATTATCGCTAGAACTCTTATTATTATCCTTATTACTATTATTATTATCGCTATAACTGTTATTATTGTGCTTATTCTATTGTTAGTATCCCTATTACTCTTGTCTATATCCTTATAACTATTATTATTATCCTTATTACTATTATTATTATCGCTATAACTGGTGTTATTATTCTTGTTACTATTATTACTGTCCGTATTACTCTTGCCTTTATCCTTAATACTATTGTGGCAATAAAGCCATAAATTGAGTCGAAAGTTTCGGAGGTCCTTGAAGACCTAGGTCGACTCGAGCGTTTGTACGCGTAGGCCTTTGTTTCCCTTTTTAGGGCCATGTGGCTGTTTTCTCCCTTACACGAGTCGTTGGAAAATTCGGCAGAATTGTCCTGACTTTCGTAGCATACGCATCGCGCTTATTTCAGTTCACAGTTTTGTACTGGTTAATTATTGTTATTCGTTATTGTTATTGTTATTGTTATTGTTTTATTAAACATAATTTGTTAACCATACCCAGTGTCACAATTACATTCACGTTATCCTAAATTGGTGACCCCGACGTGATCTTGTATCCGGGATAGTGATTGTGTAGTGACACGTGTACAAAGTGAACATTTTTAGACTATTGTTATCATCATGGCCAATCAAGAAGATAATTTGGACAATAAGGAGATTCAATTGCTCCGCGAAAGTTTAGAGCAGGTACAGCTGCAATTAAAGGCTTTGACTGATGAACGTCGTAGTCGGAAACCATGGAGGCGTTTCAAGTCCCGTGAGCGGTCAGGCAGTAAAAATCGGCAGCGATCGAATAGTGTACCGCGTAATTTGTGCTGGTATCACCACAATTACGCCGAAAAAGCTGCGAAGTGCATACCCCCGTGTTCGTGGTCAGGTCAGAAGCCGGGAAACTTGTAGGACCGTCGCACGTTAAAGCGGCAGTACCCGGCGGTCCTAAGACAGGCCGCATTTACGTAACGGACCAGGTTTCGAAAATACAATATTTAATCGATACCGGTGCGGACATTTGTGTTTTTCCGCGCTCGCGTGTGCGTGGCCGATCGCATAGGAGTGACTATGAACTGTATGCAGCCAACGGTTCTCCTATCGCGACTTATGGCACCGTTACGATGTTTCTTAACTTATCGTTACGTCGCGAGTTTCCGTGGCGATTTGTAGTGGCCGATGTGGAAGGACCGATAATCGGAGTTGATTTTTTGTCGCATTACAACCTTTTAGTGGACCCGCGAAATAAACAATTAATCGACGCGACAACAAACTTATTTGTATGTGGTCGATTGGTGAATGATAGTGCGGCATCTGTTAAAACTGTAGTGGGTGATTCTGTTTACCATAAACTTTTGGCAGAATATCCGGACCTCACTAGGCCGACCGTGTTTCGCAGAGAAACGGTCAAGCACGACATTCAGCACTTCATCGAGACGACTCCAGGCCCACCTGTTTTCAACAAGCCTAGACGTCTTGCACCGGACCGTTTGCAGGTGGCTAAGGCGGAATTTGACTTGCTGCTACGACAGGGAATCATCCGTCCATCGAAGAGTCCGTGGGCTTCACCTTTACACCTGGTTACGAAGAAGGACGGAAACAACCTTCGACCATGCGGTGATTATCGCGCACTTAATGTCCGTACGATTCCGGATAGGTATGCTCCCCCACATATCGAGGACTTTACTCAGACATTACATAATAAGCGTATATTCTCAAAAATAGATTTAGTCCGCGCATTTCACCAGATTCCGGTAGCGCCACAAGATTGCGAGAAAACGGCTATAACAACGCCGTTCGGGTTATTCGAATTCATTTTTATGCCGTTCGGTTTGCGGAACGCAGCGCAAACTTGTCAGCGTTTCGTAGACCATGTTATTCGCGGTTTAGATTTCGTTTATGCATATATTGATGATTTTCTTATTGCTTCTGAGAACGAAACAGAACATAAAAAACATCTTAAAATACTTTTTGAACGCTTAAACAAATATGGCATTGTAATAAATCCGACGAAGTGCGTTTTCGGTGTTAGCGAAATTTCGTTTTTAGGCTATACAGTTAATTGCGATGGTATTAAACCAATGTCTGAACGCGTTGAAGCAATTTCGAATTTCGAGAAACCTAGCACTGTAAAGTTACTGCGAAGATTTTTAGGAATGGTCAACTTTTACCGACGTTTTATACCTGACGCGGCGAACCTCTTACAACCCTTGAATGACTTGTTAAAGGGTTCGAAAAAAGGTAATACACCTGTACCGTGGTCAGAAACAGCAGAGAGGTCGTTTACTAGTATTAAAGAGGGTCTTGCAAATGCTACTTTATTAGTTCATCCAATACCTAATGCTCCAGTTAGTATTACTGTAGATGCATCAGATTATGCTGTAGGAGCTGTATTGCAACAATTTAATAATAATATGTGGCAACCCCTTGCTTTTTATACGAAGGCTCTTTCTGTTGCACAGCGTAAATATAGTGCGTACGATCGTGAATTGTTTGCCATTTATACCGCAGTTAAACGTTTCCGATATTTTGTAGAAGGACGAAATTTTATTATTTACACCGATCACAAACCGTTAATATTTGCATTTCGACAAAAGTTAGATAAGTGTTCCCCGCGACAGTTTAGATATCTAGATTATATTAGTCAATTCAGTACAGATATTAGACATATAAAAGGCATTGCAAACAATGTCGCAGATGCGTTATCTCGTGTAGAGACTATTTCCTCGTCTATTGATTACAAAACGTTTGAACAAGCACAAAAACAAGATCTAGAGTTAGAACAGATGTTAGAAAGCGAAACTTGTACCCTTCAGCTTAAGAAAGTACATTTCCCAGACTTCGACGTTTTCCTGTATTGCGATGTTTCGAGTGGTTCTGTTAGACCTTTTGTCCCATTTTCTTTGCGTAGGACAGTTTTTGAATCCCTTCACGGACTTTCTCATCCTGGAGTCCGTGCTACACAAAAGCTGTTAACAGACCGATACGTTTGGCCAGCAATAAATAAGGATTGTCGTGAATGGGCTAAACACTGCATTTCCTGTCAGCGTGCTAAGGTCAATAAACATGTTAGAACTCCTATTACCGACTTTAAAAATTCTGGTAGGTTTGACCATGTCCATCTGGACATCGTAGGGCCATTACCAATGTCTAATGGTAATAAATACTGCCTAACTTGTATTGACCGTTTTTCTCGATGGCCGGAAGTAGTTCCTATTGCAGAAATTGACGCGGAAACTATTGCAAGAGCTTTCGTTAATATTTGGATTGCTCGTTTTGGTGTTCCGCTAAGAATTACAACTGATCAAGGACGACAATTTGAATCAAATTTATTTAGAGAGCTTTCTCGTTTAATCGGTGCAGTTCATTTACGAACAACTGCCTACCATCCGCAAGCAAATGGTATGGTAGAAAGGTTTCATCGTCAACTGAAAGCAGCCATTAAATGCCACGCTGCCGAAAACTGGGCAGAGGTTTTACCCATTATTTTGCTCGGTATTCGGTCAGCTTTTAAGGAGGATTTAAAAGCGACACCGGCCGAATTACTTTACGGCGCAGGTATACGATTACCTGGCGAATTTTTTATTTCTCGTGGTATTGAGGGAACTTCCGATTTTGTAGTTCAATTACGGAAATTTATGAGTCAACTTAGGCCCTCTGCCATTGTTCGTCATGGTACGCATAAAACGTTTATTTACAAGGACCTTGCTACGTGTACTCATGTATTTTTGAGGCATGATGCAGCTAGGGGACCTTTACAACCTCCATATGACGGACCGTTTAAGGTCATTCAACGTGGCGACAAAACTTTTGTTATTGATGTTAATGGTAAAGAAGTTAAAGTTTCTATTGATAGATTAAAACCTGCTTTTATTTTGGCTGACGATGATACTCACCGTATATCCGATCACAATTCAAACGATGACATACAAGTATCTCAATCAGACACCGATAATAATAATACTAAGACAGCAGATGGTAGTTTTAAAACGCGGTCAGGCAGACGCGTTCATTTTCCAAAACGATTGCAAGCTGGTATTTAACTAGAATAATACATATTTAGAAGTTCAAACGTGTTTAGACCATATTTTCTGTAACGTATGAATATTATGTTTTCTAAGTGTATTGTAATTCATTTAAAGTGTGTGTGTTATAAATATTTATACATGTAAGATGTAAATATTTATATATATATAGGTTTAGAGTGCGATGTTCTTTTGATTATAGCGTGTAAGCATTATATTAACCATTCGTTCGATATTTAATCGTATTTACTCCCTATTATTTTTTATCTTAGCGTTAATCACTGGTAAGGGGGTACTGTGGCAATAAAGCCATAAATTGAGTCGAAAGTTTCGGAGGTCCTTGAAGACCTAGGTCGACTCGAGCGTTTGTACGCGTAGGCCTTTGTTTCCCTTTTTAGGGCCATGTGGCTGTTTTCTCCCTTACACGAGTCGTTGGAAAATTCGGCAGAATTGTCCTGACTTTCGTAGCATACGTATCGCGCTTATTTCAGTTCACAGTTTTGTACTGGTTAATTATTGTTATTCGTTATTGTTATTGTTATTGTTATTGTTTTATTAAACATAATTTGTTAACCATACCCAGTGTCACAATTACATTCACGTTATCCTAAACTATTATTATTGTCGCTATAACTGTTATTATTATTCTTGTTACTATTATTACTGTCCGTATTACTCTTGCCTTTATTGTTAATACTATTATTACTACCGCTATAACTGTTATTATTATTCTTATTACTATTACTATTATCCCTATTCCTCTTGTATTTATCTTTATAACTATTATTATTATCCTTATTATTATTATTATTATCGCTATAACTGTTATTATTATCCTTAATATAATTATTATTATCGCTATAACTGTTATTATTATCCTTAATACTATTATTATTATCGCTATAACTGTTATTATTATTCTTATTACTATTGTTACTATCCGTATTACTCTTGCCTTTATCCTTAATACTATTATTATTATCGCTATAACTGTTATTATTATCCCTAATACTAATATTATTATCGCTATAACTGTTATTATTATCCCTAATACTAATATTATTATCGCTATAACTGTTATTATTATCCCTAATACTAATATTATTATCGCTATAACTGTTATTATTATGGTTATTTTATTGTTAGTATCCCTATTACTCTTGTCTTTATCCTTATAACTATTATCATTATCCTTATTACTATTATTATTATCGCTATATCTGGTATTATTATTCTTGTTACTATTATTACTGTCCGTATTACTCTTGCCTTTATCCTTAATACTATTATTATTATCGCTATAACTGTTATTATTATTCTTGTTACTATTATTATTATCGCTATAACTGTTATTATTATTCTTATTACTATTGTTACTATCCGTATTACTCTTGTCTTTATCCATATAACTATTATTATTAATCCTTTTTACTATTATTATTATCGTTACAACTGTTATTATTATTGTTATTACTATTATTATTATCGCTATTGCCCTTGTCTTTATCCTTATAACTATTACTATTATCCTTATTACTATTATTATTATCGCTATAACTGTTATTATTATCCTTAATACTATTATTATTATCGCTATAACTGTTATTATTATGCTTATTCTATTGTTACTATCCCTATTACTCTTGTCTTTATCCTTATAACTATTATTATTATCGCTAATAACTGTTATTATTATTCTTATTACTATTACTATTATCCCTATTCCTCTTGTATTTATCCTTATAACTATTATTCTTATCCTTATTATTATTATTATTATCGCTATAACTGTTATTATTATTCTTGTTACTATTATTATTATCGCTATAACTGTTATTATTATTCTTATTACTATTGTTACTATCCGTATTACTCTTGTCTTTATCCATATAACTATTATTATTAATCCTTTTTACTATTATTATTATCGCTACAACTGTTATTATTATTGTTATTACTATTATTATTGTCGCTATTGCCCTTGTCTTTATCCTTATAACTATTATTATTATCCTTAATACTATTATTATTATCGCTATAACTGTTATTATTATGGTTATTCTATTGTTACTATCCCTATTACTCTTGTCTTTATCCTTATAACTATTATTATTATCACTATAACTGTTATTATTATCCTTAATACTATTATTATTATCGCTATAACTGTTATTATTATGGTTATTCTATTGTTACTATCCCTATTACTCTTGTCTTTATCCTTATAACTATTATTATTGTCGCTAATAACTGTTATTATTATTCTTATTACTATTATTATTATCCCTATTGGCCTTGTCTTTATCCTTATAACTATTATTATTATCCTTATTATTATTATTATTATCGCTATAACTGTTGTTATTATTCTTGTTACTATAATTATTATCCCTATTCCTCTTGTCTTTCTACTTATAACTATTATTATTATCGCTATAACTGTTATTATTATTCTTATTACTATTACTATTATCCCTATTCCTCTTGTATTTATCCTTATAACTATTATTATTATCCTTATTATTATTATTATTATCCTTATTATTATTATTATTATTATCGCTATAACTGTTATTATTATTCTTATTACTATTGTTACTATCCGTATTACTCTTGTCTTTATAAATATAACTATTATTATTAATCCTTTTTACTATTATTATTATCGCTACAACTGTTATCATTATTGTTATTACTATTATTATTATCGCTATTGCCCTTGTCTTTATCCTTATAACTATTACTATTATCCTTATTACTATTATTATTATCGCTATAACTGTTATTATTATCCTTAATACAATTATTATTATCGCTATAACTGTTATTATTATCCTTAATACTATTATTATTATCGCTATAACTGTTATTATTATTCTTATTACTATTACTATTATCCCTATTCCTCTTGTATTTATCCTTATAACTATTATTATTATCCTTATTATTATTATTATTATCCTTATTATTATTATTATTATTATCGCTATAACTGTTATTATTATTCTTATTACTATTGTTACTATCCGTATTACTCTTGTCTTTATCCATATAACTATTATTATTAATCCTTTTTACTATTATTATTATCGCTACAACTGTTATCATTATTGTTATTACTATTATTATTATCGCTATTGCCCTTGTCTTTATCCTTATAACTATTACTATTATCCTTATTACTATTATTATTATCGCTATAACTGTTATTATTATCCTTAATACAATTATTATTATCGCTATAACTGTTATTATTATCCTTAATACTATTATTATTATCGCTATAACTGTTATTATTATCCCTAATACTAATATTATTATCGCTATAACTGTTATTATTATCCCTAATACTAATATTATTATCGCTATAACTGTTATTATTATGGTTATTTTATTGTTACTATCCCTATTACTCTTGTCTTTATCCTTATAACTATTATCATTATCCTTATTACTATTATTATTATCGCTATATCTGGTACTATTATTCTTGTTACTATTATTACTGTCCGTATTACTCTTGCCTTTATCCTTAATACTATTATTATTATCGCTATAACTGTTATTATTATTCTTGTTACTATTATTATTATCGCTATAACTGTTATTATTATTCTTATTACTATTGTTACTATCCGTATTACTCTTGTCTTTATCCATATAACTATTATTATTAATCCTTTTTACTATTATTATTATCGTTACAACTGTTATTATTATTCTTATTACTATTACTATTATCCCTATTCCTCTTGTATTTATCCTTATAACTATTATTCTTATCCTTATTATTATTATTATTATCGCTATAACTGTTATTATTATTCTTGTTACTATTATTATTATCGCTATAACTGTTATTATTATTCTTATTACTATTGTTACTATCCGTATTACTCTTGTCTTTATCCATATAACTATTATTATTAATCCTTTTTACTATTATTATTATCGCTACAACTGTTATTATTATTGTTATTACTATTATTATTGTCGCTATTGCCCTTGTCTTTATCCTTATAACTACTATTATTATCCTTAATACTATTATTATTATCGCTATAACTGTTATTATTATGGTTATTCTATTGTTACTATCCCTATTACTCTTGTCTTTATCCTTATAACTATTATTATTGTCGCTAATAACTGTTATTATTATTCTCATTACTATTATTATTATCCCTATTGGCCTTGTCTTTATCCTTATAACTATTATTATTATCCTTATTATTATTATTATTATCGCTATAACTGTTGTTATTATTCTTGTTACTATAATTATTATCCCTATTCCTCTTGTCTTTCTACTTATAACTATTATTATTATCGCTATAACTGTTATTATTATTATTATTACTATTACTATTATCCTTATAACTATTATTATTATCCTTATTATTATTATTATTATCCTTATTATTATTATTATTATCGCTATAACTGTTCTTATTATTCTTATTACGATTGTTACTATCCGTATTACTCTTGTCTTTATCCATATAACTATTATTATTAATCCTTTTTACTATTATTATTATCGCTACAACTGTTATTATTATTGTTATTACTATTATTATTATCGCTATTGCCCTTGTCTTTATCCTTATAACTATTATTATTATCCTTATTACTATTATTATTATCGCTATAACTGTTATTATTATGGTTATTCTATTGTTACTATCCCTATTACTCTTGTCTTTATCCTTATAACTATTATTATTATCGCTAATAACTGTTATTATTATTCTTATTACTATTACTATTATCCCTATTCCTCTTGCATTTATCCTTATAACTATTATTCTTATCCTTATTATTATTATTATTATCGCTATAACTGTTATTATTATTCTTGTTACTATTATTATTATCGCTATAACTGTTATTATTATTCTTATTACTATTGTTACTATCCGTATTACTCTTGTCTTTATCCATATAACTATTATTATTAATCCTTTTTACTATTATTATTATCGCTATAACTGTTATTATTATTCTTATTACTATTACTATTATCCCTATTCCTCTTGTATTTATCCTTATAACTATTATTATTATCCTTATTATTATTATTATTATCCTTATTATTATTATTATTATTATCGCTATAACTGTTATTATTATTCTTATTACTATTGTTACTATCCGTATTACTCTTGTCTTTATAAATATAACTATTATTATTAATCCTTTTTACTATTATTATTATCGCTACAACTGTTATCATTATTGTTATTACTATTATTATTATCGCTATTGCCCTTGTCTTTATCCTTATAACTATTACTATTATCCTTATTACTATTATTATTATCGCTATAACTGTTATTATTATCCTTAATACAATTATTATTATCGCTATAACTGTTATTATTATCCTTAATACTATTATTATTATCGCTATAACTGTTATTATTATTCTTATTACTATTACTATTATCCCTATTCCTCTTGTATTTATCCTTATAACTATTATTATTATCCTTATTATTATTATTATTATCCTTATTATTATTATTATTATTATCGCTATAACTGTTATTATTATTCTTATTACTATTGTTACTATCCGTATTACTCTTGTCTTTATCCATATAACTATTATTATTAATCCTTTTTACTATTATTATTATCGCTACAACTGTTATCATTATTGTTATTACTATTATTATTATCGCTATTGCCCTTGTCTTTATCCTTATAACTATTACTATTATCCTTATTACTATTATTATTATCGCTATAACTGTTATTATTATCCTTAATACAATTATTATTATCGCTATAACTGTTATTATTATCCTTAATACTATTATTATTATCGCTATAACTGTTATTATTATTCTTATTACTATTGTTACTATCCGTATTACTCTTGCCTTTATCCTTAATACTATTATTATTATCGCTATAACTGTTATTATTATCCCTAATACTAATATTATTATCGCTATAACTGTTATTATTATCCCTAATACTAATATTATTATCGCTATAACTGTTATTATTATGGTTATTTTATTGTTACTATCCCTATTACTCTTGTCTTTATCCTTATAACTATTATCATTATCCTTATTACTATTATTATTATCGCTATATCTGGTACTATTATTCTTGTTACTATTATTACTGTCCGTATTACTCTTGCCTTTATCCTTAATACTATTATTATTATCGCTATAACTGTTATTATTATTCTTGTTACTATTATTATTATCGCTATAACTGTTATTATTATTCTTATTACTATTGTTACTATCCGTATTACTCTTGTCTTTATCCATATAACTATTATTATTAATCCTTTTTACTATTATTATTATCGTTACAACTGTTATTATTATTCTTATTACTATTACTATTATCCCTATTCCTCTTGTATTTATCCTTATAACTATTATTCTTATCCTTATTATTATTATTATTATCGCTATAACTGTTATTATTATTCTTGTTACTATTATTATTATCGCTATAACTGTTATTATTATTCTTATTACTATTGTTACTATCCGTATTACTCTTGTCTTTATCCATATAACTATTATTATTAATCCTTTTTACTATTATTATTATCGCTACAACTGTTATTATTATTGTTATTACTATTATTATTGTCGCTATTGCCCTTGTCTTTATCCTTATAACTACTATTATTATCCTTAATACTATTATTATTATCGCTATAACTGTTATTATTATGGTTATTCTATTGTTACTATCCCTATTACTCTTGTCTTTATCCTTATAACTATTATTATTGTCGCTAATAACTGTTATTATTATTCTCATAACTATTATTATTATCCCTATTGGCCTTGTCTTTATCCTTATAACTATTATTATTATCCTTATTATTATTATTATTATCGCTATAACTGTTGTTATTATTCTTGTTACTATAATTATTATCCCTATTCCTCTTGTCTTTCTACTTATAACTATTATTATTATCGCTATAACTGTTATTATTATTCTTATTACTATTACTATTATCCTTATAACTATTATTATTATCCTTATTATTATTATTATTATCCTTATTATTATTATTATTATCGCTATAACTGTTCTTATTATTCTTATTACGATTGTTACTATCCGTATTACTCTTGTCTTTATCCATATAACTATTATTATTAATCCTTTTTACTATTATTATTATCGCTACAACTGTTATTATTATTGTTATTACTATTATTATTATCGCTATTGCCCTTGTCTTTATCCTTATAACTATTATTATTATCCTTATTACTATTATTATTATCGCTATAACTGTTATTATTATGGTTATTCTATTGTTACTATCCCTATTACTCTTGTCTTTATCCTTATAACTATTATTATTATCGCTAATAACTGTTATTATTATTCTTATTACTATTACTATTATCCCTATTCCTCTTGCATTTATCCTTATAACTATTATTCTTATCCTTATTATTATTATTATTATCGCTATAACTGTTATTATTATTCTTGTTACTATTATTATTATCGCTATAACTGTTATTATTATTCTTATTACTATTGTTACTATCCGTATTACTCTTGTCTTTATCCATATAACTATTATTATTAATCCTTTTTACTATTATTATTATCGCTATAACTGTTATTATTATTCTTATTACTATTACTATTATCCCTATTCCTCTTGTATTTATCCTTATAACTATTATTATTATCCTTATTATTATTATTATTATCCTTATTATTATTATTATTGTTATCGCTATAACTGTTATTATTATTCTTATTACTATTGTTACTATCCGTATTACTCTTGTCTTTATCCATATAACTATTATTATTAATCCTTTTTACTATTATTATTATCGCTATAACTGTTATTATTATTCTTATTACTATTACTATTATCCCTATTCCTCTTGTATTTATCCTTATAACTATTATTATTATCCTTATTATTATTATTATTATCCTTATTATTATTATTATTATTATCGCTATAACTGTTATTATTATTCTTATTACTATTGTTACTATCCGTATTACTCTTGTCTTTATAAATATAACTATTATTATTAATCCTTTTTACTATTATTATTATCGCTACAACTGTTATCATTATTGTTATTACTATTATTATTATCGCTATTGCCCTTGTCTTTATCCTTATAACTATTACTATTATCCTTATTACTATTATTATTATCGCTATAACTGTTATTATTATCCTTAATACAATTATTATTATCGCTATAACTGTTATTATTATCCTTAATACTATTATTATTATCGCTATAACTGTTATTATTATTCTTATTACTATTACTATTATCCCTATTCCTCTTGTATTTATCCTTATAACTATTATTATTATCCTTATTATTATTATTATTATCCTTATTATTATTATTATTATTATCGCTATAACTGTTATTATTATTCTTATTACTATGTTACTATCCGTATTACTCTTGTCTTTATCCATATAACTATTATTATTAATCCTTTTTACTATTATTATTATCGCTACAACTGTTATCATTATTGTTATTACTATTATTATTATCGCTATTGCCCTTGTCTTTATCCTTATAACTATTACTATTATCCTTATTACTATTATTATTATCGCTATAACTGTTATTATTATCCTTAATACAATTATTATTATCGCTATAACTGTTATTATTATCCTTAATACTATTATTATTATCGCTATAACTGTTATTATTATTCTTATTACTATTGTTACTATCCGTATTACTCTTGCCTTTATCCTTAATACTATTATTATTATCGCTATAACTGTTATTATTATCCCTAATACTAATATTATTATCGCTATAACTGTTATTATTATCCCTAATACTAATATTATTATCGCTATAACTGTTATTATTATGGTTATTTTATTGTTACTATCCCTATTACTCTTGTCTTTATCCTTATAACTATTATCATTATCCTTATTACTATTATTATTATCGCTATATCTGGTACTATTATTCTTGTTACTATTATTACTGTCCGTATTACTCTTGCCTTTATCCTTAATACTATTATTATTATCGCTATAACTGTTATTATTATTCTTGTTACTATTATTATTATCGCTATAAACTGTTATTATTATTCTTATTACTATTGTTACTATCCGTATTACTCTTGTCTTTATCCATATAACTATTATTATTAATCCTTTTTACTATTATTATTATCGTTACAACTGTTATTATTATTCTTATTACTATTACTATTATCCCTATTCCTCTTGTATTTATCCTTATAACTATTATTCTTATCCTTATTATTATTATTATTATCGCTATAACTGTTATTATTATTCTTGTTACTATTATTATTATCGCTATAACTGTTATTATTATTCTTATTACTATTGTTACTATCCGTATTACTCTTGTCTTTATCCATATAACTATTATTATTAATCCTTTTTACTATTATTATTATCGCTACAACTGTTATTATTATTGTTATTACTATTATTATTATCGCTATTGCCCTTGTCTTTATCCTTATAACTATTACTATTATCCTTATTACTATTATTATTATCGCTATAACTGTTATTATTATTCTTATTACTATTACTATTATCCCTATTCCTCTTGTATTTATCCTTATAACTATTATTATTATCCTTATTATTATTATTATCATCCTTATTATTATTATTATTATCGCTATAACTGTTATTATTATTCTTATTACTATTGTTACTATCCGTATTACTCTTGTCTTTATCCATATAACTATTATTATTAATCCTTTTTACTATTATTATTATCGCTACAACTGTTATTATTATTGTTATTACTATTATTATTATCGCTATAACTGTTATTATTATGGTTATTCTATTGTTACTATCCCTATTACTCTTCTCTTTATCCTTATAACTATTATTATTATCCTTATTACTATTATTATTATCGCTATATCTGGTATTATTATTCTTGTTACTATTATTACTGTCCGTATTACTCTTGCCTTTATCCTTAATACTATTATTATTATCGCTATAACTGTTATTATTATTCTTGCTACTACTATTATTATCCCTATTCCTCTTGTCTTTCTCCTTATAACTATCATAATTATCCTTATTATTATTATTATTATCGCTATAACTGTTGTTATTATTCTTTATACTATTTTTATTATCCCTATTCCTCTTGTCTTTATCCTTATAACTATTATTAATATCCTTATTATTATTATTATTATTATTATCGCTAGAACTCTTATTATTATCCTTATTACTATTATTATTATCGCTATAACTGTTATTATTATGCTTATTCTATTGTTAGTATCCCTATTACTCTTGTCTATATCCTTATAACTATTATTATTATCCTTATTATTATTATTATTATCGCTATAACTGTTATTATTATCCTTAATACAATTATTATTATCGCTATAACTGTTATTATTATTCTTGTTACTATTATTATTATCCCTATTCCTCTTGTCTTTCTCCTTATAACTATTATTATTATCGCTATAACTGTTATTATTATCCTTAATACTATTATTATTATCGCTATAACTGTTATTATTATCCTTAATACTATTATTATTATCCTTATTATTATTGTTATTATCGCTATAACAGTAATTATTATTCTTATTACTATTACTATTAACCGTATTCCTCTTGTCTTTATCCTTATAACTATTATTATTATCCTTATTATTATTATTATTATTATCGCTATAACTGTTATTATTATCCTTATTACTATTATTATTATCGCTATAACTGTTATTATTATGGTTATTCTATTGTTACTATCCGTATTACTCTTGGCTTTCTCCTTATAACTATTATTATTATCGCTATAACTGTTATTATTATTCTTATTACTATTACTATTATCCCTATTCCTCTTGTATTCATCCTTATAACTATTATTATTATCCTTATTATTATTATTATTATCGCTATAACTGTTATTATTATTCTTGTTACTATTATTATTATCCCTATTCCTCTTGTCTTTCTCCTTATAACTATTATTATTATCCTTATTATTATTATTATTATCGCTATAACTGTTATTATTATTCTTGTTACTATTATTATTATCCCGATTCCTCTTGTCTTTCTCCTTATAAATATTATTATTATGCTTATTATTATTATTATTATCGCTATAACTGTTATTATTATTCTTGTTACTATTATTATTATCGCTATAACGGTTGTTATTATTATTGTTACTATTATTATTATCCCTATTCCTCTTGTCTTTCTCCTTATAACTATTATTATTATCGCTATAACTGTTATTATTATCCTTAATACTATTATTATTATCGCTATAACTGTTATTATTATCCTTAATACTATTATTATTATCGCTATAACTGTTATTATTATTCTTGTTACTATTATTATTATCGCTACAACTGTTGTTATTATTGTTATTACTATTATTATTATCGCTATTGCCCTTGTCTTTATCCTTATAACTATTACTATTATCCTTATTACTATTATTATTATCGCTATAACTGTTATTATTATCCTTAATACTATTATTATTATCGCTATAACTGTTATTATTATGGTTATTCTATTGTTACTATCCCTATTACTCTTGTCTTTATCCTTATAACTATTATTATTATCGCTAATAACTGTTATTATTATTCTTATTACTATTATTATTATCCCTATTGGCCTTGTCTTTCTCCTTATAACTATTATTATTATCCTTATTATTATTATTATTATCGCAATAACTGTTATTATTATTCTTATTACTATTACTATTATCCCTATTCCTCTTGTCTATATCCTTATAACTATTATTATTATCCTTATTACTATTATTATTATCGCTATAACTGTTATTATTATGCTGATTCTATTGTTACTATCTCTACTACTCTTGTCATTATCCTTATAACTATTATCATTATCCTTATGGCTATTATTATTATCGCTATAACTGTTATTATTATTCTTGTTACTATTATTATTATCCCTATTCCTCTTGTCTTTCTCCTTATAACTATTATAATTATCCTTTTTACTATTATTATTATCGCTACAACTGTTATTATTATTGTTATTACTATTATTATTATCGCTATTGCCCTTGTCTTTATCCTTATAACTATTATTATTATCCTTATTACTATTATTATTATCGCTATAACTGTTATTATTATGGTTATTCTATCGTTACTATCCCTATTACTCTTGTCTTTATCCTTATAACTATTATTATTATCCTTAACACTATTATTATTATCGCTATAACTGTTATTATTATTCTTGTTACTATTATTACTGTCGGTATTACTCTTGCCTTTATCCTTAATAATATTATTATTATCGCTATAACTGTTATTATTGTTCTTGTTACTATTATTATTATCGCTATAACTGGTATTATTATTCTTGTTACTATTATTACTGTCCGTATTACTCTTGCCTTTATCCTTAATACTATTATTATTATCACTATAACTGTTATTATTATTCTTGTTACTATTATTATTATCCCTATTCCTCTTGTCTTTCTCCTTATAACTATTATTATTATCGCTATAACTGTTATTATTATCCTTAATACTATTATTATTATCGCTATAACTGTTATTATTATCCTTAATACTATTATTATTATCCTTATTATTATTGTTATTATCGCTATAACAGTAATTATTATTCTTATTACTATTACTATTAACCGTATTCCTCTTGTCTTTATCCTTATAACTATTATTATTATCCTTATTATTATTATTATTATTATCGCTATAACTGTTATTATTATCCTTATTACTATTATTATTATCGCTATAACTGTTATTATTATGGTTATTCTATTGTTACTATCCGTATTACTCTTGGCTTTCTCCTTATAACTATTATTATTATCGCTATAACTGTTATTATTATTCTTATTACTATTACTATTATCCCTATTCCTCTTGTATTCATCCTTATAACTATTATTATTATCCTTATTATTATTATTATTATCGCTATAACTGTTATTATTATTCTTGTTACTATTATTATTATCCCTATTCCTCTTGTCTTTCTCCTTATAACTATTATTATTATCCTTATTATTATTATTATTATCGCTATAACTGTTATTATTATTCTTGTTACTATTATTATTATCCCGATTCCTCTTGTCTTTCTCCTTATAAATATTATTATTATGCTTATTATTATTATTATTATCGCTATAACTGTTATTATTATTCTTGTTACTATTATTATTATCGCTATAACGGTTGTTATTATTATTGTTACTATTATTATTATCCCTATTCCTCTTGTCTTTCTCCTTATAACTATTATTATTATCGCTATAACTGTTATTATTATCCTTAATACTATTATTATTATCGCTATAACTGTTATTATTATCCTTAATACTATTATTATTATCGCTATAACTGTTATTATTATTCTTGTTACTATTATTATTATCGCTACAACTGTTGTTATTATTGTTATTACTATTATTATTATCGCTATTGCCCTTGTCTTTATCCTTATAACTATTACTATTATCCTTATTACTATTATTATTATCGCTATAACTGTTATTATTATCCTTAATACTATTATTATTATCGCTATAACTGTTATTATTATGGTTATTCTATTGTTACTATCCCTATTACTCTTGTCTTTATCCTTATAACTATTATTATTATCGCTAATAACTGTTATTATTATTCTTATTACTATTATTATTATCCCTATTGGCCTTGTCTTTCTCCTTATAACTATTATTATTATCCTTATTATTATTATTATTATCGCAATAACTGTTATTATTATTCTTATTACTATTACTATTATCCCTATTCCTCTTGTCTATATCCTTATAACTATTATTATTATCCTTATTACTATTATTATTATCGCTATAACTGTTATTATTATGCTGATTCTATTGTTACTATCTCTACTACTCTTGTCATTATCCTTATAACTATTATCATTATCCTTATGGCTATTATTATTATCGCTATAACTGTTATTATTATTCTTGTTACTATTATTATTATCCCTATTCCTCTTGTCTTTCTCCTTATAACTATTATAATTATCCTTTTTACTATTATTATTATCGCTACAACTGTTATTATTATTGTTATTACTATTATTATTATCGCTATTGCCCTTGTCTTTATCCTTATAACTATTATTATTATCCTTATTACTATTATTATTATCGCTATAACTGTTATTATTATGGTTATTCTATCGTTACTATCCCTATTACTCTTGTCTTTATCCTTATAACTATTATTATTATCCTTAACACTATTATTATTATCGCTATAACTGTTATTATTATTCTTGTTACTATTATTACTGTCGGTATTACTCTTGCCTTTATCCTTAATAATATTATTATTATCGCTATAACTGTTATTATTGTTCTTGTTACTATTATTATTATCGCTATAACTGGTATTATTATTCTTGTTACTATTATTACTGTCCGTATTACTCTTGCCTTTATCCTTAATACTATTATTATTATCACTATAACTGTTATTATTATTCTTGTTACTATTATTATTATCCCTATTCCTCTTGTCTTTCTCCTTATAACTATTATAATTATCCTTTTTACTATTATTATTATCGCTACAACTGTTATTATTATTGTTATTACTATTATTATTATCGCTATTGCCCTTGTCTTTATCCTTATAACTATTATTATTATCCTTATTACTATTATTATTATCGCTATAACTGTTATTATTATGGTTATTCTATCGTTACTATCCCTATTACTCTTGTCTTTATCCTTATAACTATTATTATTATCCTTAACACTATTATTATTATCGCTATAACTGTTATTATTATTCTTGTTACTATTATTACTGTCGGTATTACTCTTGCCTTTATCCTTAATAATATTATTATTATCGCTATAACTGTTATTATTGTTCTTGTTACTATTATTATTATCGCTATAACTGGTATTATTATTCTTGTTACTATTATTACTGTCCGTATTACTCTTGCCTTTATCCTTAATACTATTATTATTATCACTATAACTGTTATTATTATTCTTGTTACTATTATTATTATCCCTATTCCTCTTGTCTTTCTCCTTATAACTATTATTATTATCCTTATTATTATCATTATTATCGCTATAACTGTTATTATTATTCTTATTACTATTACTATTAACCGTATTCCTCTTGTCTTTATCCTTATAACTATTATTATTATCCTTATTATTATTATTATTATTATTATCGCTATAACTGTTATTATTATTCTTATTACTATTGTTGCTATCCGTATTACTCTTGTCTTTATCCATATAACTATTATTATTAATCCTTATTACTATTATTATTATCGCTATAACTGTTATTATTATTCTTATTACTATTACTATTATCCCTATTCCTCTTGTATTTATTCTTATAACTATTATTATTATCCTTATTATTATTATTATTATCGCTATAACTGTTACTATTATTCTTGTTACTATTATTATTATCCCTATTCCTCTTGTCTTTCTCCATATAACTATTATTATTATCCTTATTGTTATTATTATTATCGCTATAACTGTTGTTATTATTCTTGTTACTATTATTATTATCCCTATTCCTCTTGTCTTTCTCCTTATAACTATTATTATTATCGCTATAACTGTTATTATTATTCTTATTACTATTACCATTATCCCTATTCCTCTTGTCTTTATCCTTATAACTATTATTATTTTCGCTATGACTATTATTATTATCCTTATTACTATTATTATTATCGCTATAACTGTTATTATTATTCTTATTACTATTACTATTATCCCTATTCCTCTTGTATTTATCCTTATAACTATTATTATTATCCTTATTATTATTATTATTTTCGCTATAACTGTTATTATTATCCTTATTACTATTATTATTATCGCTATAACTGTTATTATTATGCCTATTCTATTGTTACTATCTCTATTACTCTTGTCTTTCTCTTTATAACTATTATTATTATCCTTATTATTATTATTATCGCTATAACTGTTACTATTATTCTTGTTACTATTATTATTATCCCTATTCCTCTTGTCTTTATCCATATAACTATTATTATTAATCCTTATTACTATTATTATTATCGCTATAACTGTTATTATTATCCTTATTCTATTGTTACTATCCGTATTCCTCTTGTCTTTATCCTTATAACTATTATTATTATCCTTATTATTATTATTATTATTATCGCTAATAACTGTTATTATTATTCTTATTACTATTATTATTATCCCTATTGGCCTTGTCTTTATCCTTATAACTATTGTTATTATCCTTATTACTATTATTATTATCGCTATAACTGTTATTATTATCCTTAATACTATTATTATTATCGCTATAACTGTTATTATTATGGTTATTCTATCGTTACTATCCCTATTACTCTTGTCTTTATCCTTATAACTATTATTATTATCGCTAATAACTGTTATTATTATTCTTATTACTATTATTATTATCCCTATTGGCCTTGTCTTTATCCTTATAACTATTATTATTATCCTTATTACTATTATTATTATCGCTATCACTGTTATTATTATCCTTAATACTATTATTATTATCGCTATAACTGTTATTATTATTCTTGTTACTATTATTATTATCAGTATTCCTCTTGTATTTATCCTTATAACTATTATTACTATCCTTATTATTATTATTATTATCAATATAACTGTTACTATTATTCTTGTTACTATTATTATTATCCCTATTCCTCTTGTCTTTCTCCTTATAACTATTATTATTATCCTTATTATTATTATTATTATCGCTATAACTGTTATTATTATTCTTGTTACTATTATTATTATCGCTATAACTGTTATTATTATCCTTATTCTATTGTTACTATCCGTATTCCTCTTGTCTTTATCCTTATAACTATTATTATTATCCTTATTATTATTATTATTATTATCGCTATAACTGTTATTATTATTCTTGTTACTATTATTACTGTCCGTATTACTCTTGCCTTTATCCTTAATACTATTATTATTACCGCTATAACTGTTATTATTATTCTTGTTACTATTATTATTATCAGTATTCCTCTTGTATTTATCCTTATAACTATTATTACTATCCTTATTATTATTATTATTATCAATATAACTGTTACTATTATTCTTGTTACTATTATTATTATCCCTATTCCTCTTGTCTTTCTCCTTATAACTATTATTATTATCCTTATTATTATTATTATTATCGCTATAACTGTTATTATTATGGTTATTCTATTGTTACTATCCCTATTACTCTTGTCTTTATCCTTATAACTATTATTATTATCGCTAATAACTGTTATTATTATTCTTATTACTATTATTATTATCCCTATTGGCCTTGTCTTTATCCTTATAACTATTGTTATTATCCTTATTACTATTATTATTATCGCTATAACTGTTATTATTATCCTTAATACTATTATTATTATCGCTATAACTGTTATTATTATGGTTATTCTATCGTTACTATCCCTATTACTCTTGTCTTTATCCTTATAACTATTATTATTATCGCTAATAACTGTTATTATTATTCTTATTACTATTATTATTATCCCTATTGGCCTTGTCTTTATCCTTATAACTATTATTATTATCCTTATTACTATTATTATTATCGCTATCACTGTTATTATTATCCTTAATACTATTATTATTATCGCTATAACTGTTATTATTATTCTTGTTACTATTATTATTATCAGTATTCCTCTTGTATTTATCCTTATAACTATTATTACTATCCTTATTATTATTATTATTATCAATATAACTGTTACTATTATTCTTGTTACTATTATTATTATCCCTATTCCTCTTGTCTTTCTCCTTATAACTATTATTATTATCCTTATTATTATTATTATTATCGCTATAACTGTTATTATTATTCTTGTTACTATTATTATTATCGCTATAACTGTTATTATTATCCTTATTACTATTATTATTATCGCTATAACTGTTACTATTATGCTGATTCTATTGTTACTATCTCTACTACTCTTGTCATTATCCTTATAACTATTATCATTATCCTTATGGCTATTATTATTATCGCTATAACTGTTATTATTATTCTTGTTACTATTATTATTATCCCTATTCCTCTTGTCTTTCTCCTTATAACTATTATAATTATCCTTTTTACTATTATTATTATCGCTACAACTGTTATTATTATTGTTATTACTATTATTATTATCGCTATTGCCCTTGTCTTTATCCTTATAACTATTATTATTATCCTTATTACTATTATTATTATCGCTATAACTGTTATTATTATGGTTATTATATCGTTACTATCCCTGTTACTCTTGTCTTTATCCTTATAACTATTATTATTATCCTTAACACTATTATTATTATCGCTATAACTGTTATTATTATTCTTGTTACTATTATTACTGTCGGTATTACTCTTGCCTTTATCCTTAATAATATTATTATTATCGCTATAACTGTTATTATTGTTCTTGTTACTATTATTATTATCGCTATAACTGGTATTATTATTCTTGTTACTATTATTACTGTCCGTATTACTCTTGCCTTTATCCTTAATACTATTATTATTATCACTATAACTGTTATTATTATTCTTGTTACTATTATTATTATCCCTATTCCTCTTGTCTTTCTCCTTATAACTATTATTATTATCCTTATTATTATCATTATTATCGCTATAACTGTTATTATTATTCTTATTACTATTACTATTAACCGTATTCCTCTTGTCTTTATCCTTATAACTATTATTATTATCCTTATTATTATTATTATTATTATCGCTATAACTGTTATTATTATTCTTATTACTATTGTTGCTATCCGTATTACTCTTGTCTTTATCCATATAACTATTATTATTAATCCTTATTACTATTATTATTATCGCTATAACTGTTATTATTATTCTTATTACTATTACTATTATCCCTATTCCTCTTGTATTTATTCTTATAACTATTATTATTATCCTTATTATTATTATTATTATCGCTATAACTGTTATTATTATGCTTGTTACTATTATTATTATCCCTATTCCTCTTGTCTTTCTCCTTATAACTATTATTATTATCCTTATTATTATTATTATTATCGCTATAACTGTTATTATTATTCTTATTACTATTACTATTAACCGTATTCCTCTTGTCTTTATCCTTATAACTATTATTATTATCCTTACTATTATTATTATTATTATCGCTATAACTGTTATTATTATTCTTGTTACTATTATTACTGTCCGTATTACTCTTGCCTTTATCCTTAATACTATTATTATTACCGCTATAACTGTTATTATTATTCTTGTTACTATTATTATTATCAGTATTCCTCTTGTATTTATCCTTATAACTATTATTACTATCCTTATTATTATTATTATTATCAATATAACTGTTACTATTATTCTTGTTACTATTATTATTATCCCTATTCCTCTTGTCTTTCTCCTTATAACTATTATTATTATCCTTATTATTATTATTATTATCGCTATAACTGTTATTATTATCCTTATTACTATTATTATTATCGCTATAACTGTTATTATTATGGTTATTCTATTGTTACTATCCCTATTACTCTTGTCTTTATCCTTATAACTATTATTATTATCGCTAATAACTGTTATTATTATTCTTATTACTATTATTATTATCCCTATTGGCCTTGTCTTTATCCTTATAACTATTATTATTATCCTTATTACTATTATTATTATCGCTATAACTGTTATTATTATGGTTATTCTATCGTTACTATCCCTATTACTCTTGTCTTTATCCTTATAACTATTATTATTATCCTTAACACTATTATTATTATCGCTATAACTGTTATTATTATTCTTGTTACTATTATTACTGTCGGTATTACTCTTGCCTTCATCCTTAATAATATTATTATTATCGCTATAACTGTTATTATTGTTCTTGTTACTATTATTATTATCGCTATAACTGGTATTATTATTCTTGTTACTATTATTACTGTCCGTATGACTCTTGCCTTTATCCTTAATACTATTATTATTATCACTATAACTGTTATTATTATTCTTGTTACTATTATTATTATTCCTATTCCTCTTGTCTTTCTCCTTATAACTATTATTATTATCCTTATTATTATCATTATTATCGCTATAACTGTTATTATTATTCTTATTACTATTACTATTAACCGTATTCCTCTTGTCTTTATCCTTATAACTATTATTATTATCCTTATTATTATTATTATTATTATTATCGCTATAACTGTTATTATTATTCTTATTACTATTGTTGCTATCCGTATTACTCTTGTCTTTATCCATATAACTATTATTATTAATCCTTATTACTATTATTATTATCGCTATAACTGTTATTATTATTCTTATTACTATTACTATTATCCCTATTCCTCTTGTATTTATTCTTATAACTATTATTATTATCCTTATTATTATTATTATTATCGCTATAACTGTTACTATTATTCTTGTTACTATTATTATTATCCCTATTCCTCTTGTCTTTCTCCATATAACTATTATTATTATCCTTATTGTTATTATTATTATCGCTATAACTGTTGTTATTATTCTTGTTACTATTATTATTATCCCTATTCCTCTTGTCTTTCTCCTTATAACTATTATTATTATCGCTATAACTGTTATTATTATTCTTATTACTATTACCATTATCCCTATTCCTCTTGTCTTTATCCTTATAACTATTATTATTTTCGCTATGACTATTATTATTATCCTTATTACTATTATTATTATCGCTATAACTGTTATTATTATTCTTATTACTATTACTATTATCCCTATTCCTCTTGTATTTATCCTTATAACTATTATTATTATCCTTATTATTATTATTATTTTCGCTATAACTGTTATTATTATTCTTATTACTATTATTATTATCGCTATAACTGTTATTATTATGCCTATTCTATTGTTACTATCTCTATTACTCTTGTCTTTCTCTTTATAACTATTATTATTATCCTTATTATTATTATTATCGCTATAACTGTTATTATTATTCTTGTTACTATTATTATTATCGCTATAACTGTTATTATTATCCTTATTACTATTATTATTATCGCTATAACTGTTACTATTATACTGATTCTATTGTTACTATCTCTACTACTCTTGTCATTATCCTTATAACTATTATCATTATCCTTATGGCTATTATTATTATCGCTATTACTGTTATTATTATTCTTGTTACTATTATTATTATCCCTATTCCTCTTGTCTTTCTCCTTATAACTATTATAATTATCCTTTTTACTATTATTATTATCGCTACAACTGTTATTATTATTGTTATTACTATTATTATTATCGCTATTGCCCTTGTCTTTATCCTTATAACTATTATTATTATCCTTATTACTATTATTATTATCGCTATAACTGTTATTATTATGGTTATTCTATCGTTACCATCCCTATTACTCTTGTCTTTATCCTTATAACTATTATTATTATCCTTAACACTATTATTATTATCGCTATAACTGTTATTATTATTCTTGTTACTATTATTACTGTCGGTATTACTCTTGCCTTTATCCTTAATAATATTATTATTATCGCTATAACTGTTATTATTGTTCTTGTTACTATTATTATTATCGCTATAACTGGTATTATTATTCTTGTTACTATTATTACTGTCCGTATTACTCTTGCCTTTATCCTTAATACTATTATTATTATCACTATAACTGTTATTATTATTCTTGTTACTATTATTATTATCCCTATTCCTCTTGTCTTTCTCCTTATAACTATTATAATTATCCTTTTTACTATTATTATTATCGCTACAACTGTTATTATTATTGTTATTACTATTATTATTATCGCTATTGCCCTTGTCTTTATCCTTATAACTATTATTATTATCCTTATTACTATTATTATTATCGCTATAACTGTTATTATTATGGTTATTCTATCGTTACTATCCCTATTACTCTTGTCTTTATCCTTATAACTATTATTATTATCCTTAACACTATTATTATTATCGCTATAACTGTTATTATTATTCTTGTTACTATTATTACTGTCGGTATTACTCTTGCCTTTATCCTTAATAATATTATTATTATCGCTATAACTGTTATTATTGTTCTTGTTACTATTATTATTATCGCTATAACTGGTATTATTATTCTTGTTACTATTATTACTGTCCGTATTACTCTTGCCTTTATCCTTAATACTATTATTATTATCACTATAACTGTTATTATTATTCTTGTTACTATTATTATTATTCCTATTCCTCTTGTCTTTCTCCTTATAACTATTATTATTATCCTTATTATTATCATTATTATCGCTATAACTGTTATTATTATTCTTATTACTATTACTATTAACCGTATTCCTCTTGTCTTTATCCTTATAACTATTATTATTATCCTTATTATTATTATTATTATTATTATCGCTATAACTGTTATTATTATTCTTATTACTATTGTTGCTATCCGTATTACTCTTGTCTTTATCCATATAACTATTATTATTAATCCTTATTACTATTATTATTATCGCTATAACTGTTATTATTATTCTTATTACTATTACTATTATCCCTATTCCTCTTGTATTTATTCTTATAACTATTATTATTATCCTTATTATTATTATTATTATCGCTATAACTGTTACTATTATTCTTGTTACTATTATTATTATCCCTATTCCTCTTGTCTTTCTCCATATAACTATTATTATTATCCTTATTGTTATTATTATTATCGCTATAACTGTTGTTATTATTCTTGTTACTATTATTATTATCCCTATTCCTCTTGTCTTTCTCCTTATAACTATTATTATTATCGCTATAACTGTTATTATTATTCTTATTACTATTACCATTATCCCTATTCCTCTTGTCTTTATCCTTATAACTATTATTATTTTCGCTATGACTATTATTATTATCCTTATTACTATTATTATTATCGCTATAACTGTTATTATTATTCTTATTACTATTACTATTATCCCTATTCCTCTTGTATTTATCCTTATAACTATTATTATTATCCTTATTATTATTATTATTTTCGCTATAACTGTTATTATTATTCTTATTACTATTATTATTATCGCTATAACTGTTATTATTATGCCTATTCTATTGTTACTATCTCTATTACTCTTGTCTTTCTCTTTATAACTATTATTATTATCCTTATTATTATTATTATCGCTATAACTGTTATTATTATTCTTGTTACTATTATTATTATCGCTATAACTGTTATTATTATCCTTATTACTATTATTATTATCGCTATAACTGTTACTATTATACTGATTCTATTGTTACTATCTCTACTACTCTTGTCATTATCCTTATAACTGTTATCATTATCCTTATGGCTATTATTATTATCGCTATAACTGTTATTATTATTCTTGTTACTATTATTATTATCCCTATTCCTCTTGTCTTTCTCCTTATAACTATTATAATTATCCTTTTTACTATTATTATTATCGCTACAACTGTTATTATTATTGTTATTACTATTATTATTATCGCTATTGCCCTTGTCTTTATCCTTATAACTATTATTATTATCCTTATTACTATTATTATTATCGCTATAACTGTTATTATTATGGTTATTCTATCGTTACTATCCCTATTACTCTTGTCTTTATCCTTATAACTATTATTATTATCCTTAACACTATTATTATTATCGCTATAACTGTTATTATTATTCTTGTTACTATTATTACTGTCGGTATTACTCTTGCCTTTATCCTTAATAATATTATTATTATCGCTATAACTGTTATTATTGTTCTTGTTACTATTATTATTATCGCTATAACTGGTATTATTATTCTTGTTACTATTATTACTGTCCGTATTACTCTTGCCTTTATCCTTAATACTATTATTATTATCACTATAACTGTTATTATTATTCTTGTTACTATTATTATTATCCCTATTCCTCTTGTCTTTCTCCTTATAACTATTATAATTATCCTTTTTACTATTATTATTATCGCTACAACTGTTATTATTATTGTTATTACTATTATTATTATCGCTATTGCCCTTGTCTTTATCCTTATAACTATTATTATTATCCTTATTATTATTATTATTATTATTATCGCTATAACTGTTATTATTATTCTTATTACTATTGTTGCTATCCGTATTACTCTTGTCTTTATCCATATAACTATTATTATTAATCCTTATTACTATTATTATTATCGCTATAACTGTTATTATTATTCTTATTACTATTACTATTATCCCTATTCCTCTTGTATTTATTCTTATAACTATTATTATTATCCTTATTATTATTATTATTATCGCTATAACTGTTACTATTATTCTTGTTACTATTATTATTATCCCTATTCCTCTTGTCTTTCTCCATATAACTATTATTATTATCCTTATTGTTATTATTATTATCGCTATAACTGTTGTTATTATTCTTGTTACTATTATTATTATCCCTATTCCTCTTGTCTTTCTCCTTATAACTATTATTATTATCGCTATAACTGTTATTATTATTCTTATTACTATTACCATTATCCCTATTCCTCTTGTCTTTATCCTTATAACTATTATTATTTTCGCTATGACTATTATTATTATCCTTATTACTATTATTATTATCGCTATAACTGTTATTATTATTCTTATTACTATTACTATTATCCCTATTCCTCTTGTATTTATCCTTATAACTATTATTATTATCCTTATTATTATTATTATTTTCGCTATAACTGTTATTATTATCCTTATTACTATTATTATTATCGCTATAACTGTTATTATTATGCCTATTCTATTGTTACTATCTCTATTACTCTTGTCTTTCTCTTTATAACTATTATTATTATCCTTATTATTATTATTATCGCTATAACTGTTACTATTATTCTTGTTACTATTATTATTATCCCTATTCCTCTTGTCTTTATCCATATAACTATTATTATTAATCCTTATTACTATTATTATTATCGCTATAACTGTTATTATTATCCTTATTCTATTGTTACTATCCGTATTCCTCTTGTGTTTATCCTTACAACTATTATTATTATCCTTATTATTATTATTATTATTATCGCTATAACTGTTATTATTATTCTTGTTACTATTATTACTGTCCGTATTACTCTTGCCTTTATCCTTAATACTATTATTATTACCGCTATAACTGTTATTATTATTCTTGTTACTATTATTATTATCAGTATTCCTCTTGTATTTATCCTTATAACTATTATTACTATCCTTATTATTATTATTATTATCAATATAACTGTTACTATTATTCTTGTTACTATTATTATTATCCCTATTCCTCTTGTCTTTCTCCTTATAACTATTATTATTATCCTTATTATTATTATTATTATCGCTATAACTGTTATTATTATGGTTATTCTATTGTTACTATCCCTATTACTCTTGTCTTTATCCTTATAACTATTATTATTATCGCTAATAACTGTTATTATTATTCTTATTACTATTATTATTATCCCTATTGGCCTTGTCTTTATCCTTATAACTATTGTTATTATCCTTATTACTATTATTATTATCGCTATAACTGTTATTATTATCCTTAATACTATTATTATTATCGCTATAACTGTTATTATTATGGTTATTCTATCGTTACTATCCCTATTACTCTTGTCTTTATCCTTATAACTATTATTATTATCGCTAATAACTGTTATTATTATTCTTATTACTATTATTATTATCCCTATTGGCCTTGTCTTTATCCTTATAACTATTATTATTATCCTTATTACTATTATTATTATCGCTATCACTGTTATTATTATCCTTAATACTATTATTATTATCGCTATAACTGTTATTATTATTCTTGTTACTATTATTATTATCAGTATTCCTCTTGTATTTATCCTTATAACTATTATTACTATCCTTATTATTATTATTATTATCAATATAACTGTTACTATTATTCTTGTTACTATTATTATTATCCCTATTCCTCTTGTCTTTCTCCTTATAACTATTATTATTATCCTTATTATTATTATTATTATCGCTATAACTGTTATTATTATTCTTGTTACTATTATTATTATCGCTATAACTGTTATTATTATCCATATTACTATTATTATTATCGCTATAACTGTTACTATTATGCTGATTCTATTGTTACTATCTCTACTACTCTTGTCATTATCCTTATAACTATTATCATTATCCTTATGGCTATTATTATTATCGCTATAACTGTTATTATTATTCTTGTTACTATTATTATTATCCCTATTCCTCTTGTCTTTCTCCTTATAACTATTATAATTATCCTTTTTACTATTATTATTATCGCTACAACTGTTATTATTATTGTTATTACTATTATTATTATCGCTATTGCCCTTGTCTTTATCCTTATAACTATTATTATTATCCTTATTACTATTATTATTATCGCTATAACTGTTATTATTATGGTTATTCTATCGTTACTATCCCTATTACTCTTGTCTTTATCCTTATAACTATTATTATTATCCTTAACACTATTATTATTATCGCTATAACTGTTATTATTATTCTTGTTACTATTATTACTGTCGGTATTACTCTTGCCTTTATCCTTAATAATATTATTATTATCGCTATAACTGTTATTATTGTTCTTGTTACTATTATTATTATCGCTATAACTGGTATTTTTATTCTTGTTACTATTATTACTGTCCGTATTACTCTTGCCTTTATCCTTAATACTATTATTATTATCACTATAACTGTTATTATTATTCTTGTTACTATTATTATTATCCCTATTCCTCTTGTCTTTCTCCTTATAACTATTATTATTATCCTTATTATTATCATTATTATCGCTATAACTGTTATTATTATTCTTATTACTATTACTATTAACCGTATTCCTCTTGTCTTTATCCTTATAACTATTATTATTATCCTTATTATTATTATTATTATTATCGCTATAACTGTTATTATTATTCTTATTACTATTGTTGCTATCCGTATTACTCTTGTCTTTATCCATTTAACTATTATTATTAATCCTTATTACTATTATTATTATCGCTATAACTGTTATTATTATTCTTATTACTATTACTATTATCCCTATTCCTCTTGTATTTATTCTTATAACTATTATTATTATCCTTATTATTATTATTATTATCGCTATAACTGTTACTATTATTCTCGTTACTATTATTATTATCCCTATTCCTCTTGTCTTTCTCCATATAACTATTATTATTATCCTTATTGTTATTATTATTATCGCTATAACTGTTGTTATTATTCTTGTTACTATTATTATTATCCCTATTCCTCTTGTCTTTCTCCTTATAACTATTATTATTATCGCTATAACTGTTATTATTATTCTTATTACTATTACCATTATCCCTATTCCTCTTGTCTTTATCCTTATAACTATTATAATTATCCTTTTTACTGTTATTATTATCGCTACAACTGTTGTTATTATTGTTATTACTATTATTATTATCGCTATTGCCCTTGTCTTTATCCTTATAACTATTATTATTATCCTTATTACTATTATTATTATCGCTATAACTGTTATTATTATGGTTATTCTATTGTTACTATCCCTATTACTCTTGTCTTTATCCTTATAACTATTATTATTATCCTTATAACTATTATTATTATCGCTAATAACTGTTATTATTATTCTTATTACTATTATTATTATCCCTATTGGCCTTGTCTTTATCCTTATAACCATTATTATTATCCTTATTACTATTATTATTATCGCTATCACTGTTATTATTATCCTTAATACTATTATTATTATCGCTATAACTGTTATTATTATGGTTATTCTATCGTTACTATCCCTATTACTCTTGTCTTTATCCTTATAACTATTATTATAATCCTTAACACTATTATTATTATCGCTATAACTGTTATTATTATTCTTGTTACTATTATTACTGTCCGTATTACTCTTGCCTTTATCCTTAATAATATTATTATTATCGCTATAACTGTTATTATTGTTCTTGTTACTATTATTATTATCGCTATAACTAGTATTATTATTCTTGTTACTATTATTACTGTCCGTATTACTCTTGCCTTTATCCTTAATAATATTATTATTATCGCTATAACTGTTATTATTGTTCTTGTTACTATTATTATTATCGCTATAACTAGTATTATTATTCTTGTTACTATTATTACTGTCCGCATTACTCTTGCCTTTATCCTTAATACTATTATTATTATCGCTATAACTGTTATTATTATTCTTGTTGCTACTATTATTATCCCTATTCCTCTTGTCTTTCTCCTTATAACTATTATAATTATCCTTATTATTATTATTATTATCGCTATAACTGTTGTTATTATTCTTGTTACTATCATTATTATCCCTATTCCTCTTGTCTTTCTCCTTATAACTATTATTATTATCCTTATTATTATTATTATTATCGCAATAACTGTTATTATTATTCTTGTTACTATTATTACTGTCCGTATTACTCTTGCCTTTATCCTTAATACTATTATTATTACCGCTATAACTGTTATTATTATTCTTGTTACTATTATTATTATCAGTATTCCTCTTGTATTTATCCTTATAACTATTATTACTATCCTTATTATTATTATTATTATCAATATAACTGTTACTATTATTCTTGTTACTATTATTATTATCCCTATTCCTCTTGTCTTTCTCCTTATAACTATTATTATTATCCTTATTATTATTATTATTATCGCTATGACTGTTATTATTATTCTTGTTACTATTATTATTATCGCTATAACTGTTATTATTATTCTTATTACTATTGTTACTATCCCTATTCCTCTTGTCTTTCTCCTTATAACTATTATAATTATCCTTTTTACTATTATTATTATCGCTACAACTGTTATTATTATTGTTATTACTATTATTATTATCGATATTGCCCTTGTCTTTATCCTTATAACTATTATTATTATCCTTATTACTATTATTATTATCGCTATAACTGTTATTATTATCCTTAATACTATTATTATTATCGCTATAACTGTTATTATTATGGTTATTCTATCGTTACTCTCCCTATTACTATTGTCTTTATCCTTATAACTATTATTATTAACCTTAACACTATTATTATTATCGCTATAACTGTTATTATTATTCTTGTTACTACTATTATTATCCCTATTCCTCTTGTCTTTCTCCTTATAACTATTATTATTATCGCTATAACTGTTATTATTATCCTTAATACTATTATTATTATCGCTATAACTGTTATTATTATTCTTGTTACTATTATTATTATCCCTATTCCTCTTGACTTTCTCCTTATAACTATTATTATTATCCTTATTATTATTATTATTATCGCTATAACTGTTATTATTATTCTTGTTACTATTATTACTGTCCGTATTACTCTTGCCTTTATCCTTAACACTATTATTATTATCGCTATAACTGTTATTATTATTCTTGTTACTATTATTACTGTCAGTATTATTCTTGCCTTTATCCTTAATACTATTATTATTATCGCTATAAACTGTTATTATTATTCTTGTTACTATTATTACTGTCCCCATTCCTCTTGTCTTTATCCTTATAACTATTATTATTACCCTTATTACTATTATTATTGTCGCTATAACTGTTATTATTATGGTTATTCTATCGTTACTATCCCTATTACTATTGTCTTTATCCTTATAACTATTATTATTATCCTTAACACTATTATTAATATCGCTATAACTGTTATTATTATTCTTGTTACTATTATTACTGTCCGTATTACTCTTGCCTTTATCCTTAATAATATTATTATTATCGCTATAACTGTTATTATTGTTCTTGTTACTATTATTATTATCGCTATAACTGGTATTATTATTCTTGTTACTATCATTATTATCCCTATTCTCTTGTCTTTCTCCTTATAACTATTATTATTATCCTTATTATTATTATTATTATCGCTATAAATGTTATTATTATTCTTGTTACTATTATTAATTATCGCTATAACTGTTATTATTATTCTTATTACTATTGTTACTATCCGTTATTACTCTTGTCTTTATCCATATAACTATTATTATTAATCCTTTTTACTATTATTATTATCGCTAATAACAGTTATTATTATTCTTATTACTATTATTATTATCCCTATTGGCCTTGTCTTTATCCTTATAACTATTGTTACTATCCTTATTACTATTATTGTTATCGCTATAACTGTTATTATTATCCTTAATACTATTATTATTATCGCTATAACTGTTATTATTATGGTTATTCTATTGTTACTATCCCTATGACTCTTGTCTTTATCCTTATAAATATTATTATTATCATTTTTACTATTATTATTATCGCTACAACTGTTATTATTATTGTTATTACTATTATTATTATCGCTATTGCCCTTGTCTTTATCCTTATAACTATTATTATTATCCTTATAACTATTATTATTATCGCTATAACTGTTATTATTATGGTTATTCTATTGTTACTATCCCTATTACTCTTGTCTTTATCCTTATAACTATTATTATTATCCTTAACACTATTATTATTATCGCTATAACTGTTATTATTATTCTTGTTACTATTATTACTGTCCGTATTACTCTTGCCTTTATCCTTAATAATATTATTATTATCGCTATAACTGTTATTAATGTTCTTGTTACTATTATTATTATCGCTATAACTAGTATTATTATTCTTGTTACTATTAATACAGTCCGTATTACTCTTGCCTTTATCCTTAATACTATTATTATTATCGCTATAACTGTTATTATTATTCTTGTTGCTACTATTATTATCCCTATTCCTCTTGTCTTTCCTCCTTATAACTATTATAATTATCCTTATTATTATTATTATTATCG
This sequence comes from Megachile ligniseca, assembly GCA_945859555.1. Classification (NCBI taxonomy): domain Eukaryota; kingdom Metazoa; phylum Arthropoda; class Insecta; order Hymenoptera; family Megachilidae; genus Megachile; species Megachile ligniseca. The sequence goes on from CAMAOC010000058.1 coordinate 214,618, forward strand.
CTATAACTGTTGTTATTATTCTTGTTACTATCATTATTATCCCTATTCCTCTTGTCTTTCTCCTTATAACTATTACTTTATCCTTATTATTATTATTATTAACGCAATAACTGTTATTACTATTCTTGTTACTATTATTACTGTCCGTATTACTCTTGCCTTTATCCTTAATACTATTATTATTACCGCTATAACTGTTTATTATTATTCTTGTTACTATTATTATTATCAGTATTCCTCTTGTATTTATCTTATAACTATTATTACTATCCTTATTACTATTATTATTATCGCTATAACTGTTATTATTATCCTTAATACTATTATTATTATCGCTATAAACTGTTATTATTATGGTTATTCTATCGTTACTATCCCTATTACTATTGTCTTTATCCTTATAACTATTATTATTATCCTTAACACTATTATTATTATCGCTATAACTGTTATTATTATTCTTGTTACTACTATTATTATCCCTATTCCTCTTGTCTTTCTCCTTATAACTATTATTATTATCGCTATACCTGTTATTATTATCCTTAATACTTATTATTATCGCTATAACTGTTATTATTATTCTTGTTACTATTATTATTATCCCTATCCTCTTGACTTTCTCCTTATAACTATTATTATTATCCTTATTATTATTATTATCGCTATAACTGTTATTATTATTCTTGTTACTATTATTACTGTCCGTATTACTCTTGCCTTTATCCTTAACACTATTATTATTATCGCTATAACTGTTATTATTATTCTTGTTACTATTATTACTGTCAGTATTATTCTTGCCTTTATCCTTAATACTATTATTATTATCGCTATAACTGTTATTATTATTCTTGTTACTATTATTACTGTCCCATTCCTCTTGTCTTTATCCTTATAACTATTATTATTATCCATATTATTATTATTATTATCGCTAGAACTGTTATTATTATCCTTATACTATTATCATTAACGCTATAAACTGTTACTATATTCTTGTTACTATTACTATTATCCCTATTCCTCTTGTCTTTCTCCTTATAACTATTATTATTATCCTTATTATTATTATTATTATCGCTTATAACTGTTGTTATTATTCTTGTTACTATTATTATTATCCCTATTCCTCTTGTGTTTCTCCTTATAAATATAACTATTATTATTATCGCTATAACTGTTATTATTATTCTTATTACTATTACTATTATCCCTATTCCTCTTGTATTTATCCTTATAACTATTATTATTATCCTTATTATTATTATTATTATCGCTATAAATGTTACTACTATTCTTGTTGCTATTATTATTATCCCTATTCCTCTTGTCTTTCTCCTTATAACTATTATTATTATCCTTATTATTATTATTATTATT